>JAILYA010000086.1:1167634-1346074 GCA_021437795.1 Rhodamnia rubescens
GGCCATCACTGAGCACTCCTCGATAGACCAATCCGAAGCTACCGTGCCCGACCACATTGGACTTGCTAAAACCACCAGTAGCAGAATGTAGCTGCTTGAAGGTGAACACCTGAAGTCCCTTCTCGGAAGTCACTTGCAGATCCCCAAAACCACCTTTCTCAGCATCATTAAACCCTTGCAGCAGGCAATCAAGACCACATTAACTTGCACTTAACTCAGTGTCAAGAAGAAACAGAGAACCATCGAGCTTCATCACAAGCGAAACAAAAACTAAAGTAAAATGGTAACTCCGTGCGAGTTTCTCTGATCTCGAAGAGCTTAATTTGAAGCAAAGACCGAAGAATTTAAGAAAAAACAGAAAAAATAGAAGCTTGGAGTGAAGTTAAGAAAATCCCTCATTCAAACTATCCCACGCAAAATTCTCTTCACCGACACTCAAAAAGGAGCCACATTTACACCACCGGGAACGCTACAGAGCAGGAGATCAACGCACAGAAAGACTCATTTACCCACACTTCACTTCCTACGCACATTCGAAAACCAAACAGGCAAAAAAGAAGAGAATGCAGTAGTAGCGTAAGCAAGAAAGGCCCGGGGACGAGGAAATGCAGCTCACCTCGGGCCTTCTTGAAGCGCTTGGAGACCTTGTTACGGATGTAGCAGTAGTAGCTGAAGGCAACGAGCAAGGAGGCCATGGCGAGGGGAGGCGAGCACGACGATGATGACCAGAGCGGCGCGCTCTTTCCTCTCGTACTTGGCATCTGCAGAGGCTTCCATCTCCTTCGCCAGGATCTAGGGGGAAAGGAACCCTAGCCCCCCGTTAGAACGAGGGTCGGAGGAACAACAAGAGACGTTAGAGAGAGCGAGAGAGAGGTGGCTCTGGTTTTGCTGAATTGGAAGTGAGAGAAACAGTCAGTCTCTCTCTCTCTCTCTCTCTCTACTCTATCTGAGGAGACTTCGCCACCGCTTGTTGTGTCTTGTCTCGTTTGTGGCGCGGAGAACATTAAAAACAAGTCAGTATGTCTGAAAAGCTGATTGTGATAACAGTTTGGTGGAGCGAGTGGTGGATTTTCCTTTGCTTTGTTTCGGTTAAACACAAGTTCAATACGATGAAAAAATCCAAATTAATATATTTTTAATAAATTTATTTTAAATTATTTTTGTAATTACAAAAAAATTAAATATATAAACTGATATATTTATGATAAATTTACGTTAAATTATTTTTTTCGATCATTATAAACCTAAAACCGATGTATTTATGATAAATTTATTACAAACTAATTATTTTGCCCATAAAAACCTCACACTGATACAAATATGATAATTTACCCTTCGTCAGTTTTCATTAAATTGAATTAATAACACAAAAATTCCACATTAATATATCTATGACAAGAAGATGGTAAAAATCCAAACGTATATATCCGACAATTGCCACGTGTCGCTTAAATCAATGAATTGGCAATAAAATTGAACGAAAACTAACGGAAGGTAAATTTATTATATGTATACCAGTTTGGGGTAAATTTATTACGTGTGTATCGATTTAGAGTTTTTTGTGATTAAAAACATAATTTGAAGGTAAATTTATCACATGTATATCATTTTTGAGATTTTTCGTGATATTAACCCTAAACAAAAAATCCTTTTTTTTTTTGCTGATATATCTTCATGGTCCAAATAAACTATAATTGTTCATTTGCATACTCAACAATCAGTATTGACTAAATTTATGGTTAATTAAACTTGCTCTAGCTTTTTAATTTTGAGAAATGACGATTGCAGCTATCCTTCCCCGAATGTACCGGGTCGCCAATCTGCCGAGTTCGACGTTACGAAGTCCCTGCCGAATCGCCGTGTACCGGTCCCATAGACCGAATAAGTCTTCCTAAAAGGAAACGCGTGGAAAAAATATTCACTTTGGAATCATTGGAAAAGTAGAAGTGAAGATGGATAGCCAAGAAAGGAGAGCGGAAGAAAAAGATGCTGAAGAGCCAAAAAGAAGCGCTCATCATCGCTTTCCTTTTTCCTATGTTAAAGTGGGATCGACGGTATCCTAAATCGGACTTTTGCGCATCAAAGGCCTCTTTTATATGGCAAGGAAAAGCCATCTCAACGGCGTTATTACATCAGAAGACTCAAGAGAAACCACTTTTACAAGGTACGATCGTATGACGACTTATGATCATTTAACAACTCATACTTCTCAGATGGAAGAAGTGCCATTCTGTTTTCTTCTTTCCCTAAACCAAGCAATTAGCAGACCGGTGAATGAAAGTGCGTCGATACCGCCTGTTGCGAATGCAGAATCCCTCCCAATCTTATGCACGCTGAAACATACAATAGCCCGATATGGGGCTCGAAGATCAAGCCGCCAACGAAAATCCTAGTTACCTTCAACAATTCAGCTATGCTTCCTAGCATGTGAACCCTCACCGAGAAGGGTTCCATATCCCAGCGTTTTCACTGGGTGCAAGACAAAAGCAAATTTTGCCAACACCACTGCGCATGAGATTGATCGAGCCCCAAAACACCGAGGACAGTGGCTGCCGATATTCCAAAGGCACTCTGGAAAATTGACATAGCTTGGAGCAGTAATCACAAATCATGAACAACTCAAAAGTAAAGGAATGAAATGGAAAAGTAATATCTTCGACTCCCATGTAAAGCGAAATTTAATGAGGAATGTTTCAATTATCAAGGCATTGACTATACACGAGGCAAAAAACTCAATGCATTAAAAACTCCACTCTCAACTCTATTTTGTGCCTCTTTGGCCCAAAAAAAAAAAAAAATTACAATTTGTGACTCGAACTCGGAGGCACTCGCCAATTTGGTCCTCCTTTCACGATGATGCTGGAAAAAGGAGATCAACACATAATGCTTGCAAGAGCAGAATAATCAACACAAGATATCAAGGCGCTTGCAAGAGCAGAAGAATCAACAGAAGATATCAAGGCTGTTGCATACTGCAAAGCGACTCGGGAATTCAGAAGAGGCACAAACCAATAAAAAATAAAAAGAACTAAAAACGAACAGGAAAGTAAAGAACACTCTACATGTTGCACGTACAACCTTCCGATCACATGCATCTGCCTCAGCTGGAGGGGTTATCATTTCATACTCTTCTCAATCAGAGAGCATCACCCGTTTAATTGATCAATCTTCAATGCCAAATGCTTATCGCTAAATCCAATAGATAAACTGCAAGAGCAACATGACTACAAGAACAAGACACCATCTCAAGTGACCACTCTATCATAGTCCCATGGAAATTTTTGCTGGAGGGAAATGCATTAATAAACCATCTCCCAGGACATAATAGAGAAAGGAAGCACAACCGAAATAACCTAAGCACAATGAATCTTGTGGAAGCCCCAGCACTTCATCAAAAGAAAAATGATTGAGGAGCTCACGATAGGCAACATCAGCTCAGACTAACTTTGGTATAGTGATCCGCAGCTTTTGATAGTGACTGTATTGAAACAGAGAATCCAGGTCCCATCTGCTTGTGAACAGAGATATAACAAATTAATCTGGCTTAGAACATTTCGGCTGTGGTTATAGATGCACCTTAGTAATTTAAACTGTGCATGACAACAAAGTTAACCAGCAAAAAGATTAAAACCATCAGTGTCAACCATCCAGGTAGAGGACAAATCTTTCAAAAATGGACAGAGTTGAGAACAATAATGGACAATAAAACACCTAGTTCTCCTTTTTAAACTGTCCTATAGCTAATCATCTCAGATAGGACAATAGTAAAGAACTGTCACTATAGACAACAAACAAAAGGGAAAAACACAGATTGTAAGATCTTTTATAGTGGATCGTTGTTCAGAGGAAGGGGGAAGGGAGGACAGGGGAGAGAGGTGGTGGTATGTCGGCTTTCAATGCTTCTTCAGACAATTTATTAAACACTAAAGAAGACAGACCTGGGCAAAAGAGAGATTTGGGTCATTTACCGACTACTGAACAGGATATGTGGACAATAACACATCTTCCATTTATATGAAGTTTCACACAATTTCTATGAGAGAAAGTTGTTTATTATTAGTTTAAGCGAACTGTAACAGGAGACCTACGTAATATTGGATTTTGGACTTGGGATAGCTGGTAGATCTCTAAAAGGCTATTTACACTAGAACCACTCAACCAATATGTTCTGACCAAAAATCTGACCCCCCCCCCCAAAAAAAAAAAAAAAAAACCAATATGTCGTCAATGGACAAAATTTTACTCAGGTAGATTAGCAATAAGAGCAGGTTTTTAGTAGCATATACAGATGATCCAATAGCTATAAAGGTAAAAACGCTCTCAAGTGATCTAAAAAAATGCAGTCGCACTCTGAATCAAAGCTCAAAAAGAGATGCTAAAATCAACCAGAGAACCGCTTACAAACATACCGTGCTGCATATGTGGAAAGAGTTCACATAACCAGCATATTTGGAAGCTGCAAAAAAAAATTAAAATGATACATCAGACATTTTAATAGCTAAGACCATGTTTTGACATAGTATAATTGCAGCAAAACTTTTTATTAACACAAGGAAACATAGGCATATATGCTCTCATTTCTATATCTGAGGTAGCCACAATGTCAGAAACATAGAGGTGGTCCTATAATCACAGGAGCAAGCTTGCTCCTTCCACATCCAGGGCATCAGGACCTCAGTGTACTGAGCAGAAGAAGAAAAGATCACTCTAGATACGCTTGTGGATTTAGCAGGAAAAACACATGAAGTCCTAATGTAAGTTGAGGAAACGAGTAAAACCAAATCATCTAAACTCAACATAAACGACATTTAAACACCCAGCTCTCTAGCCATTCTTTTGAAACAACTCCACAACTTTTAAAGTCTGCCCTATATTAGATGAAAAACATGCAATCAATTGACATTATATTAAAGAACTAACCTTTTTCTAGGAGTTTTATTACAAATCAAACCATCCAAAGAAGAAAAATCAAAGGACAGAACACAACTCCAGACCAGTCTCAGCGGCTCATTGTCACTTAAGAATTCAGAGACTGTCTTTACAGGGAACTAAATCCACAACGTTTAAAGTCTATGCCCTGTATTAGGTGAAAAACATGCAATCGATTGAAATTATATTAAAGCACTAACCTTTTACTTGGGGTGTTATTACAAATCAAACCATCCAAAGAAGAAAAATCAAAGGACAGAATACATTACTTTGTAGTTATGTAGCTCCAAAAATTAAATGAACCGTGCTCTATTGAAACAATTGCATCATGTTGCACATGCCCTCGTGTCTTTTTCTAGATACTTTTAATTTGGCTTGACATAAAAGCTATAAGTGATTTGAATAAGTGTTATTTTCTCCCCTATCTTCCAAAACATTTGTGAAAATGAAGACATACTGTCAACTACTGAATGACGCACTCTCTCCCCCAAAAACCACCCAAACAAGAGAGGTTTTTAGGTGCTTCAAGAGCATTGAGTGGCCATCCACCCAGCCAATAATGGAGCACGCATATTTTATGTTTCTTCAATATTTTAACAACACTCTCCTCCATGATTATGTTGGGTGTATGGCCATTTGGTGCTCTTGGAGCAACTCAACTTTCTCCACATCAGTTTTGGGAGTCACAATATAGAAAACGTCAACTTCAAGTGAATTCTTTGCACTTCAAAGTGATTGGATATGCAATGCTCATTCATTCTCTCTTCTTCAATGAACTTAGGTAAATTTGGATATACATATAAGATAGAAAATCATAAATCATGACCACTTTCACACAGAAGATATGTAACATAAGGCAAGGATAAGAGTAAAATTTAAAATTCTCTCCCATATTTCGAGTCTCAAAGCTACTACTTTAAATAATTAGTAAACCACCTAATTTTCATGTCTGCCAGTAACTTTATATTTGGACTTTTCACCGGGGCAACAAATAACAGTATGTCAATCTCCAATAAAGATCACTTACTTTTCTTCAGCCCTGCAGGTTTCGCACGCAAAAGTGCATTCACAAAAGCACCTATATTCTCACGTAAATCATCGTCTGATAAGCTTGCCTACAGGAAAGTATAGCAATCACAAGAGGATAGTCAAATCAATGAAACCAAGGGTCTATGCCATGCTAAAGGAACATGATGGGGGATACCTTCCCAAGTCCAACATGCACAATAGATGTTTTGTCCATTTTAAAGTCAACGTTACTTTGCTTTGCCTCCCTCACGGCTCGGGCAACATCACTGACCAAGGTACCTTGCTATTCCACGTATAAATACAATCAGGATAACTCAGTTCAGAGATCTGTAAATATAATTCAAGTTCAAGAGCACTCACTTTGGCATTTGGCAGCAAACCCAGAGGTTTTAGAACCTTAGCTATCTGCAAGAGTTCAATTCGCACCTCCGGTTAGGGCGACAAATATGTGAAATCTACACTTTCACTGTAGAGTCAACTTATATAACCTTTAGGACTTGGGGCATGAATCCCGGAGTTGTGAAACACTTTTGTACATCAAACTTGCCGCCACCTACAGCGAACCAAGGGAAAACATGTTATACATAATAAAAGCAAAACTAATGTTCCCAAGAAATTTAGGAACAAAGGCATATAATGACAAAAAAGCACTCTACTGCTGTGCTGAACATTTGATGCATTGTGAAGAAAAAAGGATCTTTGGCTTCTTTTCAACATGTAAACATATACAGGAGAAATACTGACCTAAGAGAAAAATGTAAGCATTACACTGCAAGTATCATCTATTCGACTTCTGAATATCTATCTTAAAGTTTGAAAGTATTATGCATAACCGTGGTGTTGCAACATGAGTAGCAATTCATAGCTTGCTGAGTAAATAATGCCAAAAATTAACCAGCAACCATGATAACAAGATCAGCTCATTACTATTAGCAATCTTCTCAACAAGTTCAGGACCACCAACTATATCAGCACCAGCTGCTCTAGCTTCATCAGCATCTGCCCCCTCACCCAGGAAAGCTATCTTGGAAACCTGAATGAAATCATAATGACCAGATGAAGAAACTATGTAATGCTGATAAGAGTGAATCCTAACGAAGAATGGAAGTAGCTAGTACCTTCATCCCACTGCCATGAGGTAAAACCAAGCTACCTCGAACTATCTGTACCATTGTTTCGGATAATTAGAAAATAAATAAAATTTTGGTGGGTTATGAAACTATCAAGCTATGAAGCACAGGTGATGTGACACAAATATTTTTGCTGCTGTAGAAAAAGAATCAGATAAAGGCCAGACAGATCAAAAAGCTTCCTCAGAAGGCTAACATGAAGAGGCATATTTATAGTATAGACTTATAAGTATAACGATCTAGATCACTGATTTTTCTATCAGCATAAAAGGATATTGTAATCTTTTCAGTATGTGTGTTAGTATGCGAAAATGTATCTCAGCAAAATGAAATACCAAATTCACAAAAGATATTCTCACCTCTAACCAGATAACTTAGAAGTAGAGGACACTGTTAGCCCATCTAGAATGATACATGTGATGACATAGAAAGGATGAGATAAAGACAGCACACGATCAGAGCGGGTTGTGAATTACCAAGTCACTTCGCTTTTTCTCAATGCCCAACCTTACATGAGCTTCAATGGTTTCATCAAATTTTGCCCGTGCATTGCCCTGAAAAAGTGAAAACGCTCACTATTAAAAGTTTACTTAAAAACGAGCCACAAGGCAAATAATATCTTAACTCTTGGAATAGAAAAACTCTAAGGACCTCTGTCATATCAGACTGGAACTTTGGCAATCACGCATCGGGAACAAGCCAACATGCAAGCAAAAATACTTCCATCAGCTTGGGCATCTAGGACAAATGTCAAAGATCTGTCCCACATTTTCTATAAGCAAAGGTCAATTTCCAGCCTAGTAAAAGGTAATAGTGCGAAACGAAGTTTGAACACTGATTCATATAAGTACATGACCCATAATAACCTGGTATTAGACCGATTCCTGCTCCCCTACTACCCCATTCATATATATGCCTTGATATGCTAGTTTTTCAAGAGATCACCCTATATGTTAAAACATTTTTCAAAATTTGGCAAAATCTCCCAAAAAAAAAGGAGGTTTTTTTTTTATCATCAAGAAGCTCTATGACGTAGAGGATGTGTACTGAAGAACTGACAGGGAATAGCATGAGAAAAGAAGAAACGAGTGCCATGGTGGCAAAAGGGCAAACACACGGAGAACTTAGCATTTGAAGTCTTCAACTATAAAGATGGATTATCTCCCTACAAAGCTTACATTTCCTCTCAAAGTGCGTTACAAGATGGATAGAAATAGACAAGAAGTGTTTCCACACTGACAAACATTTAGTCTTTCCATGTCAATTTGATACGAGACGTGCATTTGCAAGTCAAACCTCTTAAGCAGCTCTACAATCCGAAAAAATGCCCCAATGACATATTCCTATAAAATGGAAGAGATTTCTACTGCTGCTGCACTTGCTTAGTGCCTCTACAAAGTTTTTTTTTTTATAACTCCAAGAGGAGGCATTTCCAATTTATCGAGAACAGCATCAATCAAAACTAACCTTGACAAGCCGGATCGCCTCGGCCAAATCGTAAACAGCCTTGCTCTCCCTCTTCTCAGTCTTAAGTATCATGGGGAACGGCACCATCGCCTGCTCCTCCTCCTCCAACACCCGCGACAATCTCCTCCTCCTTATCATGGCCGCTTGATTAGCTGCCTCGGTCGGCCTCCTCTCGAACTCCATCTTCTCTCTCCCCTCATTCCGCTTCTCCACCTCCGCCCCCTCTTCCGCCGCATCCTCCGACGCCCTATCCTCCGGAAGCGGCGCCACGCGCATCGGGTACGACACGGGGGATATCGAGGGCGCGTCCTTCATGTAACGGATGTCCTCTCGGGTCCAACGCGCCCGAGGCTCCCGGATCGGCGCCTCGCGGGGCGGCGGCGGGGGCTGAGCATCGTGATGAGCTGGAGTTTCGGGAGGAGGGGGCGGGACTTCCTTGGGCTTGGCGGAGTAAGAGACGGGTTGGATGGGGACGGGCTGGGGCCGCCGACGCCGCTGCTCCGGCGGTTCGGGAGCGCCGTCGTCGTCTGGGGAGGGTTGCGATTCCGATGGCGAGGAGGACGAAGAGGAGGAGGAGAAGTACCTGGGGAGATGGTGGAGAGGAGAAGAGCGGGAGGAGGTGGAGGCCGGGCTGGAGAGGCAATGGCGGCGAGCTTGGGAGAGAAGGAGCTTCAGCGAGGCCATGGGCTACGGCGGGACTCTAGCCTACGTCGCGACGGCTGACACAGGGTTTTAGAAGAAATCGGACAGGGGTTTTTCTTTTCCTTGGAGAAGATGATTTTTCCCATTTCTCGCGCTCTTTCTCTTTTTGTTTTTTATTTTATTTTATTTCATTTTTGGGTTAGCAAAAGAATTTTTTTTTTTTTATAACCAAGATTGTCCACATACAATGAATTATTCCTTAAAGTTATTAATGATCGAAAAGATTCGAATCAAAACATCGGTTTAACTGTCTAAGAGTCATGAAGTTTCATCAACTCACCTAACGCTTCGTTGAAAAAAAAATTTAGTCCCTTAAAATTGCATTAATAGATACAGAGCCTTGTTAACCAAGGGAAAAAAAGAAGACTAAATATGTTTCTCGAATTTCTTAAACATGCTTCGAATGTTATCAATTTCAAAGAATCGATTGACTATGAACAAAATTAGCCTATTAAAAGTCTTTTTTTTTTTTTTGTAATTTATTGGACCACTTAACAAGTGTACCGGACCTGTATAATGATATCGACAGATGAAAATTCGCTAGTAAAAGTTTCAGTTCACTATCTCTGTACAAGCCTAATGGAGTGATTTCCAATCCGCTCGATCTCCTTGCTTTCCTATAAATCGACCACGAATGCAGACGAAAATATAGAGCAAGCTCGAAAAATATCACTTCGGCGCGTTTCACCGAGTCGAGAGCTTTTCGGGGTCAAGCTTGAAAATTCTTGTTTCGACTCCAGAGTGGCGACACTCCAAGTTTTTCTAAGATGAAACGCTCGAGACAACTTGTTTCAACCTCTCTTCATATGATGGATTGGAGATATAAAATAATCTCCAAGTACTCCAAATAAGAACAGTTATTCCTCAGTAGCACAAAAGGGTCAACCTCAGGGAGTTGCAGAACCAGTGTTATGAACGAACTCGGAGTGGTATACCAATCAAACTCGAATAGCACACTATTGACTTAAACTCAGATTGATTATATCCAAATGAGCCGTTCCATAGGTCGATTCCGCTCGGGTCATGAAACTGTTCTCGAACAATTTCACTTGAGAGAGAGGGAGAGGGTGATGGTGAAAAAAACGTAATCTCCGCTCAACTGTATGGAAAAAGAAAATTGAAAAATCACTTTTGGATCCCCCACATGGTATGAACCACCAAACCTCCTATCCTATCAAGTCTTTGACTGTCCAACTAAGCTCCATCTAGATAAATCTTTTCGGCAAAATTCCACATCTTATAGTTCGAGAGGCCTGTTAATTGAACAGGAGTTAGCCCAATGGATTCATATATTACTCACCTAAATGAATTAACTTCATCGAAAAATCGATGTGAGGATCATGAGTAACTGGACTGTCCCAATAGTAGATCAACCATGTCATCAGGAGTAAGAAGAGTTGTTCCACCCAGGATCAATTGCATATCAGGCCTGCCACTTTCAGAAACTGCCTCCTGGACTTCTCGGACCTGCAACAGAGACAAAGTGGTAGTCATTTCCTTATCGTTGTCCAACACCATGATACAACCCGGCACAGCTCTACAGTGTCTCAGGGTGTGCCTCGAGGGTTTAAATGCTGCTGAGCAATGGGCAGGCTCGGCCAGGGCCGCAACGTCGGGCTGAATTTGGTTTATTATTAGGAATTATAGGTCTTTATTGGATAACCGGTATGACTAAATAAACAATTGAAATGCTTCTATTGTTTGTTGTGTTGGATCCACAATTAATCTCATGGGTCTTTAGGATTGGTGCATTCTTTTAATCCTTCATCTACAAAATTTCCAGGCCAGCCTTTATAACTAAAATAATCATGCCCAACGCCAGGCTTCAAATCATTGTCTCAACAGATTGATGGGTGCAAGTAACGAAATCCAAATAAGGGGAAAGAGATGAACCTCCAAACCATTGATGCCCCCAACGACAAAAACCATAATCACATCTTGATCAGATAGGCTTGGCTTTGCCTGCATTGGTTGGAGAACAGGAGTAAGCACATATGAGATACAGGAGGGAAAATGATGGAGGAAGTGGAGCTAACCTGTCCAAGGCCAAATCTCCCAAACCCACTTTTGAAAAGCCGTCCAACTGTAGAGGAATGATACTCCAAGCCAGGTATATCGGACTTGCTCAGTAACCTGGTCAAAAGCTTGTATAGTAAGCCTTTATTCAAGTTGGAATCGA
Source organism: Rhodamnia rubescens (assembly GCA_021437795.1). Taxonomy (NCBI): domain Eukaryota; kingdom Viridiplantae; phylum Streptophyta; class Magnoliopsida; order Myrtales; family Myrtaceae; genus Rhodamnia; species Rhodamnia rubescens. The sequence goes on from JAILYA010000086.1 coordinate 1,179,071, forward strand.
AATTGAAGCTACTGTCCAATGTGGACATTCCTTCTCCCAATATATTCCTTTTGCTTTTTGAGCTGGATAACTTGTGCAGGAATTTGAAAAGGTTATCAACTCTATCATGCAGTTCCAACTTCAGTTGCATGTCACCATAGGCATGGTCTTTGTTCTCGACATCTTCATCTCCCCAGCTATCCCATTGATCATCATCAAATTCATCTGTTGACGATTCCTTAGCAGACATTTCTTTACTTTTGTCTGACTGACTCCTTTTCCTATTGGCGTCAAGTTCTTCCATTAAACCATCAATAAACTTCAGTTCAGCAATACTAGGGTTTTCAATAATCGCCTCGACAAGAGCTTCTTTCAGTGAATGCTCCTCTTGCCAAGAAAATGGGCCACCAGATCCAGACGTTGGAAAATTCTCACCAGCCAATATGTACCCCACTAGAGTAAGAAGCAAAGCATCGGAAAAAGAAAGAAGCCCATTGGATGTCCCTGTTTGCCCTTTCTTTCCTCTAAGAGATCCCACTAAAACACTCTTATGAAGAAGATCTCCAATTTGAGCAGCGAGACTCTGGCTGGTGTCCCCAGCGCTCACACTTAGCATTCTTTCTGCACTTATGAATGCATCCCATCTAGCAGAATGTTGTTCATCAAGAGCAACTATTGTAGCTGCAGCTAACTGAATCAGCCCCTTGTTTCGAATTAATGATGACTGACTCTTGCTGAGTGCCTTTATCATAGAAAGCAATTCTGACCTTGTAGCATAACCAGGTCGAATTTTAATATTAATACTGATATTTTCCCGACGTAGAGACTCTTGGAGCCATTTCTTTATTAATATGGTGCCATCTTTAGTTCTTCTGTCCAGTAATGCCTCTAAAAATGGTGTACCACGGAAAGTATCAATGGAGACCAATGAGCCATTAAGTGGCTCCAACAACAGACCAATGGACTCCTTATTGTGATCATCGAAATTCAGCATACCTGAACTACTCATTCGAGAAGCCAAACCACCAGAATTCCACCCACTCAGAAAAGCACTGGTCCTATTCAGAAGTGGAATGCTCTCTACTTTTCCATCTTCACTTAGGATTTCTGCAAGTCTTATCTGAACATCAAGAGGAGCACGTTGTAGGTTGCCAGTACCTTGTTTGAGTTGAGACTGCGAACCTCTCATGTTCACGGCAGGCACCAATCTTTCTCTACGTGGCAAGAATGAAAATATTCGATCAACAAGTGAATCACCATGACAACAGGGAGTGAGAAGATCAAGAGTGCGGTCAACAAGCAGTAGTCCAGCAGATCTCTTCCGACGGCCGACATCGTAAAGACTTGACATATCAGTCAAAACTTTCCCAACTGATTTCGACAGATCGCCAAGGGAAAAAATTTCCATTTTCAGTTCCATCTGCAACTCAAACAAAGAAATCAGTCATAATTACTTACCACGCTAGACTCATGCTAATCTTGCACTTAATGAATGGCTTTCACACAAATTGCCACTGCTTAAGAGTGGACAACTACTATGACCACCTAAAGGCAGTCCACATAATTATTTTTTCGTTCATCGAGTCATAAATCTCATTCTGATGTGCTTCTTATCATTATTTAAAAAAAGCCACATACAAATGAAAAAACATGACTGAGATTGAGATTTTGATGAAAAGGTAAGTAAGTTAAACAAGATTCATTTGTTCAAGTAGAGAAATTAGATAAAGCAAGAAATTCTGATTTCATTATTGAGAACACAAGTTCATATTTGGCTTCACTTAGGTACTGACAAACTCTCCAAATTTTGAGAAACAGAAACTAAAATCCCTATTAAAATGTTCAATTCTATCTTTTCTTTTCCAGTGAACCAACTGAAGCAAAAATTGCAGTTTATAACAACTGACAGAACACACTGTTATCTTCTCAACTCGACTGCCAGAAGGAGGTTTATCACTTCCTAACAGTTCATGCTTTTACATGTACAATTACATAGATGCTTTCCAGTTTTATAATGTCTCTACCTTAGCAGCCAAATGGTAAATAAAATGCGCTGTAAGAATAGCTCCCGGAGGAATGTCTTCACCATCCAAAGGGACCCCTGTGCTCAAGGGAGGCAACCCTTGACTTATGGAATATTCATGCCTGTGTTGCAAGAAAGCTTCAGCCATGGATCCCTCAGAAGGTAAGACAAAGGCTCTGGGTGAAAGTGGACATAAAATACACGGGAAGTGATGAACAGAAACAACCAATCTTGACCCTATATCATCTTTATGTCCAGAAAAATTTTCTTCATATGAATCTCTTCCAGTTGAAGAAGCCTCCTGGTTAGGCACGCTTTCTTTGCTAGAAGGGAAACGTGACCATCCTTCATCCCCAAATGCCACATCTTCAGGAGAGTTTCCATCTTCTGACTGCCTGGGTTTTGTCTCTCGCTTCTTAACAAGCTCTTCAAAATCCTGAATGAGCAAAGTTTCATATTCACGGAATGCATCTGGTCCTAGAGGTGAATCAGGATACGCTGAGTGGGCTATCTGCAAGCAAAAGGCACTAAATGCGTTTATAACGTGGAGAATAAACTAGAACCAAAAGGAGTGAATGAGAGGCAACTAGCAATAGCTGCCAACTGCAACATCATGGTTCTTAAATTTTCTATTTGACATTTTCCGCTAGAGTAACCTTGATGCCAATTAAGAAAAGCAAAATCATTTATGATACCATGTGGAAACAATATATATATAAAAGGTGCCATTATGTAAAAAAACTATCAGGAACATTAAAGAAATGCATAATCTACCAAATAGACAAAGCAGTAAACATGGGCATACAAGGGAAGTTCCTAACCAAACATTATGTCACCAAAGAATGTAAATATTAAAGTTAAACATCCTAAACATAAGTCAACATATAAGCGTAAAAAACAACTGTCTCGCATAATAGTATTAAGTGTAGTGCTGAAGAAGCACCTCTGATATACATGTATATACAGTACAACGACGAACAAGTTGGTGTGAGCTCAGGCAACGTAGGATATACCGATGGGCGTCACTCAATAGACGGGATGTCATGATTGTAACGTCCCTCCCCGGGTGTAATTTTGAGTTCCAATCAGCAACCTAAAGAAAAGGCATGGACAAGATAATTGAATTATGATTTGAGTAGTTACAAAAGGACAAGAGTAAGAAAACTTTATCAATCACCCAGCTGGTCCAAGCAACTGAATTATATTCTTTTTTCTTTGCCATCCTCCCATTTTTCAAACACAGCTTGTCGCTGTCTGAGTTTCAGTTTTAGGAGACGGCATAAAAAACATTCAAATTGCCAATTGTACTCCAAGCTAATTGTACTCGAGCAACTTACTGTAATCATACAACTCTTCCAACTGAATATATCATACTAATATGAATCTCACCACATTACATGTCATAGTCATTTTCACCAGGGTGTAGTCATTCTTCAGTGCTCACTTAGGGATGTGAGGTGATTATTCAGTATTTCTAAGCATATACAGAAGGATAAGGGAGAAAAATTGCTAACACTCCACTGGGGTAGAAAAATGACCCACGCCAGATGTTCTTACCATGTCAAGGGGAGACATGTTCTCCAAGCTACAAACAGCGCGTGCCCCGAGGCTGAGCAGCAATGGGAAAGCCCCGAGATACTGGAAACTTTCAGTGCAGCCACCATCTATGTATAGGGTAGAATCTTTTATGTGCTCCGAAATCTAACGAGGCCAAAAGGAAGAATCAGAGAAGAGAACTACGCATTAGGACACAGTTAACACATTTATCAATCGCGGCAACACGATCAGTTCCTCCAATAAACCAACATGAGCAAATGCATGGTCTGGCACGAGTTTTTCTCACAGCAATTAGCAATTAAGAAAACCAACATCTCTCCCTCTGAGAGTGCCCGGCAACTCAAAAATGATTGACCAAACAACAAGACCCTAAAACGACTCAAAAGGAGCAAGAACAACACGATTCCGTACGACGACCCAGAATGAACTCATCCATCGAGGTCCCGGGAACAAAAACACCGCACGCAAGCGTCTCCCGAAGAAACAAAGGAATCGAAATCGATCAGACTTACCCCGCTGAGGGAATCCAGGCAGCATTTGGCGACATCGACCAGGGCCATGATCACCACAAGTCCCGCACAAACGTCCGACCTTCAGCTCGAAGACTGAAAACGCCGCCCCAACTAGTGACAGAGGAAACCAATCGAATCCGCGCGATCCCAAATCACTGAGCAGGCCCAAGTGAAATCAAAAGGTGGACTCAACCCGAGAGAGCGATGGAAATTAGCAGTGCGAGAGAGATCGGATCAGCTTGGCGATGACAGTCATGGGATCAGTGGAGTTGAGGAAGACGATTGGAGGGCCCACGAAGCAGATCGTCGCGATTGTGGTTTCTCCTGAAGAAGCTCGAGGGAGGGCGAGCGGTGGGCGTCGAATCGGCTCAACCGGGCATCAAAAGCGGTTCGAAACGGTCGTCCTGGGAAATCGTTATGCTCTAACCTCTGGGGCCGTATTTACGTTAAACTTCAACTTTAGTACAATTTTTTTACTTTTTAAATTCAGTATCATGTAGTTTTCATTCCTTGAATTTTTTTTTAAAAATATATAAAATAAGTTGACTAATAAAAAAAGACCATAAAAATATAATTAAAATTGCACTTACTGCCCTAAACCTTTGGATCTATGTAATAAAATTCTAAGTACTTTAAATCAAGTGCAATTAAGTATTCTCGCTGATGCTTGATCAATACTAGGGATGAACACCAATCCAGGGTTTATCCACGAACCGGTTCGGTTCCAAACTTTTGACATTTTCAAAATCGGTACTGTGCAGATAAATTCTCGATTATGGGTATTAAATCTACCCACACCAAAACCGATCATTCGTAATAAATACTCACCATTACCGTAAAAACAATTATGATAAGTCAACAACATAATCTTTAGTTTCGTTTTTTGCGTACTCCGTGGAGAATGGTTGCTCGATACCATGAAAGGACAAATGTACCATGGTAGAGTGGGCACAAAAGACATATGCTTCTGCCTTTTGATCACCTATCTTGAAATTTACTACTTTCAATTTCACACGTAATTATTTTAAATACAAAGGAAAAAGGTTGAAGAAAGATAGAGAGGAAGAGAAAAGAAAGGGCATAAGGACACTTTAAGTGTCAATATTTATGTGTGGCGCTCATTTTGATGTCAATATTTTTTTGGGATCAATTAAGTGCCAAATAAATAAAAAAACGATCATTTTAGTGTCAATGACGAGAAATTTCAGCAATATCACTAGAGTTGATACTTAAATAATCATTTTTTAAAAAATGGCACTTAAGTAATCCAAAAAATAATCATTTTAGTGCTAAATCAAAAAAAAAAAAAGATCACTTTAGTGTCAATGGCAAAAAATCTTGACGACCTCACCGAAATTGGCACTTAAATAATCATTTTTCAAAAAATTGACACTTAAGTGATCCAAAAAAATATTGACATCAAAATTAGCACTGTCCACGAATATTGACACTTGAGGTATACTTTTACCAAAAAGAAAGTGCATAAGGTTTTTTGTGTGCTTCGTGGTAGGGTCCGCCTCCATCGAAACCACCACCTATGCTAAAACCGCCGCCATTGTGGTGACGTCCGCCTCTATCCAAACCCCCACCTATGCTAAAATTGCCGCCACCGTGGTGTCCATCGTGAGCTTGATGTATGACGTCGCCCTAATTAAGATCGACTCTGTTTCTTTGAAATATTAAAATGCTTTAAAAATTATTCATTAGTGAGTTCCGATGCTACCGCCCTAACTAAGATCGGCTCTGTTTTGCTAAAATACTAAAATGCTTTAAAAATTATTCATTAGTGAGTTTTATTGAGTGAGTTATTATTAAGTAAAGATTTGTGCAATTTGTGCTCACCCAATAGAACAAGGAGTCTTGATTTGGAGTTGAATTGAGAATGACTCGCTGGCCTGTCGAGTGAATAAATAAGTGATGAACAATAAAATTATTCAACCTATTTTCACAAATCGAAAATGCACTCATGCACGTCATCTAAAAGAGTTACATTGAAAGTCGATGATCAACCTTGAGTTCTTTATAATATGTCGAGACTTATTTTGAAAAGTCGGAAAGGTTCAAGCAATTAAAGAATCGGGGACATGATATCATATCATAAACAAACTATCTATTAAATAACAAGATCGCAGAGATACACGGTTTCTTTGTCGGAAACCCCAACCTGGCATGGCCGGAGGGACGGCCCCCCACTTGACGGTTGTCACCATCGGAGATGCAACCTGGCACGCTAGAGAGGCGGCCCCACTTGACTGTCGCCGCCACCGAAGAGGTAGCCCGACGCGGCGAAGAGGCGGCCTTGCACGGAGGGCGGGCAATGGTTATGAAAAAAGCATGATTTTTCTCGTATTCGCTCTCTTGAGAAGTTCTATTTTTATCGGAGCTATGTCCTATGTTACCATATTTTGGACATCAACCAAACACCAAGTAAAAAATGATTTTTATCCCGACGACCAAACTCAATCTAAATATTTCAAATTCGATGCAATTAAGTCTTCTCCATGACGCTCCTCGTAAAACCACAGGCCTAGAAACGACAATTATTAGCTGCGGTGACGGAAATCGAGGCGCATTCAACTAAATGAAGTGTCACAATTGCTTAATCAATACTAGAGTCTATCCGCAAGCCGGTTAGGGTTGCAAATTTTTAGAACGTAGGTTTTCGATTCTGGCTGCTGAACCGAACCTAGCTAATCCAAAACCGATCACTCATAACCAACAGTTACTATTACCATAAAATAATTATGGTAAGTCAACAACATAGTCTTTAGTTTATTTTTGGTCTACTTCGCATGGAATGGGTTTGCTCGATGCCATAAAAGGACAATGACTTAATTGCTGCGGACCCAACACATTTAGAATCCGATTGCGCTTTTCCAATCATTTGGGTCTTGATTACGCACCAGGTCCAAACGCTTTTAACACTTATCCGCGTAATTTTTCCAAATCTAGCTTAAAGTAGAAAGCACTAAACTTAAAAAAAGGGTTAAGATAGGTCATGGGGCAAAGATGGCTAAATCCATTCACGCCCCCGCCCCATGGGCGATGCAATGAACTCGACCACATCTCCATCCTAAGACCATGCGTTGCGGGGTTTCATCCGCCTTGCTAGTATTTGCTTGGGCGAGTTAAATTGCAAATTTGCAATCCCCCTACTGTTTTGAGGAAAAGCAATTTAATTGTTAGTAATAGTATCACAGAACAATACCCTCAATTAGAAAGAGAAGCAGACTCTGATCACACCACTTCCGCAATCGAAGAGCACAAAACTTGGCATCTTAAAGCAATAAGTAACAATAGCCGAATACTTGGCACGGTTGTTATGCTCGCTTGTAACCGGGAACCTTGCATGAATGTCCAAGATCACTCCTGAGTCCTAACCGACACTTAGAGCTGTCAATATGGGTCCATGACCCATATTTGACCCATATTTAAAAGAAATGGGTTCAATATGGGTTGTTAATTTTTAGAGGGCCCAATAAAAATCGGTCTAAAAAATTGAAGCAAAATTTGATGGGTCAAAAATGAGTTACTTATAGAACCCAAATAGAATCCATTTTTGACTCATTAAAAGGTTAAGTCATTGATATATTTAAGCTGGGTCACAGGCCACCGACCACCACCACCTACCGCTAGCCACCACCGCCGCCAACCGCTTGCCCATCACGTCGCCCACCGACCACTTGCCACCCTCGCCGATTGCCACCGCCCGCCAACCACCACCACCCATTGTAGCCCGCCGACCACACTCCACCACCACCTACCTATTTGGCTGTCAGGAATCATTTACTTGTGCACATCAACCTCGTCTATTTTAGTAATGAATGTCAACTTGTGATTGTTGATGCCCGTAAGGAACTCTTGACTTCCTCGGTTATCGTCTCTTGCTCTCTTCTCGCATCTCCATTGTTTTCCTTTTCATTCCTTTATATAAACCACATTCAGACTCCTCCAGATTCCCCACATCCTTCATAGTTCACGCCATTAACGTAGCGTTAGAGTTTTTTTCTCGTCCACTAAAATGGTGGTTGGCCTTTTTCTTTTTCTTTTTTATCCCTTTCATTTTCTTTCGTTTTCCTGACTAAAAAAATGACAAAAACGAAAATATCTTTGGGAATCTTAGTAATTTATTGTGTTCTCTTTTTTTTTTTTCCCATTGTTGAGGGAAATGTCCAATAATTGGCTTCCTCGACCTCGAATGAATTACAAATCCGATTGCTCGGCTTGATCCGCGATTTTTACTAGAGTTGGGTTGAAATTCGACAAATATCATGCTCTCGTTTGAGAATGCTTCACAGCTTCATGAGATATGGACAGATAGTTTATGTCACAAGAAGTCCCCAGAGAAGAGAGAGATATCTTGGCAAAAATTTGACGAACATCTCTCTGAAAACTGAAAGAAGTAACCATGATGTCCTTTCAAACTTATATTATTTGCTCACATCAACATACGTTACGTTAATCATAAAATTGCTAGAGCGGCGACTTTCTCATCGAATGGTTTGGCAAAAGTTTGGTATACGTCTAACAAGATCCGAAGCACAAAAGCAAGTCAGGTAAAATTTTTTCCTTGCATTGTATAGGTTTTCCTTGAATATTTGTGTGTTTTTTTTCGTAATATGGGTCAAAACGGATCGGATCGGGTATTGGTCAAAAACGGATTAAATGGGTCAATATGAGTCAAACTATATATTGACCCGATCCGATTCGATCCACCCATTTGACACCTGAACTGACCCGACCCACTCATTTTTGTAAAAATAATCATAGTTAGTCAACAACATAGTCTTTAATTTATTTTCGGCCCACTTCGGAGAGAAAGGGAGGTCGGTACCATAAAAGGACAAATCTACCGTGGGGGAGTGGGAACAAAACACACGCTTATGCTTTTTGGTTTTCTATCCTAAATTTCACAAGTAATTGTTTTAAATACAAAGAATTGTTTTAATTGTTTTAAAAGAGACTGAACAAAGAAAGAGAGGATGAGAAAAGAAAGTCCACAATTATTTTATTCAGCCTGATTAAACAAAAAAAAACAAGAATCGTGACGAGAAATAAATCTTTAGATAAGTACAGTAAATATAAATGGTAATCGCAGAGATCCTAAAAATACCTACGTAAAAAGCTAAACAGATCAAGATAATCGAGAATCTAATTCTGTTTTTACTATCCTTCCGTCAACGTCTTATCCCTTAATGCCCGTGGTGTCCGCCTCCGCCAAAATCACCACCAAAGCCGAAACCGCCGCCACCGTGGTGGTGTCCGCCTCCACCAAAACTGCTGCCGCCATGATGTCCGCCATGATGCCCGACGCTGGCACTATATCCGCCGCCATGATGGCCTCCGTGGTGGTGGTGGTGGTGGTGGTGGCCACCTCCATTATGGCCTTGATGATGGCCACCTCCGCCTCCGCCTCTGCCGTCAACTACAACTCCATACATAGAGTTGTAGAAGAGAGTATTAGCAACAGCCGAGCCATCAGTTACACCTTTGCTGCAGCCGCCGATGCCACCTCCCGATTTGTTTCTGTGGGGAGAGCCAGATTTGCTGTTGCCGCCTCCCCATTTGTTTTCGCGGGAAGAGCTGGATTTGTTGCCGCCGTGGTGGGCACAAGAGAAACAGGACTTGAGAAACGCAAGAGCCATCTCATCTGGATGCCCAAAGATAGAAAGGATCGTGCGCCATATTGTATATTTATATATGTTATACATCGGTTGGTACACGAGCTGGATCATGTTTATCCCAACTCTTGAGAAAATCACCGTAATCTCTCGTATTTATCTTACTTTAGGACTCAAAATTTCGTGACAAATCTGAAATTTTTAGTGCGTTTATCTCTACGTTAAACTAAACTTTAATTCAAAAATTTATTTAGGTTCGGTGTCACGTGACTTTCAATCCTCCGACAAAATTAACAAATAAGCGTGAAGTAGTAAACTATTTCAATAAGACCATAAAAATTAATGAGAAATTGCACTAACAGCCTAGACGTTTGGCTCCATGTCAACTAAATCCTAATCACATTGAATCTAGGGTAATCAAGCCCTCAGGAAAAAACAAACAAAAAGAACCAATTTTGCCGATGTGACAAACAAGCTTCCCATGTGGCGTTTATGAGTATTCGACGGATTGACTTAGCTGCTGCCGCCACCACCTCCATCCAAACCACCTCCGCCCCTGCTGCCACCGCCTCCACCTCCATCCAAACTGTGATGGTGGTTACCTCCACCGCCACCTCCGTCTCCTCCATCATCTACTACTCATAGATAGAGCTGTACAAGAGAGTATTAGTAACGGCTGAATCATCAGTCATGCCTTCGCTGCCGCCGCCACCGCCGCCGGTGCCACCTCCCATTTTATTTTTGCGGGGAGATCCAAATTTGTCGCCGCCGTGGTGGCCACAAGAAAAACAGATGGTTATGACTATAGAAAGAGACACCAAAACCCAGCACAAAATCAAGAGACATTAGGACTTGAGAAGCGCGAGATCCATCTCATATGGGATGCCCAAATTTAGGGAAATGCACCCACACGGTTTATCGCCATCATAACTGTCTATCTTGCGAATATCAAGGATTAGTTAGTTATGCTTCAGATATTATCTAGAAAGAATCGCGGCCCCGAGCGCATAATATGTATATCTATATGGCTGACAAGATTTATAATATCCACAATAGAAAATTCAATTTTCTCAAATAACAAAATTCTTAAGTTTATAATTAAAATAAACTTTGAGTGTGAATAATTGTTCAATTCTGACAAATTAACTCAATATAATGAAATTTCTATATTTATTTATATATACGAATGTCCTTCTATCTTATAGTAGAATTTCAATATATAAATATGTATTTAGTATTTATGTTTATAACACATTTAGATGTTTTAGTATATCTTATTTTTTGATAAACTCTTATTATAGAATGATGGAAGAGAAAAAAGAAATAAAAGATAAACAAAAAAAAAAAAAAAGAAAGGAAAAATAATAAACAATAAGCAATTAAAAATGAAGTAGGCAAGACTATCGCGAGAGATTCTTGCCATGTCTGTTTGTGTAATTTCATATTCATTTACACCAGTATATCGTTTATATCAAATAATAAACATCATAGGATGTGAAAACAACTTGCTTTAACATCACGATTTACATTTGGTATAAAGTCATGTTTTTCTATAGTCGGATTGTGAGTGTTATGAACACTATGATGAACTAGACTTGATTCGACGATCGATAGAGATGACTTAAACAATCAATCGAGGAATGATGTTAGGGGTCATGTTTGTGTGTGTGAACTGTAAAACTTGTACTATGTTTTTGGGAATAGATGAGGTTGATTTTAAGGACTACGACATGGTCATTGAATTGGGATTTGTGGACACTTAAGAGGGATAGGGAGCACATTTGCATGTAGCATGAAGACTTAATATGACGTAATCATTATACACCAGTACCATTGCATCTAAACTAAAGCTCCATTTGCTTTGTTGAAACAAATAATTTGAAAAATATCTTCTTAAAAAAATTCAATCGCGTATAGAAAATAGTTGATGCTTTCTCTTTCGGCTACTTATCGTAAGGGTTTCGATGAAAAAAATTCTCACTCTATAACAAATAATGAAACTAATTATTAAGCAGAAGTCATTCCACGAGTGTTCATACATCGATCGGTGAAAACCTACTCCACAGGAACTTCTCACCATTTGCAGGGTTTGGACCATCGCCTATAGTGCTTATAAAAAGAAATGATTGAAAAATATTGTCATCGTTTGCCAAACTTTTCAGACATAAATTGTTGTCGGTAATGAAAACAATCTTTCATTGAGTAATTATTTTAAGCGGTACAAGTGATCACTTTTAGGAAAATATTTTTCAAATTATTCATTTTTCAGGGAAAATACAAAGCCTTAGGTTAAAAATCTTTATTTAAATTGTCTAAAATCATCCATCCAAGTGGTAAAATTGGACAAGCTTATTAGATTGCAGTATTAGTCAGTTGGTCGGGTTTGCGGCCCCATTTACATGTTCCTCTTGACGATCAGGGAATCTAGCGAAGGCTTCAATGGCATAACAACACATCAAATTTCATTGACGGTTAAGAATTGAGCTGAAAGAGAAAAATGTAACATTCAGCATATAACAATATGAAGAATACAAAATTACTACATGTATTGGGTGAGAATACAATTAGACTTAAGTACAATAAAGATAAATTACAATTAACTTAACCCTAAATAGTAATCCTAACATAATCTTACATACACAATCTCAAGATGGCTCGAAAGAAGTCAACTGGAGCATGGAGAAAAGGTCCAAAAAATGCCCAGGTGGATGTCTTGTGGTGAAGACACCGGCACTCGATCAATATATGAAGCGGAGACGAGCCGTATAGTGCTATTTATGCACATGATATCAAATGAAATGACAATCGAGTTCAATGTATTTGTTGTGCTCACGTGATATTTGGATGGCACTTCAATTGTCGCAATATATGACTATGACACTAATATGGCAATCCAATGTTTCTGGTACTCATCACAAACGTATTTACTTTAATGCTTGTACTAGTAAGAGCTCGATATTCCATCTTATGTATGAGAGTGAGTGACAGTGGTCTATTTCTTGTTATGCCATGAGGTAAGGGAGCTACCTTGGAGTTAGTAGTTTATTCAAATGCCGACTAGGCTGGTGACCACAAGACCGCCGTTCCACTACGAGCAACTGGCCATGAAACAATATTCCCTTGATGTAGTGAATAATTTGAAAACCTAAAGCAAAATAAGTCATACGAGGTGCAGTCATGTACTAACTAACAATGTTAGCATAAGCAACATTAAGTCGAGTAATAGTGAGATATATAAGACGTTGACCAACAGGTGATAGAGTATATGATGCAAAAGAAGAGTCTCATCTTTGGCATTAAATTTGGTAGTTGTTTCGATAGGGTTTGTAGCGGCCTTGTTGTTTGTGAGTCTTGTTCTAGAAACAAAATCAGTGGCATCCTTTGATTGAGAAAGATAATAACCATTGGAATGTAAAGTGAACCCAAAACCTATAAAATAACCGAGTCGTCCAACATCTTTCATTTTAAACTATTTGTTAAGTTATAGCTGGAGTTTTAAAATGCTAGTTTGATCATCTCTAGTAATAACCATGTCCTCCACATATAAGAGCAGCATAACGAGACTCACCAGACGTGTGTTCAAACGAAAAGAGCATGGTCATAGGGGGATTGGATGTAAAATCATGGGACTCCATTGTGGAGCTAAACTTGAAATACCAAGCACAAGGAGTTGGTTTTAATCATATAATGCTCGGCAGAATTGACGTTCTTTGTTAGAAAAATGAGTGTATCTAAAGAGGATGCATCATACAAACTTCTTCGCTAAAGGTACGGATGGATCACCTCCTTTTCGGGGAGACCTAATGCTTGTTGGATATTTTGGTTTGACTATATGCAACAGGAGCAAAAGGCTATTCATACTCAATGTGTACTCTTGAGTAAAACCTTTCGTTACTAGCCATGCTTTGTAGCGATCCACAGTGTCATTTGCCTTCGTTATAATCTTGTATACTCATTTACAACCTACAACAGGCTTATCGGGAGGCAAATCAATCAAATCCCATATTGAGATTTGTCTAAAGCCTGCACCTCATATACAATTGCTTGTTGCCAAAGAGTATTACCGCCAGCTTCTCTATTTGTCGAGGTTCAAAAACGAAAGTAATGGTAGAGCAATTTTTACAAGGAAATCTGTTAGCCCGACAAGATCGTCAATTACTTCTGGCTACACGATCTCTCAATCAGTGAGCGCTTTATGCAAAATACACGGTGATAGTATGTGGATCTACAAGTTGATATTGTCTTGTCCTTGATAGTAATGTCGAGAAGCATTTCCCTTTTCACAATCACGAAGATGAAGAAAACTTACTCAAGTGGGTCCACAAATAGAGGAGAAAAAAATGTTCGCTGGTGGAATTTGAAGATGGGCAGGCGTGCTAGGAGGTGTCGTGGTGTTATGGCTAGAATGACCTGCATCAAGATTAGAAGAACATAAGGAGAGGAAAATTCACAAGTGGACAGAGATGTGAGATCTTCTGGGAATAGATGCACAGAATGATTGATGAAGAAGGGGACATGAGACGTGATTTGAAGAGATGAAGAGATGAGAACATTTTGTATTCTCAAAAGATAATATGACGAGACACAAGAAAACAGTTAGAGATAATATCCCAACATCTATCCCCTTTGTGCCTAAACGGGTGCGAGGTTCTAACTCCGTGCATTCAAGTGGAAGATGCACAAAATAAGTATTACCAAACACTCGAAGAAGACTGTAATTGGGACACTAACCTACTCATAAGGAGAAATGTGTCTTATTATAGGTGAAGTAAGTTCAGATTGATTTGTTATCAGATAAAACCATGTATAACGAGAATGATCATTGATAAAGATTACAAAATCCTACATGTGGCGGTGAATCTGGTGGCATTTGGTGTATGTTTGCAACGACTTTCTAGATGCGGCACAAATGAGGGCAGTGAGTCTGTTGGTGGTCTCTATTTTTTGGATGGAGCAATGGAAGGATGTCGATTTGCAACTTGAAGCTGAGGACTTGGGGGAGAATGGCGGCCGATGCGGCTGGCTGTGGAACAAACTTGATGGGCATTTTCTTAGACAACAACTGCCTCTGAAATCAAGTTGAGAATTCTCATGAAAGAGAGATGAATGTAACAAACAAAGAATACAAAACATCTTTATGTATAACTATATATTATATATAGGGCGAGAATACAATTAGTCTCAAGTACAACAAATGTAAATTACAATTAACACTATATGGTAACCCAAATATAATCTAACACAAACCACAGTATCGCATCCCACTTTATTGAAATGAAACTTTTTTTTTCAATTCATTCATATAGGTTCAATTCAAGACCCTCCGCCGCCTCCGCCACAACCGCTGCCCCCGCCGTGGTGTCCACCTCCACCACCATGACCACCGCCGTGGTGTCCACCTCCACCACCATGACCACCTCCTCCATGGTGCCCTCCATGGTGGTGGTGGCCACCGCCACCATCATTGCCGCCGCCGTTGCCACAACCGCCACCTCCTTGGCCATATTTGTTTTCCTTTTTGCGCGAAGACCCGGATGAGTCTTCGCCGCAGGAAAACATGACGAATGACGCGAGGATCAAGCACAGCATGAAGATCACTCCGGACTTGATCAGCAGAAGATCCGCTCCATCATCACCTTGAACACCGGCTCTTGCAAAAGCAACCCAGTTCCTCGCCATTAATTCCCTCGTTATCCCATGGAGAGCAGCAAGAACCCAAAACCATCGAGGAAGGAGATAACACGCATGAGGCGAGGAATATTCAATTAAATAATGGCCATGTCAAGACTTTAGATCACGTTCTTACAAAGATGTGAGATGTGAGATGAGACACTACCGTTAGTACGACGAAAAGCTCATTTTCCTTGTCGACCACTAAGGTTGAGTGGACAACTTTGGAAATAATTCACTCTTGAAAATCTGATCGGACCAGTCACCGAGTCTTGAATCCTGTTTAGCTATCATACCGAAATCATATTTAGATCACTCAGCATATCTTTCAAGAGTACGTGTATATCTTTATTGATAGTGCATATGCATGATTGATTATATTTAATATTAACTTTACCTTATTGCCTTTGTTAGTCTTCTAAAAAAGCCTATAAATACGCTCCATGTAATCTTTTCTTAATATATTGAGATAGACAGAGATTCTCAATTATCTTTTCTGCATTATTCTCAAGGATCGGGATGAGGATAGGGGATCTAACTGATAGATATCCCGAAACTCAAACCCAATCGTTGTACCGTCGATTGTGTTTTCAATTCATTAGTGCTAGTTTGCCTTCTACAAGAGCTGGATGTCGATGGCTGTGTGTTGATTGAAGCGTGTTTTGCAAGCTAGTCTTTCCAATTTCGTTCTATGAATCATAAAGTTTGATCAGAGTGTCCGAACTCCGCGAAGCCAAAGGAGAAGATGATGAGATTCGTGGCATTCACTTGTTTTGAATTTGGCGTTGGTGATTCCTCATGTAGTGGTTCTACGATGGTAAATTACTAAAGTTCATGAACTTTGATTTTGCTTCCGATGCAAGTTCTCTACTTTGTTAGATCTTACTAACTTGTAAGCCATGATAAGTTACTGTTCTCGAAAATTTTGAGTCAATTGGACAGGTTTAGGACTCTATTTACATGCTCTTCCTAGGTTTATAACAGTCTAGGATTGTAATTTCGAGTGTCGAGTTCGATCTTACGACGAGCTTTTCACCGTGGCCCCTCTCGCTTCTTGTCCCTACACGAGCAAAGGTTCTCTCTCAGCCTATGTATGAGATTAACGCTGGCCCCAAAACGCAAGGAGCTATGGTCAAGAAACCAGCCGAAGCAAACGGCTTTATTAGAAGTATAACACAACACATCGAACGAGAGTGGCCAATCACTTGCCTTGCCCCATGGTTTTTGGCCAATTTCATCGAGATTACATTGTCGCATCACAATTTACTGAAAATGAAACTATCTTTTCAATTCTACCGGGGCTTTCGTCCCTTGCAATACATTACAAAGTTTCAATTCAAGACTTTCCGCCGCCGTGGTGTCCACCTCCATCACCATGACCACCTCCTCCATGATGGCCTACGTGGTGGTGGCCTCAATGGTGTCCCACGTGGTGGTGGCCTCCGTGGTGGTGAACATGATGGTGGCCTCCGTGGTGGGGACCTCCTTGATGGCCTTGGTGGTGACCTCCATGATGGCCGCTGCCGCCGCCACCATCACCTCCATCTCCGCCCTGCCGTCCCCTCATCAGCTCCGTCGGCATCGCCTCTACCGCCTCCTTCACCGTTTCTCCTTTTCTTTTTGCTGCTAGAGCGGAACGAGTTGTTGCGATCGTGGCCGCAGGAAAACACGACGATGGACGCGAGGATCAAGCACGTCACGAAGATCACTCCGGACTTGAGCAGCAGAAAATCCGATCCATCATCACCACGATGAGCGCCGGCGCTTGCAAAAGCCACCCAATCTCGCCCAATCAAGTTCCACATCGTCCCCCCGGAGAGAACTAGAAGCGAGAACTCAACTATTCCCGAGGAAAGGAACATTCAATTTTCTTTTTTGGGAAATAGGAACATTCAATTAAGTAGTGGCCATAACGATGGTAGACCAGTACGGTTCAGGAAACATTTTAACATCCATATGGAACAGAGACCGGGGCTTAATCGTAGCAATAGCAAGAAGAATAGGAATACTATTTGTTGCAACGAAAGCGAAAAACAAACACGAGAACACAAGGATTTACGTGGTTCGATCAAGGTGATCTACGTCCACGGGCGAGGCAAAAACGAAAATTCCACTGTGATCAAAGAGAAGACAGATGATAGAATAGACACTTGCTCACAAGTCTCTAAAACAAAAACTAACATAAAAAAACCCTAGCCACGGTGTAAATAGAGCCCAAAAAAATTTCCTCGAGGGCGTTGCCCCCGAACCCCCATAGGTCCGTTTTCAAGCACGGCTATAGAGATTTATTCACTTGCTCCGTGTTGGGCCTATCGGCCCAACTCTCCACGTCGCGAACTAAATCTCCATTTTTTCTCCACTTTTGGGCCGCACAAAAAATATATCGGGTCGGGCAATGAATTGGACAAAGTACATAAAATTCAAGACATATTTAACACTATTAATACGTGCAACAGGAGCAAAAGGCTCTTCATACTGAATGTTGTCCTCTTGAGTAAAGATTTTTGCTACTAGCCGTGCTTGTAGCGATCCACAGTGTCATCTGCCTTTGTTATATAATCTTGTATACTCGTTTGCGACCTACATCAGGCGTATGAGAAGACAAATCAATCAAATCCCATCATGAGATTTGTCTAAAGCTTGCAACTCATATGCCATTGCTTGCTGCCAAAGAGTATTATCGCTAGCTTCTCTATTTGTGTGAGATCCAAAAAGGAAAGTAATGGTAGAGTGATTTTTATAATCTCGAAGACGAAGAGAAAGGTCGACTTACACTAGTGGATCCACAAATTGAGGAGAAAAGAATGTCCGCCGGACGAATTTGAAGATGGGCAGACATGATAGAAGGTGTCATGGTGTTAAGGCTAGAATGACCCGCATCAAGATTAGATGTACGCAAGGAGAGGAAAATTCACGAGTGGACGGAGGTATGAGATCTTCTAGGAACAGATCCACAGAATGGTTGGTGAAGAATACAATTAGTATTAAGTACAACATATGTAAATCACAATTAACCTTATATGGTATTCCAAACATAATCTAACACAAACCACAGTATCGCGTCCCACTTTTTCGAAATGAAACTTTTTTTGTTTTTTTCAATTCAGGCATCTAGGTTCAATTCAAGACCCTCCGCCACCTCCGCCGCAACCGCCGCAACCACCCCCACTGCAGTGATGTCTACCTCCACGACCATGACCACCTCCTTTATGATGGCCTGGTGGTGGTGGCCTCAATGGTGTCCCATGTGGTGGTGGGCTACGTGGTGGTGACCTCCGTGGTGGTGGGCTACATGGTGACCTCCGTGGTGGTGGCCTCCACCACCTAATTGGTGCCCTCCGTGGTGACCTCCGTGGTGTTGGGCTACGTGGTGGTGGCCTCCTTGATGGCCTCCGTGGTGACCTCCATGATCGCCGCCGCCGCCGCCGCCATCATCGCCGCCATTACCTCCGTCTCCGCCACCATCATCGCCTCCGTCTTCGCCGTCTCCTTCGCCGTCTCTCCTTTTCTTTTTGCTGCTAGAGCGGGACGAGCTGTTGCTATAGTCGCCACAGGAGAACACTACAATGGACGCTAAAATCAAGCACGACACGAAAATCACTCCGGACTTGAGCAGCAGAAGATCCGATCCATCCGTATCACGACGTACGTCGGCGCTTGCAAAAGCCCCCGAATCTCTCGCCATTAAGTTCCTCATCGTCCCACGGAGAGAAACAGACGGAAGAACTCAACTATTCCCGAGGCGAGGAACATTCAATTAAGTACTACTGGCCATAACCACGGTAGAGCACTTCGATTTTGGAAACAATTCACGTTCAGGACTTCTTGCAAGCCGTGCCGAAGGTTCTTCGAAATTGCTTCTCATCAAAGCTTGAATTCTTAAAATGCAAATGCCTATGGTCGGACCAAAAGGTTGACCAGACAAGTTGCGGGTCAATCAAGACTATTGGTGAGTTTGATTGGAAATTCCATGTTCCACGTAGAAGGTTTTGTACTATTGGTGAGTTTGATCCGACATTTCAGGCTCCGGTCAAATCCTCCCGGCGAAAATTCATCCCGAATTATTGAGTTAACACTTCGATAACCATAAGATATGCTAGTGATGTGATGTGAACAATTTTACTCGAACCGCCTTTCTGTAGAATCTTTTTCTTTTCTTTTCAGTTTCTTTCCCTTCTTTTTCACCTCCATTAGCCCAATCTAGCACGCCTTTCTTCCTCGGTTTCGCAATTGAATATGCAAGCCCTGTTGTTGCTCGACTCCGCAAGCTGTCACCGTTGCTTGTCGAGCTCGATGGCCGTGGCCCGAGCCTCCAGATCTTGGCGAGCTTGCAGCAACTGACGTTCAGCCGCTTCGAGCTCGGTGGCCATCGAAGGCCATGGAGATTGAAGCAGGTTCTATGGCTTCTTCTTTTGTAGTCGATTATTCATACTTTTAAGGGGAATTAAATCATCATGAAGCTCATTGAATTTTGGGGGTTCCAATTATTTCCGTCTCATTTGGGAGGGAATTCAAATTCTAGACGCCAAAAGAAATCCAATGAGCGCACTTTCTGTCAGCTCATGGAGTTGGACAAGTTTGTCAATTGAGACAGTTGAAGAGTTGCTTGGCGTGACTTGAATTGTCGCTCGCTGATAGGGATTGTCATGTTCAAATTCTTTTTGCCATTAAGTGTCTACGCTTTAGGGGAAAAATAAACAGTGGACAGAAAAGGAAAAAAGAAATGAACAGGCAAAAAAATAATAAAGAGGATAAAAATCAGAAAATTATGCAAAACCGTGTCGTTTTGAGTAAAGCTATCCACGTCGGATCGATGATCGTGACACATAGGACCATCAAGATGACTGGACCGCCACGTCAGTAAGTTCAGGTGATAATTGATCGAAAGGACTATATCAAAATTTTACGTAAATATTCATGATTACATTGGCTCAATTGAAAGGTTTTAAATTAAATTGGAGTCCTCGCACTAGGCTTATGGTTGAAATAGCAATTTTCTACTAAATTTGCTTCCAATAACACATACCAACTAAACTAATTTCAATTTACCGAATGCTTAATTCCGTGAAAAACTCCAAACTTTAAGTGTGACGCTCCGCCAAGATTAACTCACCGAGGTATTATCTGCTTTGACCCATTCTATACCGAACTTCACTGTTTTTGTCCTTTGGTGTACTAGTGGGCACTTTCCCAGGAGGTCACCTGTCCCGAGAGTGCTACTATCTCGAGCACGTTTAATTTTGGAGTTCCAAAGCTGAGTATTGTTGTTACGTCAAAAGGCGTCTCCGTGAGTTAATTCCATTTTTTACATATATATATATATATATATATTCTAAAATCGCTCCCCCTGTTCGGTGTATAGTTTGATTCGCTCTTGCCCTCTTCACTATCCTAGAAGCCTGCTATGAATCGCTCCTTGTCTAGGCCCTCTAGCCTCGGTGACCACTCCCCGTCTCGTTGAACCGGGTTGTTACATTAAGTGTAGCCCAAATCTGTCTTAAAATTTTTTCTGGTCTAGAAAAAACTTCAACTTTAAGGTCTAAATTTTGCCCAAACCTTTTTTTGTTTTGTCTAAAAAGAACTCTAATTTTAGGTCCAATCCTAAATCTGCCACTAATATTTTTGTTTATCTAAAGATATCACAAACTTTAACTTTAGACTCCATCCATTAAAAAAGCATCGTCATTCCTAATTTTCATGTCAATGGACGGTTTCGTTTTGGAGATAATTTTTCACATTACCTTGCTGATGTAGATTTATTGCCGATGTGGAAAAGTCATGTCAAACAATTAATCAAGGCTTTCTTGCCCCATTTTCTTTATGGGTGGATTTGCGATTTTTTTTTTTCAAAAAGCTCGGGGCAAGATAGAGACTAGACTAAAGTCGAGAGTTATTTTTAGAAAAATTGGGAGTAGAATTAGGGCGCAGTTTTTCGAGGATGTAGGCTTTTTACTGGATGAGTTAATGCTGAAAGCAACTTTCATCACTAGCGTCTAAAAATTTTAACGAGTGTCCAGTGGTATATTGCCAAGGGCTATAAAATTTTATAATTGGGCCGATCAAATAATTTGTGACTTGCCAATGGAAGGATGATTTTATCTCCACACATCGAGTAGTAAATTACGGAGTACTCTAAAAATTTATAAGTGGGCCTCGTTGATTAATTTGTAACTTATGAATGAACAATCCATGTTACCATTTTCAAATATAGTATTCAGAAGCAAACCACCAGCCGTTTTATTTAGGGATGGTCGGTTCTCGGTCCGGTCGTATTCCCTCAAGAACCGGGGTTCTCCTCAAGAATCGGGAACTAGACCGGTGGACCCGGTTCTCATTTTTCGAAACCGGGGATCGGACCGGACCGTCCGACGGTCCGGTCCAGTTCTCGGTCGGTTCTAAGGAACCAATAATATGACAAATTTTCGGCTCCCAGTCATCATTGTCAAGGTGAATTCTAGAGAATGGTAAGTTGGGTTCTTTTGATTGTGAGTCTTGAAAGTGACCAAGAAAAAGACTACAAAAAAGAACAAAAGCCAGGAGTCTATGGTGGATTTAAACATTTTCATCTGTTGCTTCAAACTTTTCTCACAAATCAGGGGTAATAAAATTGCGGCCAACCACTCGCCCACTGATAAGAACAATTCTAACAGCACAAGCCCACAACGATTCCCACCTTTTGCACTGCAACTGCGGCACCAACAATTGGTCTCCAGCACATTCTTTTGCCTCCTCATTTTGTTTCTCGTGCAGGTCTGAAAATGGTGAAGAGTGAAAACCGAAGAGGCAGTGGCTGCAAAGTGCAAAAGAAAGCAAACCCTAATCAATAAACATTATGTTGCTTTTTTATATACAAAAAAAAAATCGACTGGTTCGGTCCGGTTCTACGTCCCTAGAACCAAGAACCGAACAGACGACCACCGATTTCAATATTAAGAACCGGGAGCCGGACTGCACCTATTTAGAATTGGAAACCGGACCACCAATCCAGTCCCGATTTGGGCGATCCGATTTGCTCACCCCTAGTTTTATTACTAAGTTAATACCACGAAAAATTTCAAACTCGTAAAGATGTGACAAATTTACCACAAACTAATTTTTTTGATCATAAAAAATCTCAAACTAGTATACATGTGACAAATTTACCCCAAAATATTTTTTGACCACAATAAATCTCAAACTGGTCCACTTATGATAAATTTACCTTAAACTATTTTTTTAATCACAAAAAATCCTAAATTAATGCACATGTGACAAATTTACCCTCTGTTAGTTTCAATTTAATTGTGTTAATACTATGAAAAATCTCAAACGAAACACCTATGATAAATAGAGAGTAAAAACTCCAAACCGGTACACCTGTCAATTCTTTGCGTGTCATTTAACTCGACAATTTGACGGTAAAATTTAACGAAAATCAATAGATGATAAATTTATCATAATTATACTAGTTTGAGATTTTTTGTTGTCAAAAAATTAGTTTGGGGTAAATTTACCAAAGGTGTACCATTTTGAAATTTTTAGTGATAAAAAATAATTTGAGGTAAATTTGTTAAAGGTGTCTTGGTTCAGCATTTTTTGAGATCAAAAAATTAATTTTGAAAAATTTATCACAAATGTATTAGTTTGGAGTTTTTTGTAATATTAACCCTTTACTATTTTACCAATGGGGGGTAACAAGTTTTTCATGGCTTACCGATGGAATAATAATTTTACCACGCCCACATCCAGTAGTAGAATACCAAGTGTTTTGAAACCGTACAAATGGTCCATTCAAATTAACTAGTAGATTATCCATTTAGGTATAATTACATCTTAGGGCGCTCTTATTTAGCAAAAATCTCTATGAAAAAGAAAAAATGATTTTCGCAAAAGTTTCTAGGAAAATCTTTATTTGGTGTTATATGAACAAAAACGTTTTTTAGTGTTTGGATCTCATTTAGAAAATGATACAATCTCATTACTTTATCTCAAACAAAAAAAAAAAATCATGTCTTTACATATTTTTTTGTTTATTTATTTTTTATTATATTTTTTCCTTTCTTTCTTTTTTCTCCACTGTAATGGCCGGAAGTAGCCTCGAGCTCGCCCGCGGCTACTGCCCCGTGGCAGTGGAGGAAGATAAGAGAAAGAAAAACTTAAATAAAAAATAAGATGAAACAAAACATAAAATAAAAAAAAAATGAGATGAGCAAATTCAAAAAGTGTTTTCATCCATTTAGATTACGGATTCACTTTAATAATTTTAGACACAAATTTTTTGTTGACCGAAAAATGCTTTCCGTTAATTAAGTTATTTTCGACAAACCAAACGGGTGAAAGTTTAGAAAGCTAATTCTGGGAAAAAGTTCTCCCCGAAACAACTGCACCCTTAACTACAAAGCGTCCGTCCAAACAATATAGTTGGATGGTTCATTAAATTCGAGCATTAGTCAACGGCACGGGTTGGGGACTGCGTTTACATATTTCTCCTACGTTTATAACAACCTTGGATCGTAATTTCAAGTACAAAGTTCGAATTTTTACGGCGAGCTTTTCACCGTAGCCCCTCCCGCTTCCGTCCCTACTCAAGCATACCTTCTCTCCCGCATCGAGTCTCCGACCCCCACCAAACTAAAGGTAGAGCTAAAAAAGACATAAATATAGGTTCAATTCAAACCCTGAAACCTTCGCCGCAACCGCCTCTGCCGCCGCGGTGTCCACCTCCACCACCATGACCACCTCCTACATGGTGGCATCCGTGGCGGTTCTGGCCGTCGCCGCCTCCGCCTGCATAGTAACCACCACCTTGGGCGTCTGTCCTTTTTCCATTTTGCGGCGAGAGCCAAATGAGTTGCCGCCACTGTCGCCGCAGGAAGCGGGGATCAAGCATGGCATGAAGATCGCTCCGCCGCAGAAGATCGGCTCCAGCATCACCATGATCGGCGGCGGTTGCAAAAGCGACCTGGTTTCTCGCCATTCATTTTCCCCAACATCTCACGGAGAGAAGCAGGAACTCAAACCTGAATCACGTTTCCGCGAAGAACGTGAAATGCGTCCCTCTCAGTTGGACCATACAAAGGTCAATTTCTCTTGTGGACCACTGAGGTTGAGAGTACAAATTTGGAAATAATTTCAAGTTGCGTGCTCATAATTCATTTGGTGCTAGCTTGCCGCACTACAAGAACTGGATTTTGATGCTACGTGTTGGTCGAAGCATATGCTTTGCAACCTAGTCTTTTGCAAACCTTGCTTTTTCAGTTATTAAGCTTGATTAGAGCGTCTAAACTACGTGGAGCCAAATGAAAAGACGGCAAGATTGGCGGTGTCAGCATGTTGAATTTTGTACACCCTTTTGTCTTTTCATAGCTCTCTGTCTTTATCTTGAAATCAATCCTTTAGGATTGACGGGAACCGAATCGATGGATGGATAGGTCGAGATAGACCACAACCATGCACAAAACACAAATTCTATATAGCACCTTTTTCATAACTCTGTCTTTCCTTTGAAATTTTAGATGGTCCGGAATCGACTAGAGAGACGGATAGGAAGAGATAAACCACAACCACGCTCTAAACACAAATTCTATATACTAATTGATGTCACCACACTCTTTTACCCATCAGCTACTTAATTAGCCAGCAAATCATAGTGCCATTACCAACACCAACATAAAAAAACAGAATGATGGTACGATTGAAATGAACAGCTTCCCTTGCTGATTAACGACGGACAAGTGCATAAAAGGAGTGAAATCATCAGTTTATTACAACCAGAGAACAGTGATTGCAATCCCCTTTACAAGAAAAAAACAGAATGATGGTACAAATTTGGTATACAGAAAGAATGATCTTTACAGAAAGACAATAAAATGCATTTCGTAGTTATATTGTAGGAAGAGGGCGGTTCTATTTACAGTTCCTCATAATATGCTCAACAGAGCAGGTATAAGAGAGCGCACCAACCACGATGAGGCCGAGTGGAAGTCTTTTCCCTTGGGATTGAAGAAGTTTTGGGACAAGTGGAGAACAGTGTTCAGATCATCGCGTGTACGCATGATTCCACATCTTTCGAAACTGGATCGCTGCTCTTCAGGTTTCCGGGATTGGCGGCAGCAGTTCCTGATGAACAAGCAGTAGAATGAGCATTCGTGGCAGCTTGAAGGAATAGCAACAATGATCAGAGAAGTTACAGAATTACCTCAGAGAACCGCAGATGCCCGTGGTGCACATTGGAAGATTTGACGATGGTTTCCCACTTGGGATCAACAGGAGCTGACTCTGAAGCATGTTTCCCATTAACAACATTTATGCCAAGAGAGGATTGTGGAGATGGTTTCTTGGAGGAAACGGAGGGCATGGTTCGCGATAACCATGAGTCTGACGGAGATTTCGGTAAAGGAGGGGGAGGGGCAAGGGTGAAGAGGCAGTGGAAGGATTTTGCTGATCACCTAATCTCATAAGTGCCTTACTTTCTACATCAATTTTACCATCTGTGCCAACTTTTGAGCTGGTCTCCTTGATGCCCGCTAGAGTAAGAGCTTGATCATGTCTAGACAAGTCAATGTTCATATACTGATTTAATCTGTCCGAAGCAGAGAGCACGGGGGAATCCGTGAAATGCACACCTTCAAGTTCAGACACCGTCTTCGTCTTCTCCGGGTGCTCAATGTTCTTGACATCCAGAGAAGGAGAGTCCACTAAAATAGCTTCCTTAACTTTCTTCCTAGTAGCCTTGATATTGAACGGATCACCCTCAGAATGGGATGGCTCCTTCCTGCCTGAGGGACTTGTATGGCCTTGAGATTTCACAACATGCACAGTATCGACGTGTACAGTTTTCTCAACCACAGGGCTTGTATTGCCTGCCCCCCCATTCCGCACGCTCGCTATCTAATAATTCTCGAAGATTGATGAGGCTCTTTCCTCGGGAGTTGGAGACATCAACCTTGAAATTCTTAACATTCTCATGAAGACTAACTGATCTTTCCGCCCCTTGAGGGACTGCTTCAGAAAATCCGTTCTGGTGCTCAAATTTGCCATTGCCTTGCAAACGTCTGTATAGTGATGACCCCTCTAATTTCTTGTCATGGCTTTTGCATGTGGTTTGTCTCCATGTGCTTTTGAGATCAAACTTATTTTCATGCAGCTCCGCTTTTAGACGCCCACCAACTGATCTTTGCTCATCAGAAGCATTTTTTTATGCTACAGAAAAACAAGAAGAAATACTTTAGCAATTGGCTTTAGCAGCTGATAAAGAAAGGCCGAGAACATAACCGACAGCTAATTTAAAGAAAACAAAGCGACAAAAAAATTATGTACCTTACTCCTTGTTTCACCTTGATATTTAGCATTTGTAGAATTAAGTTGAGTTTTGTGCACAGTAAGCCCCGCAGTTTGCATCCTCATACCAGGTACTGGATTTAACAGGCAAAACCGAGGGAATAATCCACAAACTTTAGTTGTTGAGGTTTCATTATCATAGTAGTCATCATCTTTACCTTCTTCTCCAACTCTGACTTGGGTCATTGGTGGAACACTTGGTTTAAGTACCTCGAGCCGACAGTTCTCACCCCCTACCACTACCTTCTTTACTGGATGCCTTGGCAGATCTTGTGCCACAGATTGCTTCCGGATGAAATGCAGAGGGGCTTCTGAAGCCATTGCCTTTGCTGCGGGCAAGAAACGACCCATCATGAAGTCCCTGGCTGGTGGATCCTTAGAGAACCTTCCAGATAGTCTCATATCTGAACCATCCACTCCACTCAAACCACTGACACTGCAGTTCAAGAAGAATGACTCAGATTGCGAAAATGTATCCAATGCATCTACGTAGGCTTCATCACCATAATCTGAACCAGCGATCCCTTTTTCCTCTGTGGTTTCCTTTTTTTTAGCACCTTCATTGTTTGATTGTGCATTTTCAGAATATAAAACCATATCTCTCGTTTGAGATTGTACACCCATAACACCATCGGAGTATTTTTTCAGAATCCTGCTGCTTAACTCTAGCAATCCTCCCAGGTGGAAGTTTCGGAGCCGCAGGAGGGCATTCAGGAGTCCGACTGCGCGATAGGGATTCATTCTTAGGTCTTCCTGGACACTGTTCCCACACAAATGGAACAGTTCCTGGATTCCTTATCGGACCCGATTTTAGCTCTGATTTGTAAGGAGGGAGAGGAGGTATGGTTGGCAGTGACTTATCAGTTCTCCTTTTCTCCTGACCCTCTGCAGAGGCTATTGTGGACGAGAAACGCCTCACCGTAAGGAATGGCTGATTGAAATTTAGTTGTGTATCTTCCATCATATTTTCTACTGTCATCTATACATTCCCTGACCCCAACTAGTTTGGGTTAAAGGTGATGTTGATGTTGATCTATACATTCCTGCAGAGTATCACACAGAAAAAAGACCCAGTAAAATGAATATTCTCATGAAATCAAAGGCATATGTGGTCTCACAGATATACTTCGACTCGACATAAGTTGCAGTTTTTATGTTAAATAGAGGCAAGTTTGTGCATCTGTGCGGATGCACGCCAATTATGGTTTTTCATGTTGGCATGCTTATGACATTGATTGGTTGGCTCTTCCAAACGAGTTAGATGTTTCACGCTTTCTAGATTCTCGCAGATTTTAGATTACATCAGTTATCAACCAGCAAGATCTCATGAAATTTATACAGGTCTGGCGGAATAAAATACATCTTCATTCTATGTCCTGGAGCATTTAAGACCAATATCTATATCTGTACCTTCAAACCTAGCAAACTCTTGCTCATCGTTTCTTCGTTTTTACTTCTGCTAACTTCACCTTAATATGTTGCCCGAGAGGAAAATTGCCATCTTAAGGTTCTCACTGAAATAAAACAAGCTTACTCTTCCAAACTTCAGTGCATTTCGACTTCATCTTTTTGTTTCCCAACTCCCCTTTGCACCCTCTGACAATAAATTGTTGAAAATAAGTTTTAAGACCCAAAAGAAACCTGGTTATCCCTCAAATTTCCGCAGAAACCAAGTCCCTAAACCCACGACCAGAAATTTCACAACTAAGAATCTCCTCCATACGCCATTTAGCTGCGACAAAAGCTCAACAAAAAGGCAGATAAGAGAATACAGGAACTTTGCCTATTTGAGTTGATTAGTATCGACAATGCAGATGTTAATGGAACAGTTGACAAGGTCTAGCGGGGCAATTTGGATTCGGATTGCTTCTGTTTAGGAGTCCAAATTCTTCTGTCATTTTTAAATATAGTGTTTAAAAGATATAAGGCCATGGGGGGAATGCAATGCAAGGACACTACTGAGTTTTATCCTCTGTTTGCCAATTGAAGACTAATTTTGAGCTTCAGAATGACAGAAACAACAATATCTACGACGCTGGATCACCGAAATAGTCAGCAAGAACCTATCATGTTGAGATTAAATATCTTCCCCCAAGCTACGGAAACCAAAAAAAAAAAAAAAAGCAAGGAAAAAAAGAAAGAAAAGGAAAAGCAAAGCAGAATACAGAGAGAAACAAAGCAGCAGAGTTCTAAATCCGTTTGATTTGAAGACGACAACGGAACACGCGTTAAGCCCTCTGAATCACGCGTCGCGATTTCGGGCCCAGGCGGAGGAATGAGGAGAAATTTGACCTCACAAGACCGCCGAGTCGGACTATCCACACAATCCGCAGAAACTTGGGTTGCTCAGTTCGCAAGATCGTTGTCGTCGTCGTCAACATGCAACACTCCAAATGAAAAATCTCAGGCAAATAAACATAAACACGACCCCCTTCACAGAAAGAAAGATGGAGGAAAGCCCAGAATCCGGAGAAGGATCGCATTCACTCCCACCGCCGACCAAAAAAAAATAAACCACCAACAAACGCCGAGCCCGCGACCGTACAGGCACGAGCCAGAGCCACAAGTTTCCACGCACATAGCGTCCGTGAATGCATCGCCTAAACAAGCGAACGCAGAGACGAGGGAGAGAGTGTTACCAGGACCTCAAGAGACAAGCAGGGGAGGAGGGAGAGAGGGACTCCGTTTCTTGAAGACGCCAGCCAGCCAGCCCATTGATGATGACGAGCTGTAAAAGCAGAGAGAGAGAGAGAGAGAGAGAGAGAGAGAATCGAAATCTAATCATGCGCTTGAACGAATTTGAAAATGAAATGAGAATAAACCAAAGTCTGGCTTTGTACGCTTGCGTTTACTTCGTTGCTGGAGTTGATGAATGATTGTGCCCGCCCGCCAAAGCACACATCATAAAAAAGCCATCTTTTTTCCATTATCGTCCCAAAAGCATCGTCTTTTTCTTTCCTTCTCTCCTTTTTTTTTTCTCTCTCTCTCTCTATCTCTCTAGAAATATAGTATCTTTTTATTCGGTATCGACATTTATTTGCGTGCATTTCAATAACAACTGAAAAAAAAAAATGAAGCCAAGGGCGTCGATTCGAGTAAAATTGTTCACGTCGAATTGTCGACGTCTCAAGTAAAACAATCGGGAATGACTAGATCGCCACATTAGTAGTTTCAAGAAAGGTTTTTTTTTTCCATGGAGGACCGCATTTGAAAAGTCCTCGAGTGTTCAAGACTATGTCCAAACGGCTGAAAGGTATAAAAATAAATAAGACTTGAAAAAAAACAATTTTCCTCGCTAATAATGTAGAGTATTCGAATTCAAATTATAAATTCGACCAAAACATTACTAGTTCTTTCTCCTCCGAAAAAAAAGTTCAGCTACTGAACAATTCATCTTGCATTTAAATGTGTCTTGTGGTAAAAGGCAAAACTTTCTCATTATAAGAAAGTTTGGCCATCTTCTTTGGTCAAATGTTTGATCTTGTGGATTTGTAAGTACTTATAATTATAATTATGTCCCTTGCGATTGTATGAGTACTTGAAAAGATTAGAGCGCAAGTTAATGATCATACGCCTTCGTTCTTAAAGAAGAAACTTTCACTTTTACGAAAATTTGTATAATCGCGAAATTAATTTTGCTAAAACACCATGTGTTAAGTGAGGCGACAGCTCCTCATCGTGTGATTAAATTTATTAATTATGACATGTTCACATGGTGGCGCACCGAATTATCGTTGCTCTCAAGTAAGCGTCATACGATGTATAATTCGATATAAATAAATAAAAGAGGACGGGTGATGCGAGGATGGGCCTCAGAATCTCTGTACTGTATGTGAAGATGAAAGAGTACGAGAAGGGCTTTCATTAATTGAGGGACACTCAGCTTTGTGGTGGGGAAGCATGTGAGCGACAATTGTAAAGACAAGCGTTGCCGTCGCAATCACCATACGTGATTTCTCGTGTGTAAAGATGGACCGTCTTCCTCCTCGTCGCACCCCCGTGCACCTTTGCGTTTTAATCCAATTATTGAACGTGAAACTTTACACACCGACATATGTTATTGCATATATATAAATGTAGTCAACTCAGTTCGAGAGATTAATTAGGGATATCGATGGTTCGGTTCGGTCCGGCTCAATCTTGTTTTACAAGAAAATCGAACCGAATTGAATCATTAGGGTGTGAGCTTGAACCAAACCGAATATCGCCCTGAATTGAGCATGAACTAAACAAAAATCCAATTCGGTTCGATTTCGATTTCCGATTTTTCTTTTTTGATTTTAATTTGTTCTTTTTTTTTTCTTTTTTTTTGAGCAAAGGTGGGCGGCACTGGCTAAGGACCGGCATGAGCAAGAGCCGCGAAGCCCTCGCCGAGGCGACGATATGGTGTCGTGAAGAATGCGACGCCCTCACCCGAGCCCTCGCCGACCACATCGAGGGCCGTGATCCCTCGCCTAGGGGCCGGCAACCCCCATCGGCCCTCGGCTGGGTCGTAGGCCCTTTGTCCCAATAAAGAAAAACATAAAATAAAAGAAAGAAAAATAAAAAATATACAGATAACTAGTATTAATAGAGACAAGTGGCCGGTCAACTAAGAGTCGTACTTGGCTAGCCCATAGTAAGTATGGCATGACGTAACTAACGCACCGCTCGTTTCGCGAAAAATGAATGATTTCAAAAAAAAAAAATTTAAAAATAATTGCACATGTCATTTGGAATTATTAGTCAATGAAAAATACTTTTATTAACGGCAGCAATTTTTGTGTCTAAATATTTGATTAAACGATGAATATATTTTTCGTTCACTCATTTTTAAATCATTTATCGAAACTCACGGATCCTGAGATGGTTTCGACCCTATCTTTAGGAAAACAAAAGAAGAATTTCTGTGTATTCGTACCCTTTTCACATGATAAAGTACGCATTTTTATCTTTTTTGAGTTAGGAGCTTATATAAACTATAAAGTAGGGCAAGTTTTGAGCAGTGGCAATCCGCCCATCTCACACGCACCAGGGGAACATCGGAGCCCACACGTGACGCGGGCTCTTGATGATTGATTCTTCTTCCGCTAGGTAACATGAAGTTACTAAGGTTATATTGCGAAATTCAAGATCATGCCTTCACCGCCCGTCGAATTTACCGAGCCCCTCACGACATGGTTGCGATCGCCATAGGGCCACCCCCGTGCACCCCATCACCGACTTCTCTCTCTCTATTTGTCCCTCTTGTTGACTCTACCCGTGGCAAGTCGGTTGGGCTCCAAGGCCGGATGACAAATGCATGGGGTCTGGTCATGACCCCGACCTTCCTCCGTCCTCATTGAGAATAGAGGAGGGTAGATCGAGGCCTTGCTGAGAATGCCAAGGGCGGTCGCAACCTCAGCTCTTGCGAGGTCCCGGCCACCAAGCCACGAACAAAAGAGGGAGAGAGAGAGAGAGATCGCACGACGCGGTCAGAGGCTTGGGCCACCGGAGGAGAGAGAGAGACGAGTCGCACCGCTTTTTGGCATTTGGTGTAGAAGCAAAGGTTTCCTTCCCAACGATGATAACTTAATCAGATAAACCTAGGATTCCGACCCTCCTTTTCGGTGAAGCAATTCCATCAATTATGTCACTAATAATGCAATCACGGGAGATCTAAAGTTGTCATGACTTACTATGTTGTCACCATAAAAGTAAATTTAATCATCATAGCACATTAATTTATTATCGTTGTCACTTCTTTTTACAACTCTCGCGTAATCATGGCTTAACCCCCAAAAAAAAAAAAAAAATACTTTGGCATTTTCGGAGCTGGCCACCGCTTTATTACCTCAACCGTGTGTTGAAAACAAGGAATTTGTAACATTTCCACAGTGACTAATAGTAGTCTAATACAGGCAATGTTCTAAACTAAAAAAAGGAAACACAGGCAATGAAGGAATAAATGAATAATGTGACTAGTGCACAAGATGTACAACCCAAGATGATGTGGCGTGGTCCGACATTAATTCATTCTTAAATTCATCGATCCTGTTTCGGACACTGAAAACACCAAGCGGCCGAGTCTACCAATGTGTTTGATCGAGCTGATTGAGATTGGAAGAAAAAAGATTTTAAACAATCTTTTTTCTTCCCATTTATGTCCTTATGTCTTTCGAAATTAAAAGAGATATGAAAAGGGCATTGAGATCGTAATTTCTATTCAATTATCTCGCTAGCATCCAAGTAACATCACAGTCTAATCCCTCAAATTCCTCCTCTTGCTGACCCATTTTATTGATTTTTTATGATTAAGCTCCCCAGTGATGTTTGCAATGATTAAGCTCCAAACGTGGAAAGTATCATCTAAATCTGGGAACATCGAGTACAATTCGTCGCTGGAGATCCATCATGAAACCAATTTGAACTTATGGTACCATGAATAATATGATCTGTGGACCTCGGAATCGAGTACTTTCTGTAGAATCGTGTATGTACACGAACGGTCATTCCTATATGATTAGTATGATGCGTGGACCTTAGCACACCGCTGGGGGGTTAATGTGGGTCACACCTTTGTTGGTGCGTTGCTCTGCGCGCATGTTAAATCTAACCAACATTTCATCGATATGGACTTTCACGAAATCTCATTTTTCTTAATTAAAGGTTAAAACAAAAGGACACAAAACTCTTACTTAGTACTTAATTTATCCCTAGATCCCACTAAATCGATGACCCTAATCGGTCAGCGTGGAGGGAGCCGGATTCTCCATCCCGCATGGTGCTCCTCTTGATACCTCGATCGATCTTGATTGTCGTCCGATCAACATGATTCCGATCAACAATTGAGATTTGTCGAGGTACAAAGACGAGCATGATAGAGGATAAATGATCCTTACCCCCACCCCCACCCCACCATGTGTAGGGGTGTGCATGGTCCAGGCCGGTCCGGCCTTGGTATGGAATTGGGTACCGGAGCGGTAGTTCTAATCTCCAAATTTTCGGGATCGGGTATTAGATCGGACAGGGGTCGGCAAGTCAATCCTAGTCCCGGTCCTAGTGGGACCATTAACATCGCCGCTTATAGAAATTTAATCCTTGGATCTAAACTAGCAATTTCTAATCTCAACCATCAAACCTAATAAAACATGTACATGACCACCGTCTAACCATCACACGAGTACTTATAATTCTAAAATAATGAGAAAAGACTAAATTAGAAAGAAAAACACTTAAAACAACCGTAACAGGATTATCCTTCTACATCATTCTCCTTGAGTTTAAAAGGATTAAGCTCAAAGTAGGATGACACTTGTATTTTAAAGTAAAGGGACCGAGGGATTAATTACCCGGGATTTTTACTTGAGATTGAAGCGATTGAGTGAGGATGGAGACGAGGAGAGAAAGCGGCGAGAGGAGCGACAAGTCAATGATGCTAGTGGTTGCAATAGGTCTCGCTAGTGGCTCGCGAGACGCGAGAAGAGCAACGACGCCGGCAAGCGAAAGGTGGGACAAGTGAGAGGCAAAGGCAAGAGGAACGAGCACCGAGCAAGGCTGCGTTGCGAAGGCAAAATGCGAGCGTTGAGTGAGAAGAGAGGAGATGAGTGAGTGTCAAGCAGAAGAGGGGAAAATTAGGTTAACTAATTCTTAATTTTTTTTAATTTTTCTCTATACATATATTATGGGTGATCCTGTCCCGTCCGGTTCCATCTACCATGAAACCAAAGATCGGACGATCCCCTTAAGGGACCAGATCAATCCGATCGGTCCAATCATGTCTAGGCCGATCCGATCCAGTTTGCTCACCCCCTACCCATGTGGACATCCCACCAACTCCACAAGTTTTCCCCAAAAGCATCCTAATCCGAGAGGGCAAATGATCTTCACTTCTCGCTCTCCAGCTAGCTAAGATCTGAAGCGAGGAGGTCTCAAATAATTTTTTACTCTCCCGCTGTCCAAAGCAAACACAAGTTGAAGTTGCCATCCTACCTGACTCGCATTAAATAAACGGAACAAGACAAGAGGCACAATAAGTTTTTAGTAAATTCGGGCTCTCGTGGGATCACATTGCCTCCCACGTAATCATGAATTAAAATCAATCGGGGGACGGCTCTTGCAGTGTCATCCGGGCCACTGCCACCGCCAGTCCACGGTCAAAACAAATCCCATAATTCCCAGCACCCGCTCGATTGGATTGGTGTCCCTGTCTCCAAGTAACTAGAAATCGCGTTCAATTATTGTCACCAGCTTCTAGGGACGGGGTCCGTACCTGGGTCGCTTTCGTGTCGGTGGCGGCATGGGAAGATTTTGTCCAAAACTTTTTAAAAATTCATTGCATTTTGATCTATTCGGTGAAAAGATTGATGACTCGATTGAGAAAATTGCCCGAAACCTTCCCATGTCAATGCATTTTGACGAGATTTATATCCTTTCATGGTTTACTAAGGAAAGGATCTTGGGCCGTGCTCAATGGTACCGCAATTTGCGGATGCGCATGTCTAGACCAGGACCAGAGGCCCAAACCTTGCAATTCCAAGTGGGCCGAACATTGAACGAGAAGTGGTTTTCCTATTGGTGAATCTCAGTCCCACATCGACCAAAGCAAAGATCTACAGATCATCCCCTCATGACTTTGCGAGGTGGTTTGCTTCTGCTTTGTGGAATCACGCAGCTGCCACAGAGCGAGCAGTTCTTTCTCCTTTTACTAAAGAACACCGCGTGCGTGCCGCTGCTCAGCAGCATACGCCGCGTTTTGGAAGGCTCTTGCCTCTACTGGCCCGGGCCGCTACCAACTATCGATTGTCTAGGGGTTTACACTGGGCTGCAATAAGGGCATCGCATGATTGTTCAATATACAGTTCGTCTAACTTCATTAGGAAGAGACACGCGAGCCGAAGAGACGCGACAACGAACTCATTAACTGGATCTTCTGCCACTAGACGAGAGGATGGTGAAATGGTAGGACACGGTGAGAACCTACAAAGTCTGGTAAGCATGACGCAGATTCTAGACAAGATTGAAGGAGTAAAACACTAAAGAGAGGAGGCAAGTGCTAGTCCTGAGAGGGCAACCTCATCACGTAAATTCTTCACAGGTCATAACATCACCTAATTAGTTTAAAAGGGATGAATCATGAGGATGATTAAGATAATATTTTTCTCTTTTGAAGGCGGAAATGGAGGGTCAAGTCAGCAAATCTCGATGCTGTTCCCTTTTTTATCCTGTTTAGAGCCATTAGTGTTATTATTATTATTTTTTTATGGCAAGGCAAAGCTCGAATCGCAGTTGAAGCTGTAGAGACCAGGCCGGCAATATGGTTCCCGAGCATGGGATTGCTTACACTCGGCCCAGATCATATACTGGTTTGATTGGCATCTTCCCTTGTAGCTCGGAAGGATGACGTTTCGTTCTCGGGCAACTCTAGTTTGAGCGGTGATGCTAATTGTTGTTTGTTAACGATAACACGTAAAGGTAGGAACAGAAAGTTTGTAAAATAAAGCGCGAATGAAAACAGAAAGTTTGTTAGGAACGAATATAGAGAACATAACTGTACAGTGCTTCTATCGGACATAAATAGATACAGCTCAAGAGCGATTTCTTGGAAAAGGAAAAATTCGATTTGCACACGCTTGGCCTGTCCGGAAGGACGTTACGACGTTGGACCCAAGTGGATAAGTACATTTAGGAAATACAAGTCAATTTAGATTCGATTTAAATCATTTTGATGCTTTGACGAAAATAAAATCATTTTGATTCGGATCTTACGGGTCAATCGAGCTCATTGAACCTTAAACTTTTATATGGAAAGGTCGAGGGTCTATTTTTTTTTTTTTATTATTATCAGAAAGGGTTTATCTATTTACACCTCGACATTTCTTGAAATCTTAAAGCATTATTAAGCATACGTCAAGTTACGTGCCGATTGCGAAAGTTTGGGAAGATTCAAAATGCCCGGGCTTCAAATTTGGATTAATCTTTGAAAAAGTAGAGGTGACCTGGGCCAAAACACTTGGTTCCGAATGGTGACCGTAGAGACTCAAGGAGGAAGAGTCAAGGACATAGTGCCCACAAATTTATACTTTACTCTCACAACTTCCTAAAAGTTGCGACAAAGTTCTTGGGATTGGAGGCTTTTCTACTACTATAAATCCCTCCAGAATCTGAACTACCTGAGACATAGTTGGTCTATCTTTCTCGCTGTCTTGAACGCACCAGCAAGCCACTTTGCATGCTCTGCGTAGTTCTTCCATGTCCACGAATCCGTTCAGTCTGTGGTCCATGAGTGGCAAGACTTCTTCTCCTTTGGCTGTTGAATTGGCTATCTGAAGCGGTAGATGATTGCGCATATCGCTATTCAGCTCCTCAATGTTCCTCTTTCCCAATATGATCTCAAAGAGCAGCTTCCCGTAGCTGAAAACGTCGACTTTTGACGTGACGGCTTCTCCTGAAATCCATTCTGGTGCAAGGTACCCTCTGGTTCCCCTCGTGGTGGTTATTACGTGGCTGACATCCCGTCCCATGAGCTTCGCTAGGCCAAAATCAGCAATCTTTGGTATGAATTCTGAATCCAACAGTATATTCTCTGGTTTGACGTCGCCGTGTATGATGCGATCTCGACACCTCTCATGGAGGTACTCCAATCCTCTAGCAATCCCGATGGCAATGCTGTATCTGGTTTTCCAATCGAGGGTGTTGGAACCTTTCTGAAACAAATGAGCTGCGAGCGAACCATTTGCAAGGTACTCGTATACTAGGAACCTTTTCGAGTTTTCCGCACAAAAACTGCGCAAACGGACGACATTGATGTGCTGTATTGTTCCTATGGTTCTAACTTCCGCAAGGAACTGTTTGTTGCTTTGGTTTTGGTTCGCAAGTTTCTTCACTGCTATAGGAGTCGAGTCTGGCAGTGCTCCCCGGAAAACAGAACTAAACCCGCCTTCTCCTATTTTCTCAAAGAAGTTCTTTGTCGCCTTCTTCAGAACTCGATATTGAAAATGCATCAAATGATTGTCTGCTGCATGAGCAGACCGTCTCATCTTAATAGTCACCAGCGAACACTAAGGACCACAAGAAAAGCTACGGACACAACTACAACTGCTGTCATGAAATTTGAACTGGGTTTCTCCTTTTTCTTACTTTCATCCTTCGAGTCCAATGCCTCGATCCGGACATAGAAATCTTTCGAAACTGCATCATTGGCCGACTTTTGAACCACAAATTTGTCATCCGTCCATATCAGACAGTTGGCAGTGTAAGCATATGCGCTGCATGAACAGTTGCTCAAGCACATTAGCCTGCATGCTTCGATGTTTTCCACCATGAACCCATAAGAGTTTTTAGGCAATGTCGTATTAGGCATGAGGAAAAATTTATCTTTCCTGTCACCCCTACATTTCCACATGTTGCATCGGCCCCGGACGATGTTCCACTTTCAGATCATCTAAGTATCCAAGTGCGCAGTCACAAAGCGGTGCGTCGCTCTGATTGCAGTTAGAAGCCGCACCACAAAAGGGATAAATCTCACACTTTTGTGTTGGCTGAGTCCAAAGCACTTTCCATTCCTGGATATGCTTTGCCCGTACCAATTGCTTTAATAGACCCGTCGGTTCAAGCACAATCCTAGAAAGATTAAATGGAGCAACTGAGGAATATGTGATGTAGGTCTCGTTCTCATTCGAAACATATGTGAAGTCGATCACGTTTTCCACCACTAGTGAAGGCTGAAGCCCGTATCCTTCCGCGGTCCACTCGACACTATGCCAGTAGGCTTCCGACCCGTTAAATAGCTCTAACTGAGCTCTTCCTTCTGCTGCCGGGATTGCAGAGAATCTCGCAGGAGCTGGATCATCTAAATCTCTCCACGCCACTAAAACTGTTCGTTTGGAAGTAAGTGCACGGAATACAAACTTGGCACCTGGCAACCACGTATCAGTTGGATGATCGAAACTCTGCCAAGCAACAGTAGACACATCAGATGTCTTCCTTAAAATGAAGTTTCCATTGTCAAGGAGCACTCCTGAAGTTGAATTAGGCACGAGCGATGTTGAACTGGTCGACCAAATTTGATGCTTGGATGAAGCGAGTATGACTAAATTACCATCCTAGAGGAGCTTCAACTCCGAAGAGATTGGGTCGGACATAGGGCGGTTCCTATTTGCAACCCAAACCATAGTCTTTTGAGGTAACCCTTTGTACCTAATGCCATAGTAGTACTTACCAGTGTTACCTGGTGAAAAGAAACCCATCTGAAATGTTCCTCCTCGAGAGACTAATGTCTGGTTGCCGGAGAGAGACTCACCAGGTAAGATGGTGTCCGTGCTTATGGAGGAAGAGGGGCCAAATGAAACAGAGAGAAGAAGCAAAATATATGGAGACCTTTCTGGGTTTCTGCTTATGTAACTTATCTCTTGTTGCTCTTTCTTTAGCAACCACGGTTTTGACATGGTGAGTTAGCAACTCTAAGGCTTTATGTGAACCGATAAATCGTGACTTCTCACTACTCGGCGGTCGTCGGGGAATTGCCAATCTAACAAGGTAAAGTCGAAAGTGACTAGATGACTAAAATTCCATCAGTTGCTTTCACATTATTTGCTGTCCACTAGTTGGCTAGTAAATGGTAGTATTTTCAGAGGAGATTCCTTTGTCTATGGGCGTGGGCATCTTTTTCCATGACGTCCTTCCTGATAAGGTATACTTAGCCGTCCCGAACTGAGGAAAATACCCGGTTGTGAACCAGCAGGACCAAATTCAAGTGGAACATAGCTCAGACAATCACAATGAGCTTGATGCCCACTGTCTTCACGTAGATCATCCAATTACGGATGTCTTGTTAATAAGGCTTTCCGTGAACCGATAAATCTTGACTTCTCATAGAGGTGTCAATATGGGCCATTGACCCATTTTTTAACTCACTTTTATTCACTTGGGTCACATATAGGTTTAGTAGATTTAAAAAATGGGTCAAATACGGTTTAGACTTGTAAAGTCTATTCAAATATGGGCTTTACCTCAACCCATTTTCAACCCATTTTGACCCATTTTTGGCCCGTGGCTTGCAACTTCCAATTTTTGACTCATTTTTGGCCTGCCCGCCGGCACCACCACCTCCCCTACCGCCCCCACTGCAGCCTTCGATCTCCACCGCCCGCCACTGCCGCCATCAACCACCTCCACGGCGGGAAATAAGGAGTTGACGCAGAGGAACATCCCACATGACCTCATAACATCTCTTCACAGTCGCATCTCTTTCGTATCCAATGGTGTCCAGGTACGAAGGAATCCAATGAGACATCGCAGCATTTTCACCACTTTTGCTCGAAGAAAGCCAGATTCTACTTGTCCATCCATGAGCTTCGATTGAGCAAGATAAATTTCTAGAAGAAGACATGACTTCGAGCTTGAACAATGCAAACTCAATTTCTCCGTCGACCTCAATGTCGACGCCATAGACGCCGCCGGTGACCGCATCGTCGAGCGAAAAACGCAATAGAGACCCTGTCGACGAGAGGTTTACCTTGACAATTTGTACTCTCACCAGCGCTAACTCAATGAGGTTTTTGTCTCTTGCCCCATTCCTCTCATGCAATGATGTAAGGCGATCCCAAGAGGTGAGTCCTGTACATTCCGCTGTCGGTCGTCCACAGCCGTTCGTTGCTCACCGCTGGAGAAAAATGAAAGAAAAAATAAAAGCAAAACAAAATAAAAAATATTTTTTTTATAAAAATTTAAAAATATATTTATTGCATGAAAGTATTTTAGTAATATCATTTTTATTGTATTTACTAATGTTTTTATTGTTTAATTTAATTTTCTTAATTGATGCAAAATTTTTATCTAGGTACCGTAACATATACATTTGAACAGCTTAAAATAGGTCAAATATTGGACAAAAAAAAGGGTCAAATAAGTCGTATAGGTTTTCCTAGAATATTAGTGTGTTTTTAGTAATATGAGTCAAAATGGGTCGGGTTGGGTATGGGTCGATTGCGGGTTGGGTTGGGTATGAGTTATAAAATATGGGTCAAAACGAGTTAGAAGGGCGATATGGATCGGACCATATTTGACCCGACCCGACCCAAACCCGATCCGATCCACCCATTTGACACCTCTAACTTCTCATTAGCCAGCGGTCTTCGGGGAATTGCCTGTCCAACAAGGTTGAGTCGAAAGTGATAAGACACGGCCTGCTTTTCTTGTGGGGCGACTAAAACTCTACCAGCTACTTTTGAGTTATCCATGGTCCCCTAGGTGGCGACTAAATGTGTAGCATGTGCAGAGGAGGTTCGTTTGTCTGATAGACGTTGGTATATTCTACCACGACTTTCTTCCAGGCAAGGTCTGCTTACCGGTTCTCGACTGAGGGAAATTTCAGGTTTTGAACCAGCGGGACAAAATTCAAGAGAGACAGCTAAGAAAATCACAATGCGTCTGAAGTCCTTTGTCTTCGTGTCGAATCATCCAATTATGGATGTCTTGATGAGGCTTTCTGTGAACTGATAAATCTCAACTCCTTATTAGCCAGCGGTCTTCAGGGAATTGCTCGTCCAACATGGTTCAGTAGAAAGTGATAAGACACTGGCTGTTTCTCTTGCGAGGGCGACCCGATTTCTAGTAGTTGCTGTCGACTAGTTGGCCAGTAAGTGCGTAGCATGTGCAGAGGAGGTTCCTTTGTCTGATGGGTGTTCCATGACGTCCTTCCTGACAAGGTCCGCTTAGCGGTCCTCTACTAATGGAAATAGCAGATTCTGATCCAGCAGGACCAAATTCAAGCTAAACATAGCCAAGACAATCATAAGGAGCAAAAGGCCTTTCATCTTCATGTCAGATCATCCAATTATGGGAGTTTTGTCAAGTCATTCATCTTGCTTCATCATGAATAGGCCATCTATCTTACTCCATGGCTCATCTTAATCATGAAATGGACTCGTCTTATGAAGACTAGTTCCATAGTTTACTGTCTGATCTTCTTGAAGAATTTGCATTGTTCTCCATCTGTTTGGAGAGTTTATTGATGGATCCTATTCCTCACACAGCCAATGAACAATTCCATTTGCAGGAATCCGAGAGAAACCAAATTACAGTTAAACCTTATATGGAGTCAATGGTATTGGACTGTCATGAAGTGGCTCATGCTGCTGTAACTAGATGACTGCTTGCTTAAATTAACTAATCTCGTTCTGCAGATATTCGAGCCAATCATCATGGTTGTGTCTGTTAAAATATGTCTCGAGTTTGAGCTCGTGAATGAAGTTCGAGCCGAAATTAATTGTTATTTGCGAATTTAGCAAAAAAAGAAAAGGGAGCACGTAATATTCTTTTCTTTGCCTTTGGAGTTGTGATAATAATGGAAGTTCAAACTTGGATGTCCTTTTTGATATATACGGAAATCCAATTCCGTATTGAAGGAGGCAAGAAATCAGCCAAAGAAAGGATAAAAGGACGAAAGTCAAATATATGACTGTTGACCGAATCTTTTCTCTCTTGATTGACGCCATCCAAGAAGTATGTACATGCGCTCATCGTCAGACGAAAAAGAGATATAAAAAGAAGAGGCGTAGGTCTTTGTCCATAAGGGAAGCGCTCAAAGTCCAAAGGGAAGCGCCGCATATGTGAGTGCTTGGGGGACGCCGCTCTTTGATCTGCAGAAGGACTTCACCGCGGGTTTCGAAGCATTTAAGAATTACATCCAAAACAGAAATAGTGTTCAAGCAGATTAAATTCTTTGTAAGAATTTGTTTTAATTTTTTTGAGAGATTGAGAGATTATTTCGCTATAAATTGGAAGCTAAACATGTGTGCATTCTTGAATATAATTGAGGCTGAAAAACAATGAAAGTGTTTGAGTGACTCGAGTGTAAATCTCCCAGTGTATTGCTTTCGTTTTATAGTAGAATTCATTCGCTCTCCCCGTAAACGTAGGTCTCTACGACGTAACCACGTACATCCGGTGTCCGATTTATTTTCTCATTTTATCTATTTATTGTTCGATTGCTTGTTCCGCACGATTGTCTCGTGCTTGTGGATCGTAAACCGTAAAATCAAGAAGAACTTGTATTTTGATAATTGTGGATTACATCCATAAGTATAGCTTAGTAATACTTAAAAAGACTAAAATACCTTTATTAACAAATGAGCCAAATACTTAATATTTCAACACTCCCCTCAAGTTGGTGCATAAACATAAAAAAGCCCCAACTTGTTACACAAAGATAATCACTCTACTACCTCGCAATGACTTAGTGAAAAGATCAACAACTTGATCCTCGGTCCGTGTGTCTTGAAGTGTTATTTCCTTGTTCTGGATTTTTTCTTGTGCAAAATGATAATTTACTTCAATATGTTTCATGCGTTCATGAAAGACTGGATTTGAAGCAATATGCATAATGGAT
The DNA here is from genome assembly GCA_021437795.1 of Rhodamnia rubescens. Taxonomy (NCBI): domain Eukaryota; kingdom Viridiplantae; phylum Streptophyta; class Magnoliopsida; order Myrtales; family Myrtaceae; genus Rhodamnia; species Rhodamnia rubescens. Next base: position 1,222,100 of record JAILYA010000086.1, read on the forward strand.
CGATTATCACAACACGTAACCGAGGGATATGAGGATGGCATGCTTGAGTTTGGATAACAACATCCTCAACCAAAGTAACTCGCTAGTTAGATGAGTCATGGCTCGATATTCCACCTCCGCACTCGATCGAGACACAATCTGTTGCTTCTTACTCTTCTAAATCACAAGATTGCCTCCCAAGAGCACACAATAGCCGAAGTTGATCTCCTATCAATAGAGTATCCAGCCCAATCAGCATTAGAGTAGCCAATGACACTAAGATGTCCATGATTCTTGAAAAAGACATTTACCCGGTGCTCCCTTCAAGTACTTAACAATACGTAGCACCGCCTCCCAATGTGTAGTGCGAAAAGCAATCATAAAGCGATTAACCACGCTAATAGCAAAAGAAATATCTAGTCGAGTGACGGTTAAATAGTTGAGCTTGCCCACTAGCCTTCGATACTTACTTGGATCATGAAGTAAGTCACCTTGTTCTCGCATCAAGTTTCACATTAGGATCCATTGGAGTATCGACAGGCTTTGCTCCAAGGAAACCAACCTCACTTAGAATATCTAGTACATATTCCCGCTGTGATAAGGAGATACCATCACGCGAGTAGGCCATCTCAATGCCCAAGAAATGCCGCAAATTACCCATATCTTTTGTCTTGAACTCGTACGTAAAAACTATTTTAACTTTTGTATACCTACGGAATCATTACTAGTGATGATAATATCGTACACATATACAACCAAGAGCACACACCCCCTAAGAGAAATGGAGCTAAACACAAAATAATCTACGATACAACGTTGCAAACCGAATCGAATAACTACATCATTGAAACGGCCAAACTAGTCACAAGGAGATTTTTCAAACCATATAATGCCTTGTATAGGCGACAAACACCGATAGGCTCCCCTAAGCAACAAACCCCGGGGGTTGCTCCATATATATATCCTCCGTCAAGTTGCTATGAAGAAAGGCATTCTTGACATCAAGCTGATGGAGAGTCCAATCATATCGAGCAGCAAGAGAGATGAAAACACAAACCGAAGGTATCTAGCGACATGAGAGAATGTATCATCATAATCAATTCCATAGGTCCCGGGTGTAACCTTTGGCAACCAGACACGCCTTCGACACTCAACGGACCCATCCGGCTGAAACTTGGCTATGAAAACCCGATGGACCCCACAACTTGTTTGCCATCGGGTAACGGTGTAAGCTGCCATGTCCATTATCCTTTAGCGCTTGCATTTCATCCTCCATAGCCTGCCGCCAACCTGGATGGACAAGAGCTTCGCAACGAGTACTCGTCATGGACACAACACAAAAAGAAGCAACAAATGAGGAATATGTAGGAGAAAGAAAGATAATCATAGGATAAAAAATAAGAAAGAGGGTAATGAGTATGTGTATAACTAGACAAACCCAAGTGTAAGGAGCGAATCGGGAATTGGATTGATCGACACAAGAACACGTACTTTTGCACAATGCAATGGGAATATTTGTGGTAGAATCGGGCTAAAAAGAAACCGGCGGATCGGAGGTCGGGAGATCAATTGGTGGAGAAGCATGCATGTCCAATGTGAGCGGTAATCGTACTACCTCACGTTGAACGTAACGACGTTGTTGATAGGTTCGGTCAAAAAGCGAAAATCGGGGACGGCTTGGGCATCCCCGTCAAAGAGATAGGTGGTAGTGGAGTTGTGGCCAAGGACAAAATATCTTCGGAAGGAGTCACCCGTTGGTCGAGTAGAGGAGTAATATGACTGGTCCTCAAAAAAGGTTATATCCGCTTACACATACAACTTCCGATTGACCGGACTATAGCACTTGTACCCTTTATGAGTTCGAGAGTACCCAAGAAATACACACTTTTCAGACCGTGGATCAAGCTTATCATGACTAGGATTAAGATGATGCACAAAACAAATATATCCAAATACACGGAGTGGTAAAGAAAAAAGTGGACTAGTAGGATGAGAGAGAAAAAATAGGTATGCCTCCACGAAGTACGAGAGGATGTAAGATGATTTATGAGATAGCATCTTTGTAAGAATAGCATGCCCCCGAATATTTTGGGGAGGTTCATATGAAAAAGTAGACAACAAGCAACATCTAAGAGATGATAATTTTTTCCTTCCACCACCCCATTTCTTTGGGGATACAGGGACAAGATATCTGATGCAAAATTTCATGAGATGTAAGAAATGATTGAAAATCGGAGGAACTAGCCATATATTCTTAAGCATTATCGAAACGAGACATTTAATTGAAGCATAATACGATTGAGAATCTCAAAGTAAAACATACGAAAGCATGAAAAAACTTCATTCGATCTTTTATTAAATATAACCACGTTATACGAGAATAATCATCCACAAATGTAATAAAATACTTGTAACTAGACATATCTCGACACGACATGGTCCCCAAACATCATAATGTACCAATCAAAAAGACTTGAAACATGACTTTGGACACAAGAAGGAAAAGATACTCGATGATGTTTACCAAATTTATAGGCATCACACTAGATAGGACTCATAGACTCGAAATAGGAGAGAAATGGCGAAAAACGCTGGATGGTGTATGACCTATACGACAATGCATCCGAAAGAAGTCGAGGTGGTGCTCTTTTGAATTGCAGCAATGATAAGATCTTTGTTTAGGTAGTATAGCCCGTTCGACTCATGCCCTCCACCAATCATCCATCCGGTCCTCAAATCCCGAAAGATACAACGAGTAGAGGTAAATGTTACAGAAGCGGTTCAAACCTTCGGTAAGGAAACTAACATAAAGCAAGTTACATAGGAAGGCTGATAAATGGTAAACGAATGAGAGACAAAGAGAGGGACGCAAAGTTACATTCCCTTGACCGGTGATATGAGATCGTGAACCATCCGCAAGTGTAATGTAACTAGGAGACATAGAGGTAATACCGGATAATAAGTTAGAATTACCGATCATATGATTGGTGACACATAAGTCTACGACCCAAGAAGTGAGTGTAGTAGGGAGTAAACAAGAAAAATTACCTAAAGAAGTCCGTGCCAAAGTAGCAAAGGAGCGAGATGAATCCACCACCTGGTTGGGACGAATTAAGGACTCATACTCGGCGCAAGACAACATAACGGTGCTAGGCGGCTCCTGTGGCCGATCGATGTTCTTTTTGCAATGGAGACTCAATGACATCGGCATAAGCAACTTGTGGTCGAAGCTTGGGATGTAAGGTGTAACAATAAGCTTCGGTATGCCCAGCTCGGCGACAATGGTGGCAACAACGAGAACTTCTAACACCCCTAGCTCCATCTCGGCCACAATCAAGAGAGAAACCAGATTTGTCACGACCCCGGTGACCACGTCCCCGACCTCCACGATTACTACACGATTGAGAAACTATAGCATTTGCAACAGGTGCAGATGGTGAGTTAGGTGTGTATCAAAGGACCCGAGAGAAAACCTCATCAAGCGATGAAAGTGTACCCCAAGAAGTAATCTGTTGTCGAAGAGAAGAATGAGTAGGACCAAGCCCCCCGGAGAAATAACATAACTCTCATATCCTCCTAACACTTGACCAACTCTCTAATGTCATCGGTGGCAAGTAAATAAGTATCTAGTCTCTCGCAAAGAGTGATGAACTTGGAGTAATAATACGATATAGACATATCCCCCGCACGTAGTTCAAATAGCTCTTCCCAAGCATCACAAACACGAGTCATTTTATCTCGACACGAAAACATAAGAGCACACTTATCCCAAATGGCTTTAGGCGATGTACATCGCATAAATCGGGGACTAATTTTGGAATCCATAGTATTCCACAACAACGGCCGAATGACAAGATCGCTAAAACGTCAATCATCCATCTTTGTTTTATCCAAAGGTGGAAGAGAAGTTAGATATCTCTGTTGTTTGGTAGCCAAAAGATATGTTTTAATTGCCATAGACCAAGAAGGATAAATGGTCCCATCTAGCTTTACAAAACTCAACTTCGGATTAGTAATACTAGTGTCCAGGCTCACAACAGGTTCACCGGAAGAGCTTCCAGCTATAATAAACCGCGAACTTATCCTAATCCAACCAATCGTAATTATGTGACCACATAATAAAGTCCCCACGGCCCACAGATATCATCAATCACCCACTCGGATCAGCAAAATTATTCAATAATGCCACTTTCTCCCATCAACAATTATATAACGTCACTCCACAACAAAAGGCCCCAAATATCACCATCAGAGAAACAAATGGCCAATTTTTTTTTATATCAAGATCTATTGTGAACACTAGAGAACATGAAGAACAATGCTGGAAGCTACCTATGGAGATCAAAAGACCTGAAGAATAAAGTTGGACAACATCAAAACACGGTTCACTATTCTAGGGGTCACTCGCCGGCGCCAAAATGGATCTCGCTGGGGACAGAACAAGCCTTGCGAGGCTGGTTGACGCCTCTAGAAGACTGCATGAAGTCGGATCTGAGGTCATTGGCCTAGGCAAAGTCGAGCAGCGCCAGCACAGGCTTCACCGGCACCAGCACCGGCACCGGCCTCGACGGCCTAGGCGACGTTGGTCGACGCCCGTTTGAAGGCTGGGTAGTGTCGGATCGGACTCGCGGGGTCCGTGCGAGACCAAATCTGGAGGTTCCGAAGGTTCAGGTGAGTTGTTGACGACGGCGGTGGTTGGTGGTCGACGGCGGTGGTGACTAAAGGCTGCTATGATTTTCTAGGGTTTAGGGTCAACGATGGTGAGTGGCTCTGATACCATGTAAACCGTAAAACCAAGAACAACTTGTATTTTGATAATTGTGGATTACATCAATAAGTATAGCTTAGTAATAATTAAAACGACTAAAATACCCTTATTAACAAATAAGCCCAATACTTAACATTTCAACATGGACAAAGAGGGTCCAAATGAAACAGAGAAAAGGAGCATAAGGAAGCACCTCTGGGTTTTGGCTTATGCAACTCACCACTTGTTGCTTTCTTTCGCAACTACTGTTTTGACATGGGGAGTTAGCAAACTCCAAGGCTTTCTTTGAACTGATAAATCTGGACTTCTCCGATGTCAGCGGTCTTCTGGGGAATTGCCATTCCAACAAGGTTGAGTCGAAAGCGATAAAACACTGGCACGTTTCTCTTGTGGGTGACTAAAATTCCAGCAGTTGCTTTCCAATTGTTTGCTGTCCACTAGTTGGCTAGTGAATGGTAGTTTTCTCAGAGGAGGTTCATTTGTCTGATGGGTGTGGGCATCTTCTTACATGACGTCCTCCCTAAAAGGATCTGCTTATTGGTCAGAGGGAAATTTCAGGTGAGGCAATCATAAGGAGCATGAGGCGCTTCGTGTTCATGTCAGATTATCCAGTTATGGATGTCTTGTAAGTCATTCATGTTGCTTCATCATGAATATGCCATCTATCTCACTCTATGCCTCATCGTAAGCATGAAATCAACTCATCTCGTGAACAGTTAGTTCCATAATTAACTGTCAGATCAACCTCACATTGTTATTCATCTGTTTGGAGAGCTTATTGAAGACTGCTGTTCCCCAAATAGTCAACGAAGAATTCCAATTGCAGGAATCGACGGCAAAAACTAAATTACGATTTGAGTCTTTTATGAAGTCAATGGTATTCGACAGTCGTGAAGTGGTTCATGTTGCTGTAAAAAGATGAATTTTTACTTTAATTAACCATTTGGTTTTGGAGATATCAATAAACGACCATTATGTTGGTGCACGTGTTCTTACGTGAAATTATGTCTCACTATGTTAAATGAACCTTTCTCGATTAGTCCGTCAATGAATGTTCATGTCAGGAAACTGATGCCTTCTCCACAAGAAATTGGCAATTATATACTGAAACCTGTTATTCATGACAAGGTCCAGCAGGAAAGGTTAGTCCAGTTGAGTTCGGCTTATATGATATCTCGCATCACAGAAGTTTCTTTGGTGATGGAAGTCCGAAATGTTGAATCTGATATTGCCCAATAAGACAATCCAAACTGATACATAACTATGGATTCTGTTTCATATTCAAGAGCATTTCAAGATTAAGACCTGCAAATTAAAAGAGAATCAGCTACAGGGGAGTACCTTTTGCAGTCCTCTGCTATCCATAGAGGAGAACTTGGTCCTAAGGAGACCTTCTATGATAGGCAAACTCTTGGACAAAAATGTTGCAGATCTCATTTAAGACCGTTTCTCGACCGTGTTTGCCGTGTCTGCATTTTCATTCTCCTCAGGCCTTCTCCCAGATACCTCTGCTAGAGAAACTTCCCAAAGGCTGCTTATTTGGTCATCTTTATCGCCTTTTGATTTTATGTGTCGGCTCTTCATTAATGAGAGAGGCTGTCACATGGCATAATCAATCAAATCAAAACGTAAGTTCTGTTAATTATAGTCTGCTCTTAGAGTATGCAACAGATGAAGGAAGAAGAAGGCTCCAAGAGACAAAACGACATTCTTTTGCTGGAATATATTCATGCTCTTGCAGCTCTAAAACATGTGTTAAATAAACGGCACGACGGATGGAAAAACAGTGCGTTAAGCACATGCAGTGCAGTGCTAGCACTAGCACAAATTCCAGACAGGACTCTGATTCTTGCAATTACAGTTAATGGATCAAGTCCATTTGATGTCTCAGTTTGGTTACGAGCTCACCTCCCATTCACCAATTACAGATCCTATGGCAGGATCACGTGGATGACCAAACTTGTGAGGAGAAAATTCTGTAGTCTGCTAGAGAACAGTGTGTTTCCCATGCCAAGTCGGTTGCATCGAAAAAAGCAAGTGTTCTCTCTGATGTCTAATTGACGAAAGTGAATAGGTTTAGGACTTTATGGATACTGTGCAAAGGAGTTGGATATTTTTACGAGTATTCAGTTTCAGGGTGGGTAAGCTCCGGACTTTAAATCTGGGATTTACCGTATTAGAACCTGTTCTCAATGAACCTGGAACCTATTTTTATCTGGTCTGGTTTCAGGCTACACTCGAGAACCGATTTATAGGTGACAAAATTGAGACAAATAGCAATTACAGCCAAATAGTATGAGCAACAAAATGGTCAAAATAATTATCGATGCAAAACAAACAGAAATAATGCAATAGGGAAGTTAAGTTCATTTAAGAAATATAAATAATCTTCTTCTAAATTCATAAAACAAGTTCTAATCGCCGGCTCTTCGATGGGTGGGTGGATTCAGCATCCAGAATCTGGAACTTACTCGCACAATACCTGTTACAAATTTTAGGAACAGAACCTATTTTCATGGCCAGTTCAGGTTCTCGGGTAGAACTAGGCCGCTTGCACAGCCCTAGGTACTGCTTGGCGAAATCAGGCAGCTATGTTGTTTGCACGGAGCGAACCATTCTTGTGCCTTTTAGTAAAGATCACCGGGTGCACGCTGCACCGAGCAGCATACGCCTCCTCTATCCTGAGTGTCTACCAACGATCGAGTGTCAAAGGGTTTCTACTAGGTGGCCATAAGGGCATCATTTGAATGTTTAAACAGTTCATCTAACTTCACTAGGAACAGACACAAAGCTGAATAGGCAGCGAACTCCTACACTGAATCTTCTGCGCAAGAGGTTGGAGATACAGTAGCAAATGGTCGTAACCTACAAACTCTGGTAAGCATGATGAAGATTCAAGACCATTCAGTACATCAGCGTCTTTATGTTTCGAGTGGCCTCGGCCAAAGAGGTACATACCTGTAACTGTAGAGACTCAAGGAGTATGAATTGGGGTTACAACGCCCATAAATTGTAAAAGATAGAACACAATGCTTTCTTTTATGCTTCACTCTTTTAACCTCCTGAAAGTTGCAACAAAGTTCTTGGGATTGGAGGCTTTTCTACTGCCATCAGCCCCTCCAAAATCTGAACTACCTGAGACATTGTTGGTCTGTCTTTCTCGCTGTCTTGAATGCACCAGCAAGCGACTTTGCATGCTCTGCACACTTCTTCTATCTCCACGAATCCGTTCAATCTGTGGTCCACGAGTGGCAAGACTTCTTCTCCTTTGGCAATTGAATTAGCTACCTGAAGCGGGACATAATACTGCATATCACTGTTCAGCTCCTCAATGTTTCTCTTTCCTGAAATGAGTTCAAATAGCAGCTTTCCGAAGCTGAAAACGTCCACTTTCGATGTGATGGCTCCTCCTGAAATCCATTCTGGTGCGAGGTACCCTCTGGTTCCCCTCACGGTGGTAATGACGCGGCTGACATCCCGTCCCACAATCTTTGCGAGGCCGAAATCAGCAATCTGTGGTTCAAGTTCTGAATCCAACAGTATATTCTCCGGCTTGATGTCGCAGTGTATGATGCTATCTCGACACCTCTCATGGAGGTACTCCAATCCTTTAGCAGTCCCGATGGCGATGCGGTATCTGGTTTTCCAATCGAGGGTGTTGGGACCTTTCCGAAACAAATGAGCTGCGAGCGAACCATTTGCTAGGTACTCGTATACAAGGAACCTTTTCGACTCTTCAGCGCAAAAACCCCGCAGTCGAACCACATTGACGTGCTGTATTGTTCCTATAGTTCTAACTTCCGCAAGGAACTGTTTGTTACTTTGGTTTTGGGTCAAAAGTTTCTTCACTGCTATAGGAGTTGAGTCTGGCAGTGCTCCCCGGAAAACAGAACTAAACCCGCCTTCCCCAATTTTCTCAGAGAAGTTGTTTGTCGCCTTCTTGAGAACTCGATATTCAAAATGCATCAAATGGCCGTCCACTGTACGAGCAGACCGTCTCGTCTTATTAATCACCAGCCACACACTAAGGACCACAAGAAAAGCTGCAGACACAACTACAACTGCTGTTATGAAATTCGAAACGGGTTTCCTCTTTTTCTTACGCTCCTCCAACAAGTCCGATGCCGCAATCCGGACATAAAAATCTCTCACACCTTCATCATCAGCCAAATGTTCAACCAAAAACTTCTTATCCGTCCATATCTGACAGTTAGCAGTATAAGCATATGCACTGCACGAACAGTTGCTCAAGCACAATAACCTGCATGCTTCAATGTTTTCAATCATGAACTCATAAGAATTTTTCGGCAACCGTGTATTAGGCATGAGGAAAAAATCATCTTTCCTGTCATCACTGCATTCCGACGCAGATCTTGTTTTACATCGGCCCAGATGATCTTCCAGTTTCAGATCATCTAAGTATCCAAGATTGCAATTACAAAGGGGTGCATTGCTCTGATTGCAGTTAGAAGAAACACCACAAAAGGGATAAATCTCACACTTTTCTGCTGGCTGTCTCCAAAGCACTTTCCATTCCTCAACATGCTTTGCCCATACTAATTGCTTGAGCAGCCCCGTCGGTTCGACTACAATCCTAGAAAGATTATAAGGAGCAATTGAGAAATATTTGGAGGAGGTCTCATTCTCATTCGAAACAAAGGTCCAATTTATCACGCTGTCCACTGTCAGTGAAGGCTGATGCCCGTAATTGGCGTCAGTCCAGTCGCTACTACGCCAATAGGCTACCGACCTGTTAAATAGCGTTAACTCAACTGTTCCCTCTGCTGCCGGGACTGCAGAGTACATCCCCGGAGCTGGATCATCTAAATCTCTCCAAGCCACCAAAACCGTCCGTTCAGACGTACGTGAACTATATACGAACTTCGCACCTGGCAACCACGTATCAGTGGGATGATCGAAACTCTGCCAAGCAACACTAGATACATCGGATTTCTTCCTTAAAACGAAGTTTCCATTGTCAAGGAGCACTCCTGAAGTCAAATTAGACATGAGCGATGTCGAGCCGGTCGACCAGATTTGACGCTTGGATGAAGCGAGTATGACTAAATTACCGTTCCAGAGGAGCTTCAACTCCGAGGAGAATGGGTTGGGCACCGAACGGTTCCTATTCGCGACCCAAACCACAGTCTTTTGAGGTAATCCTCTGTACCAAATGCCAATGTAGTGGTTACCAGTGTTACCTGGTGAAAAGAAGCCCATCTCAAACGTTCCTCCTCGAGAGATCAATGTCCGGTTTCCGGGGAGAGACTCGCCGGGAAAGATAGTGTCGGTAATTACGGATGAAGAGGGGCCTACTGAAACAGAGAAAAGAAGCAAAATAAAGGGAATCATGCAACTCATCTTTCGTTGCTCTTTCTTTCGCAAACTGTGGTCTTGACATGGTGAGTTAGCAACTCTTAAGGCTTTCTCTGAACGGAGAAATCTCTTACTTCTCATTAGCCGGCGGTCTTGGCTGAATTGCCCGTCAACAAAGGTTGAGTCGAAAGGGACACGATACTGGTCGTTTCTCTTGTGGGGCGAGTATACTCCTGGCCGTTGCTTTTCAATTAGTTGCTGTCCACTAGTCGGCTAGTAAATAGCAGAATTTGCAGAGGATATTCTTCTGTTCGATGGATTACGTGATGAGAAGATCATGTCACTTGGGGGTCGTCAACCAATTAACACAAAGTCAAGTCAAGAACATAAACTGTGGACCAACCAAAGGTTCCATTGGTGGAAATTATGCAGAGATTGATGTCCACAGCTTTCACATTAATGAGGAAGGAAGGTTTCTAAACTTGACATTTTTGACAAGTTGGTTCTATCTAGAATCAGCTTTAATATCGCAGAAATGAACGGCTGTGCCCTAAATAGAATCAAAATCCTTGTAAGTGAGGCAGCTGAGGTGGAATTCATTCCAAGGCCAATATATAGTAAGTGCTGTGCCAATAGATTGCCCCAAGGATTATACCACTAAAGTCGTGTAGCATTGATAGTACTGTTTGTAATTTGCATTCAATTTGTACAGTCACACGAACCTCAATTCCGCAATCTTGTTCTTGTGCTCATACTGGTAACTACTAGAACCCTCTTTTCATTGCCGAGTTCATCATAAAACCACAAAGGAAAATGAATTCGACTTCGCTCCCTCTGAATTTGCACTTACATTTCAACTTCTGCCGGCCATACCCATCAACAACATCCCAAACTATCAACGCCGGCTTTATAAGAAACGACGCCAATGTCCTAACATGCTATAATCAGTGGAATAAAGTCTCGCAAGTTCAAAGTCAGAAACTTTCGGAGTGAAACTCTGGTCTAGGAGAATGTTACGAGGCACAATGTCTACAATTTGCATCCCGCCTCGTCGATGTAGATACTCTATCTCCTAGTATGCCAAGAGAGATCTCATACATTTCCTTGTAATCAAGAGAATTATAACCATCCTTATAGAAAATGTGCTTATCCAAAGATCCATTCGGCATGGACATTTTGTCTTTTTTTCCACTTTCTCATTGGTTTATGTTCGACGAAAGAAGAAAGAAAGTAAAAAGTCATCGTCCATTGACGTATTAACTGTTAACTACAAAAGGCTGTGTTTGACTTGAAACTTTCTCCAGTAGTGAGTTGATCTAGGGATTATATGCTACGGATTCACACGCTCAGGAGGATTCACCTAAGCAACTGCTACATTTGGTTTGGACCAAATCGTCATGAGTATATAATACCCTATTTTGTTTTTCGCATGGCCCACACTGCTTGACCATGAATTGGTTGTCTAAAAACTCTTTTTAAATTGTGTTGAAGACATAATAACTTATCAGCTGAAGACGTGGTTTGATATCTAAACATTTTAATACTTCCCCTCAAGCGTAGGCTAGAGTTTGGCCTACCACTAAGTGTGAGGAATATTCAATGTACAAATAAATGACCCGGAAAGATTTCAACTTAGGACTTTCTATCCCGATACCGCGAAAGTTATTGGTGCGAGCATTCATCGAGCAGCCAAAGTTGAACGATATGACGTGATGCAATTTAGTTCGCTGCAATTCAATTTAGTTTTGACATGGCATCAACTTTCTAATAATGTATTTCTTCGGTCTTTGTCAATTCCTACATTCAATTAGTCGTGTAAGGTCCGCTTTACAAGGTTGTCATTGTCCGGACCACTCGGTTTGATGTCATTGTCATTATCATTAATTTACGAAAAAATTATCCAAAAAATCCTAGACCTATAGCAGCTTGCCAATTCGGTCATTAACTTTTTAATTTGCCAAGTGAGTCCTAAAAATGAAAAAAATTGAAAAAGATAATCCAATATTAATAAAAATAGTCTACGTCGGCGCCGCTATGTCATGTAAGAAGATCGACGTCCACGTCGCAATTTCCGTGAACCGATAAATCTCAACTTCTCATCGCCTGTTTATCTTGTGGGGTGACTTAAATTTTAGCAGTTGCTTTCAAATGGTTTGCTACCCACTAGTTGATTAGTAAACGGGTAGCATTTCGGGGAAGGTTCCTTTGTCCGATGATGATCGAAAAGATCAATTGGGTGTCATCTGTAATAGAGATGTTCAAGTCAACCATTTAACACCAAGTCAAGTCAAGAAATGTGAATTGTAAATTGTGTGGACCAACCAAAGGTTCCATCAGTGGAAATTATGCACATATTGTTTCACATTGCTTTGGCATTAATAAGTAAGGAAGGTTTCTAAATTTGACCTTTTTGGAAAATTGATTCTATCTAGGAATCAGCTTTAATAGTGTAAGAATGAACTACTCCACCCTAAGTTGAAGCCAAATCCTTGTATATGAGGCATGTGTTTTGAAATTCATTTGAAGGCCAGTGTATCATAAGTATGGCATCAATAGATAGCCTCAACAGTTATACCACTAAAATTGTGTACAAGCGATGCTACTATATATAATTTGCGTTCAATTTCTAAATCACACAAGAGTAGATTCCGCAAACTCGTTAATATCCTCATACAGGTAACTACTATAAATTGTTGGAGCACTTGAGGAAGATGAGAGTGTTTCAAGTTCTAGCTCGGTCTCAACATCATCAAGTGGCGTCTCTATCGGATACAACATTAGTTTTGGGGGGAAGTTGTAGTTTATCGATCTCTCCTTCTAGCATGCTAAGTACTCGGCTCATCGAGGGTTGATCATGAGGGCTCAATTGTATGCACCAAAGAGCAACAATTATCATCTTCCTCACTGTCGCTCTCTCGTCTTCTATGGTATTTACCATTTCAACCTCATTTTCTTTCCCGAGTTGATCAAAAACCCACAAAGGAAAATAAATTTGACTTGAAACCTCTGCGTTTGCATTTAAATTTCTCCTTCTACCGGCCATTTCCATTAACATCATCCCAAAATCGTAAACATCGGCTTTGTAAGAAATGCCGCCAATGTCCTTATAGAATAGCTTAGGTGCCATATATCCCAAAGTTCCTCTTGCAGCGGTCAATGTTACTATGCTATGACCAATGGGATAAAGTCTCGCAAGTCCAAAGTCAGAAACTTTGGGAGTGAAACTTTGGTCTAGGAGAATGTTGTGAGGCTTGATGTCAAAATGCAGAATTTGCATGTCACATCCCCGATGCAGATATTCTATCGCTCTAGCTATGCCATGAGAGATCTCATACATTTTCTTAAAATCAATAGAATTATCACAATCCTTATGTAGAATGTGCTTATCCAAAGATCCATTTGGCATGAAATCATAAACAAGAGCTTGGTTGGAGTAATCGAAGCAAAAACCAACAAGTTGGACCACATTAACATGGTGGATCCTTCCAATTGTGGCCACTTCACTTATAAAATCTTCGCCGTTAGATTTTGGTTTGTTCAAAATCTTGACTGCGGCTTCATTGCCACTTCTAAGTACTCCTCTGTACACGGAACCAAATCCCCTTCACCTAACTTGTGTTTGAAATTTTTTGTGATCTTCTTGATATCGGAGTAAGAGTACCTTTTGGGTAAAAAGTTGTTGCGAGCTTGCAGAAATTCTTCGATGTTTGCGTCCATTGCTTGGTGCCTCCTCATCCACTTGTAGATTAGAAATATCGACACGCATGGAGCTCCCAATATGAACTTTGCTGCCAAGAAGTGAGCTGTGTAGAAAATTGCCATAAGATTAGTGTAAAGCATAGTCAATTTTCATTTGTTACGAAGCACATTCAAAGAGTGCTTTCTTCACATACGGTGCACGAGTGTTTTGTAGATGTGAAAAGGGAAATCATCCATACCCAAGACAAAGCAGGGATTAGGAATGATATTCAATGCAGCATTTAGCGCCGTACCCCAGGAAGTACAGTCTACAGAAAGCAAGAGATGATAAAAGAAAAGTTAGCAGTTGAAAAGATCAGGGACCTTGAGCTCATATGGAAACTTTTGAAAGGAACTAATTCTAGTTCCCTTGTATGTTGTAAAAATCGAGATGCTCAATGTTGACATAGCTATAGCTCAGTGAATCGTGATGGTCGGGAGTTCTATTTGGGAGTCATCGACCAATTAACACAAAGTCAAGAACATAAGCCGTGGACCAACCAAAGGCTTATTGATGTGCACAGCTTTCACATTAGTAACGAAGGTTTCTAAATTTGACATTTTTGACAAGGAAAAAGCTATGATGACCGTCCCACCAATTCTGACAGTGGGACGGTCCAATTCTGACCTTAATTTATTTTGGTGTTTCATCATTTCCACTTTAATTTTTTTTAAATTTTAAGCTAAAATTAACAATCAAAGATAAAAATGACGGAACAACGCGCATAAAAAATTCACGTGATATGTTTGTCACCCAAAAGTCCATATCTTATATGTATGCACACATCCACGTGATATGCTTTTCAGCCAAAAGTCCACATCGATATGTAGGCACCATATATCCGCATGATATGAAGTTCACGTCTAACATGTACGTACCACATATCCGCGTGATATGCTTGTCGACTAAAAGTCCTCTTATGATATGTACGCACCACATATCTGCGTGATATATTTGTCAGCCAAAAGTCCGCGTCTAATATGTAAGCACCACATATTCGCGTGATATGATTGTCAGTCAAAATTTCACGTCTTATAATTTTGTCTTCTACTTTTGGCTTACGAGTTAAAAAAAAAAAAATTAGGCGGTCAAACTAATGAAAACTCGATCGGCCTAGTTTCACCAAAAAAAATTTGTGGTTGAAATTTGATGGTCCCACTGTCGAGTTGGTGGGACGATCAGCCTAGCTTAATCCTTTTGACCAATTGGTTTCATTTGGTATCTGCTGTGATATCGTAAAAATGACCTGTTGTGCCCTCAATTGAAGCAAAATCCTTGTGAGGCATCTGTGGTGAAATTCATTCCAAGGCTAGTATATGGCTGAGTGCTATATCAATAGATAGCCCCGAGGATTATACCACTAAAGTCGGGTGGAATTGATAGTACTATTTGTAATTTGCATTCAATTTGTGCAATCACACAAACCTCGATTCCGCAAACTTGTTCTTGTGCTCATACCGGTAACTACTAGAAATTGTGGAAATCGGGCAGTGGGTGGTGTGCACGGAGCGAGCTATTCTTTGGCCTTTCTCTAAAGAATACTATGTGCACGCCGATGCTCGGCAGACACATGCCACCCTTTGGATTTGCATTTGCATTGCCGGCCCTATCCATTAACAACATCCCAAATTGTCAACATCGGCTTTATAAGAAATGCCTCCAATGTCCTTATGGAATAGCTTAGGCGCCGTATATCCAAGGGTGCTCTTGGAGTCGTCAATCTTCTTTGGGCTATGATCGGTGGAATAAAGTCTTTCATAGACCGCTTGTAACTGTTCTAAGAAGTTAAAGGCGCGTTTGGTTGAGCTTTTGGAGAAAGCCTTTGAGAAACTTGTGAAGGGCTTTAGGCTGCCTTTGTTTCGCAAGAAAATAAACGACGTTTCAAAACAATTTTCCTAAAAACGATCGCTTGTCGACAATATTTTTTATTGACTTATTATTAAAAGAAATAAAAGAGATTATTTTTCAGGAAATAAGTGAATGATTTGGGCAAAGTTCTTCAAAAATTTATCACTTGTATCATTTAAAAATAATGAACCAATGACAAAAAACAGTTCATTGTGGACAATAATTCATGTCTAACAAAGTTTGTGCACAATGAAGATGTTTTTCGCTTCATTCATTTTTGTAAGCATTTTAAGAGTTTTTTTATAAGTGTTTTATAATTATTTATTTTTTATGAAACGAAGATATTCTAAAGCGTCCTTGGCCATTTCTCTTGTGGGGCGACTTCAATTCTAGCGGTTGTTTTCAAATAGTTTACGGTCCACTTGTTGACTAGTAAACGGACAGCATTTCAAGCGAGGTTCCTCCGTCTAACGATCGAGAAGACCGGTTGAGTGTCATCTGTCATTGAAATGTCCAAGTCAACCGATTAACACTAGATCAAGTCAACAACAGCAAATTGTGTGGACCAGCAAAATGGTTCCATTAGTGGAAATTACTTCACATATTGTTTTACATGGCTTTCCCATTAATAATGACGGAAAGGTTTCTAAAAATTTGATAGGTATTGCGAATTGATTATATCTAGGAATCAACTTTAGAATCAAGAAAAACTATGCCATGTTATAAATATATTAATAACATGTGAATGTTTCACCTTTCATTATTTCATCTCTCAATGTAATGTACCCTCTAGTCTATAAATAGAGGCTTTTGTAAACTTGTTGAGGTAATGAAAAGTGGGTTAACATTTGCTCCCGCTTCTCTCTTATCTTCTTCTCTCATATTATATTTTCAAGTTGATTTTATATTTCGAGTTGATTCCAAATATCACCGTTTACTTTTACAACACGTTATCGGCACGAACGGGTTAGAAACTTGGATATCACTCAAGGTAACACATCTTTACCTCTTCATTATCTAGTATCTATACAATTTCTTTTTAAGTATGTCAAACATTACCAAGAAAGAGTTTGCAACGTTAGATATTCTTTGGAAGTAATTATCTAATATGGGTTTTTGATGTCAAAATACACTTAGCATCATTAGATCTCGGTCGATCTATTCTCCTAGAATCTAATTATACACCAGCCTAGAAGGCTAAGGCTCTTATCTTCATTCGCCACCATTTACATGAAGATTTAAAGACCGAGTATCCGATCGAGGAGGACCATGCATTCGTGGCAATCCTTGAAGGATCGCTTTGATCATCAACAAGAAGTGGTCCTTCCTCATGCTAGGTTTCAATGGATCAATTTACGCTTTCGGGATTTTAAGTCCGTAGCATAATATAATTCTTCTATTCATCGAATTGTATTACAATTAAGACTCGTGGCCGCAGATCACTGAGACCGAAATGTTGAAAAAAACATTATCTACCTTTCATGCTAATAACCTTGTACTCCAAGGCAGTATAGGACAAAGAATTACTTCAAGCATTCGAGTTAATTTCTGCACTACTTGTAGTTGAAAAGCACAACCAATTGTTGATGCAAAATCATAATTCCGTCTTCTTTGGATCTCGCTTGTGCCTGAAGAACATGTCGCACGTCATAAAAACAAGAGTCATTTGGCGTTGGAAGGGCAAAGGGCGTAACTTGAGAAATCAGCCTTATAAGAGCTGAGATAGAGGTTCACAAGGACCAAAACGTGGTCCACAAAGAAAAGAAGGTCCGAAGTACCTAACCAGGTTGGTGCCAATGTTTGTCATAGAAGTGGCTCTACAGGCCATTGGTTTCGCACTTGTCGCACCCCAAAGCACCTGGTTGACCTCTATCAAAGGGAACAAGATGAGAGAAAAAGGGAAGCCAACTTTGCAACCAAGCCCTTAATGGAGAATAAAGAATCATCTCTTGGCAATACATCTTTTGATATTGATCATTTTTTTTTATTTAGATTAAGCAACATATGTATATATATAAGTTTATGTTTATGCACATGTATTCTCTTATTTTTTGAATAATATTCACGTTTAATATTATAATTTCATTTCTTATTCTTTTTATGTTAGTCATCAATGATGCTTGAGCAATTATCTCGAGGAGAACAATGGTATTCTTTGTCTTGTAGACAGTGGTACTACACATACTATCCTCCAAGCAGAGGAAGTTCTTTGAGACATTAAAAAAATGCGAAGGGAATATTACCACTATTTCAGAGCGATAGTAACACAATTACGGGCTTCGGAAGAGCTCATGTAATACTACCAATGGGCACAGAAATTTTCATTAATGATGCTTTATTTTGCCCACTGGTCTAAAAGGAACCTACTTAGCTTTAAAGATATTCGTTCCAATGGGTTTCACATTGAAACCAAGACCGAAGGTAGTAAAGAGCACTTGTATCTAACCTAGATGAGTGGATACATAAAACAAATTATGGAAAAGTTACCATCATTCTCCTCCGGGTTATACTATACTTACATACATGTGAGTAGTAAACATGTTGCGATAAACCTGAAGTTCACAAACGCAAAAGGTTTTCAATTATGGCATGACCATTTGGGTAACCCAGGGTCGAATATGATGTGCCGAATATTAACACATTCAGTTGGACCTTCATTAACAAATCGTGGGCTCCCTTCACCCACTGATTATGTATGCGATTCGTGCGCGAGGGTAAATTAATTGTACGGCCATCTCATACTAAAGTAAGGGTGGAATCTCCTATATTTTTACTTAGAATTCAAGGAGATATCGTGGGCCTATCCACCTCCGCATGTGGACCTTTCGGGTACTTCATGGTCCGATTAATGCTTCAATGCGATGGACATATGTTGACCTATTGTCAACACGTACTATGGCCTTCGCAAAATTACTCACTCGATTACTTAAATTATGTGCACAATTTATCGATTATCCGATCCGGAAGATCCGGTTAGATAATGCTTGGTGAATTTACGTCTAAGGTCTTTGATGACTATTGTATGGCCATTGGGATAGACGTGGAGCATCCTGTGCCACATACTTATACACAAAACGGCATAGCAGAATCTTTAATTAAACGCTTGAGAATGATTACTAGACCGTTGATGTTGAGGGCTAAATTACCTTTTAGTTTATGAGGACGTGCGATATTGCATCTTTGTATCATTGATTAGAATTTGACCCACTCGCATATCATGAATACTCCCCGATTCAACTTGTACGTGGATGTGAACCTAATGTTTCCCAAATCGGGGACGGCTTGGGCACCCCTGTCAAAGAGATAGGTGGTAGTGGAGTAGTGGCCGAGGACAAAATATCTTCGGAAGGAATCACCTATTGGTCAAGAGAGGAGTATATGACTAGTTCTCGAAAAAGGTTACATCTTGTCGAGACATACAACCTCCGACTAACCCGACTATAGCACTTGTACCCGTTCGAGTTTGAGAGTACCCAAGAAATACACACTTTTCGCATCGTGGATCAAGCTTATCATGACCAGGACCAAGATGATGCACAAAACAAATATATCCAAACACACGGAGTGGAAAAGAAAAAAGTGGACTTGTAGGATGAAGAGTAAAAAAGGTATGCCTCCACGAAGTACAGAGGATGGAAAATCATTTATGAGATAACATCTGTAAGAATAGCATGCCCTAGAATATTTTGGGGAGGTTCATATGAAAAAGTAGACAATGAACAAAATCTAAGAGAAGGTGATTTTTTCGTTTCGCCACCCCATTTTGCTAGGGGATATAGGGACAAGATGTCCGATGCAAAATTCCATGAGATGTAAGAAATGATTGAAAATTAGAGGAACTAGCCATATATTCTTTGGCATTATCAAAACGCAGACATTTAATTGAAGCATAATACTGATTGAGAATCTCAAAGTAAAACATACGAAAGCATGAAAAAACTTCGATTCGATCTTTTATTAGATACAACCATGTTATACGGGAATAATCATCCACAAATGTAATAAAATACTTGTAACTAGACATGTCTATGACACGGCCTGGTCCCCAAACATCAAATTGTACCAATCAAAAGGACTTGAAACACGACTTTGGACACGAGAAGGAAAAGATACCCGATTATGTTTACCAAATTTACAAGAATCACACTCGGATAGGACTCATAGAATTTGAAATATGAGAGAAATGGCGAAGAATGTCGGATGGTGCATGACCGATACGATAATGCATTTGAAAGAAGTCGGAGGTGGTGCTCTTCCGAATAGCAAGCAATGATAAGATCCTTGTTCAAGTAGTATAGCCCGTTCGACTCATGCTCTCCACCAATCATCTGTCCGGTCCTCGGATCCTAAAAGATACAATGAGCAGAGATAGATGTGACAAAGTAGTTCAAACCTCCGGTAAGGGAACTAATTGAAAGCAAGTTACATGGGAAGGTTGGTAAATGGTAAACGAATGAGAGAGAAAGAGAGGGATCCACAGTTACATTCCCTTGACCAGTGATATGAGACCGTGAACCATCCGCAAGTGTAACGGTAACAAGGAGACATAGAGGTAATACTAAACAATAAGTTAGAATTACCGGTTATATGATTGGTGGCACTTGAGTCTATGATCCAGGGAAGTGGGTGCAAGCGAGAGTAAACAAGAAAAATTACCCAAAGAAGTATATGCCAAAGTAGCAGAGAGGAGCGGAGGAATCCACCACCTGGTTGGGACGAACTAAGGACTCATACTTGGCGAGAGATAGCATAATAGTGCTAGGTAGCTCCCGTGATCGATCAGGTTCTTTTTGAACCTGGAGACTCAACGACATCAATATAAGCAGCCTTTGGTTGAAGCTCGGGATGTAGGGTATAACAATAAGCCTCGGCATGCCCGGTTCGACGACAATGGTGGCAATAATGAGAACTTCAAGCACCTCTAGCTCCATCTTGACCATGATTAGGAGAGAAACCAAATCCGCCATGAACTCCGGTGACCACATCCTCGACCTCTATGATTACTAGACAATTGAGAAACAATAGCATTTGCAATAGGTGTAGATAGTGAGTTAGGTGTGTATCGAAGGATTCGATAGAAGACCTCATCAAGAGAAGTGTACCACGAGAAGTAATCCGAGAAGTGTACCCTAAGAAATAATTTGTTGTCGAAGAGAAGAATGAGTAGGACCAAGCCCTCGAAGAAATAACATAACTCTCATATCCTCCCGACAATTGGCCAACTCTCTAATGTCATCAAGTGGCAAGTAAATAAGTATTCGGTCTCTTGCAAAGAGTGGTGAACTTGGAGTAATAATATGATATAGACATATCCCCCGCACGTAGTGCAAATAGCTCTTCCCAAGCATCACAAACATGAGTCATATTATCTCGACCCGAAAACATAAGAGCACACTTATCCCAAATGGCTTTAGCTGATGTACATCTTATAAACTAGGGACTAATTTTGGAATCCAAAGTATTCCACAACAACGTCTAAATGACAGCATTGCCGTAACGCCAATCATCCATCTTTGTTTTATCCGAAGGTGGAAGAGAAGTTAGATATCTCTGTCGTTTGGTAGCCAAAAGATATGTCTTAACCGCCATAAACCAAGAAGGATAATTGGTCCCATCTAGCTTTACGGAACTCAACTTCAGATTAGTAATACTAGTGTCCAGTCTCTCAACAAGTTCACCAGAAGAGTTTCTAGCCATAACTCTATAATAAACCGCGAACTTATCCTAAACCAACCGGTCGTAATTCTGTCACCACATAATAAAGTCCCCACGGCCCATAGATATCATCAATCAACGACTCTGATCAGCAAAATTATTCAGTAATGCCATTTTCTCCCATCAACAATTATATTTCGTCACTCCACAACAAAAGGCCCCAAATATCACCATCATATAAACAAATGACCAATTTTTTTTAATATCAAGAGCTACTGTGAACACCAGAGAACATGAAAAACAATGCTGGAAGCTACCTATGGAGATCAAAAGACATGAAGAATAATGTTGGACAACACCAAAACACGGTTCACTATTCTAGAGGTCACTTGCCGACGCCAAAACAGATCTCGCTGCCGCCAGAATAGGCCTTGCGGGGCTGGTTGACACCTCTAGAAGACTGGACGAAGTCGGATCTAAGGTCGTCGGCGTAGGCGACTTCGAGAAGCGCCAGGACAGGCTTCACCGGCACCAGCACAGGCCACGACGACCTAGGTGACGTTGGTCGACGCCCTTCAAAGGCTGGGTAGCATCCGATCAAACTTGCAGGGTATCTGTGAGACCAGATCTGCAGGTTCCGAAGGTTCAGGTGAGTTGTTGACGATGGCGGTAGTTGGTGGTCGACGGTGGTGGTGATTAAAGGCCGATATGATTTTCTAGGGTTTAGGGTCAACGATGGTGAGTGGTTCTGATACCATGTAAATCGTAAAACCAAGAAGAACTTGTATTATAATAATTGTGGATTACATCAATAAGTATAGCTTAGTAATAATTAAAAAGACTAAAATACCCTTATTAACAAATAAGCTCAATACTTAACATTTCAACGTGGACAAAGAGGGTCCAAATGAAACAGAGAAAAGAAGCATAACGAAGCACTTCTGGGTTTTGGCTTATGCAACTCACCACTTGTTGCTTTCTTTCGCAACCACTGTTTTGACATGGGGAGTTAGCAAACTCCAAGGCTTTCTGTGAACTGATAAATCTGGACTTCTCCGATGTCAGCGGTCTTCTGGGGAATTGCCATTCCAACAAGGTTGAGTCGAAAGCGATAAAACACTGGCACGTTTCTCTTGTGGGTGACTAAAATTCCAGCAGTTGCTTTCCAATTGTTTGCTGTCCACTAGTCGGCTAGTAAATGGTAGTTTTCTCAGAGGAGGTTCATTTGTCTGATGGGTGTGGGCATCTTCTTACATGATGTCCTCTCTAAAAGGATCTGCTTATTGCTCTGAGGGAAATTTCAGGTGAGGCAATCATAAGGAGCATGAGGCGCTTCGTGTTCATGTCAGATCATCCAGTTATGGATGTCTTGTAAGTCATTCATGTTGCTTCATCATGAATATGCCATCTATCTCACTCCATGCCTCATCGTAAGCATGAAATCAACTCATCTCATGAACAGTTAGTTCCATAATTAACTGTCAGATCAACCTCACATTGTTATTCATCTGTTTGGAGAGCTTATTGAAGGCTGCTGTTGCCCAAATACTCAAAGAAGAATTCCAACTGCAGGAATCGACCGCAAAAACTAAATTACGATTTGAGTCTTTTATGAAGTCAATGGTATTCGACAGTCGGGAAGCGGTTCATGTTGCTGTAAAAAGATGAATTTTTACTTTAATTAACCATTTGGTTTTGGAGATATCAATAAACAACCATTATGTTGGTGCACGTGTTCTTACGTGAAATTGTGTCTCGCTATGTTAAATGAACCTTTCTCGATTAGTCCGCCGATGAATGTTCATGTCGGGAAAGTGATGCGTTCTCCACAAGAAATTGGCAATTATATACTGAAATCTGTTGTTCATGACAAGGTCCAGCAGGAAAGGTTAGTCCAGTTGAGTTCGGCTCATATGATATCTCGCATCACAGAAGTTTCTTTGGTGATGGATGTCCGAAATGTTGAATCTGATATTGCCCAATAAGACTATCCAAACTGATACATAACTGTGGATTCTGTTTCATATTCAAGAGCATTTCAAGATTAAGACCTGCAAAATAAAAGAGAGTCAGCCACAGAGGCGTACATTTTGCAGTCCTCAGCTATCCATAGAGCAGAACTTGGTCCTAAGGAGACCTTCTATGATAGGCAAACTCTTGGACAAAAATGTTGCAGATCTCATTTAAGACTGTTTCTCGACCATGTTTGCCGTGTCTGCATTTTCATTCTCCTCAGGCCTTCTCCCAGATGCCTCTGCTAGAAAAACTTCCCAAAGGCTGCTTATTTGATCATCTTTATCACTTTTTGATTTTATGTGTCGGCTCTTCATTAATGAGAGAGGCTGTCACACGGCATAATCAATCAAATGAAAACGTAAGTTCTGTTAATTATAGTCTGCTCTTAGAGTATGCAACAGATGGAGGAAGAAGAAGGCTCCAAGAGACAAACCGACATTCTTTTGCTGGAATATATTCATGCTCTTGCAGCTCTAAAACATGTGTTAAATAAATGGCACGACGGATGGAAAAACAGTGCGTTAAGCACATGCAGTGCTAGCACTAGCACAAATTCCAGACAGGACTCTGATTCGTGCAATTACAGTTAATGGATCAAGTCCATTTGATGTCTCAGTTTGGTTACGAGCTCACCTCCCTTTCACCAATTACAGATCCTATGGCAGGATCACGTGGATGACCAAACTTGTGAGGAGAAAATTCTGTAGTCTGCTCGAGAACAGTGTGTTTCCCATGCCGGATCGGTTGCATCGAAAAAAACAAGTATTCTCTCTGATGTCTAATTGACGAAACTGAATAGGTTTAGGACTTTATGGATAATTTTCCGCATCATCAAACAGACTGTGCAAAGGAGTTGGATATTATTACGAGTAATCAGTTTCAGGGTGGGTAAGCTCCGGACTTTAAATCTGGGATTTACCGTATTAGAACCTGTTCTCAATGAACCTGGAACCTATTTTTATCTGGTCTGGTTTCAGGCTACACTTGAGAACCGATTTATAGGTGACAAAATTGAGACCAATAGCAATTACAGCCAAATAGTATGAGCAACAAACTGGTCAAAATAATTATCGATGCAAAACAAACAGAAATAATGCAATAGGGAAGTTAAGTTCATTTAAGAAATATAAATAATCTTCTTCTAAATTCATAAAACAAGTTCTAATCGCCGGCTCTTCGATGGGTGGGTGGATTCAGCATCCAGAATCTGGAACTTACTCGCACAATACCTGTTACAAATTTTAGGAACAGAACCTATTTTCATGGCCAGTTCAGGTTCTCGGGTAGAACTAGGCCGCTTGCACAGCCCTAGGTACTGCTTGGCGAAATCAGGCAGCTATGTTGTTTGCACGGAGAGAACTATTCTTGTGCCTTTTAGTAAAGATCACCGGGTGCACGCTGCACCGAGCAGCATACGCCTCCACTAGCCTGAGCGTCTACCAACGATGGAGTTTCAAAGGGTTTCTACTAGGCGGCCATAAGGGCATCATTTGAATGTTTAAACAGTTCATCTAACTTCACTAGGAACAGACACAAAGCTGAATAGGCAGCGGACTCCTACACTGAATCTTCTGCCGCAAGAGGTTGGAGATACGGTAGCAAATGGTCGTAACCTACAAACTCTGGTAAGCATGATGAAGATTCAAGACCATTCAGTACATCAGCGTCTTTATGTTTCGAGTGGCCTCGGCCAAAGAGATACATACCTGTAACTGTAGAGACTCAAGGAGTATGAATTGGGTTTACAACGCCCATAAATTGTAAAAGATAGTACATAATGCTTTCTTTTATGCTTCACTCTTTTAACCTCCTGAAAGTTGCAACAAAGTTCTTGGGATTGGAGGCTTTTCTACTACCATCAGCCCCTCCAAAATCTGAACTACCTGAGACATTGTTGGTCTGTCTTTCTCGCTGTCTTGAATGCACCAGCAAGCGACTTTGCATGCTCTGCACACTTCTTCCATCTCCACGAGTCCGTTCAATCTGCGGTCCACGAGTGGCAAGACTCCTTCTCCTTTGGCAATTGAATTAGCTACCTGAAGCGGGACATAATACTGCATATCACTGTTCAGCTCCTCAATGTTTCTCTTTCCTGAAATGAGTTCAAATAGCAGCTTTCCGTAGCTGAAAACGTCCACTTTCGATGTGACGGCTCCTCCTGAAATCCATTCTGGTGCGAGGTACCCTCTGGTTCCCCTCACGGTGGTAATGACGCGGCTGACATCCCGTCCCACAATCTTTGCGAGGCCGAAATCAGCAATCTGTGGTTCAAGTTCTGAATCCAACAGTATATTCTCCGGCTTGATGTCGCAGTGTATGATGCTATCTCGACACCTCTCATGGAGGTACTCCAATCCTTTAGCAGTCCCGATGGCGATGCGGTATCTGGTTTTCCATTCGAGGGTGTTGGGACCTTTCTGAAACAAACGAGCTGCGAGGGAACCATTTGCAAGGTACTCGTATACAAGGAACCTTTTCGACTCTTCAGCGCAAAAACCCCGCAGTCGAACCACATTGACGTGCTGTATTGTTCCTATAGTTCTAACTTCCGCAAGGAACTGTTTGTTACTTTGGTTTTGGTTCAAAAGTTTCTTCACTGCTATAGGAGTTGAGTCTGGCAGTGCTCCCCGGAAAACAGAACTAAACCCGCCTTCCCCAATTTTCTCAGAGAAGTTGTTTGTCGCCTTCTTCAGAACTCGATATTCAAAATGCATCAAATGGCCGTCCACTGTGCGAGCAGACCGTCTCGTCTTATTAATCACCAGCCACACACTAAGGACCACAAGAAAAGCTGCAGACACAACTACAACTGCTGTTATGAAATTCGAAACGGGTTTCCTCTTTTTCTTACGCTCCTCCAACAAGTCCGATGCCGCAATCCGGACATAAAAATCTCTCACAACTGCATCATCAGCCAAATGTTGAACCAAAAACTTCTTGTCCGTCCATATCTGACAGTTAGCATTATAAGCATATGCACTGCACGAACAGTTGCTCAAGCACAATAACCTGCATGCTTCAATGTTTTCAACCATGAACTCATAAGAATTTCTCGGCAACCGTATATTAGGCATGAGGAAAAAATCATCTTTCCTGTCATCGCTACATTCCGACACAGATCTTGTTTTACATCGGCCCAGATGATCTTCCAGTTTCAGATCATCTAAGAATCCAGGATCGCAATTACAAAGCGGTGCATTGCTCTGATTGCAGTTAGAAGAAGCACCACAAAAGGGATAAATCTCACACTTTTCTGCTGGCTGTCTCCAAAGCACTTTCCATTCCTCGACATGCTTTGCCCATACTAATTGCTTGAGCAGCCCCGTCGGTTCAACTACAATCCTAGATAGATTATAAGGAGCAATTGAGAAATATTTGGAGGAGGTCTCATTCTCATTCGAAACAAAGGTGAAATTTATCACGCTGTCCAGTGTCAGTGAAGGCTGATGCCCGTAATCGGCGTCGGTCCAGTCGCCACCACGCCAGTAGGCTACCGACCTGTTAAATAGTGCTAACTCAACTCTTCCATCTGCTTCCGGGACTGCAGAGTATATCCCCGGAGCTGGATCGTCTAAATCTCTCCAAGCCACCAAAACTGTTGGTTCAGACGTACGTGAACTATATACGAACTTGGCACCTGGCAACCACGTATCAGTGGGATGATCGAAACTCTGCCAAGCAACACTAGATACATCGGATTTCTTCCTTAAAACGAAATTTCCATTGTCAAGGAGCACTCCTGAAGTCGAATTAGACATGAGCGATGTCGAGCCGGTCGACCAGATTTGACGCTTGGATGAAGCGAGTATGACTAAATTACCGTTCCAGAGTAGCTTCAACTCCGAGGAGAATGGGTCGGACACCGAACGGTTCCTATTCGCGACCCAAACCACAGTCTTTTGAGGTAATCCTCTGTACCAAATGCCAATGTAGTGGTTACCAGTGTTACCTGGTGAAAAGAAGCCCATCTCAAACGTTCCTCCTCGAGAGATCAATGTCCAGTTTCCGGAGAGAGACTCGCCGGGAAAGATAGTGTCGGTAATTACGGACGAAGAGGGGCCTACTGAAACAGAGAAAAGAAGCAAAATAAAGGGAATCATGCAACTCATCTTTCGTTGCTCTTTCTTTCGCAAACTGTGGTTTTGACACGGTGAGTTAGCAACTCTTAAGGCTTTCTCTGAACAGAGAAATCTCTGACTTCTCATTAGCCGGCGGTCTTGGCTGAATTGCCCGTCAACAAACGTTGAGTCGAAAGTGACACGATACTGGTCGTTTCTCTTGTGGGGCGAGTATACTCCTGGCCGTTGCTTTTCAATTAGTTGCTGTCCACTAGTTGGCTAGTCAATGGCAGAATTTGCAGAGGAGATTCTTCTGTTCGATGGATTACGTGATTAGAAGATCATGTCACTTGGGGGTCGTCAAACAATTAAGACAAAGTGAAGTCAAGAACATTAACTGTGGACCAACCAAAGGTTCCATCTGTGGAAATTATGCAGAGATTGATGTCCACAGCTTTCACATTAATGAGGAAGGAAGGTTTCTAAGCTTGACATTTTTGTCAAGTTGGTTCTATCTAGAATCATCTTTAATATCGCAAAAATGAACTGCTGTGCCCTAAATAGACTCAAAATCCTTGTAAGTGAGGCAGCTGAGGTGGAATTCATTTCAAGGCCAATATATCGTAAGTGCTGTGCCAATAGATTGCCCCAAGGATTATACCACTAAAGTCGTGTAGAATTGATAGTACTGTTTGTAATTTGCATTCAATTTGTACAGTCACACAAGCCTCAATTCCGCAATCTTGTTCTTGTGCTCATACTTGTAACTACTGGAACCCTCTTTTCATTGCCGAGTTCATCATAAACCCACAAAGGAAAATGAATTCGACTTCGCTCCCTCTGAATTTGCATTTACATTTCCACTTCTGCCGGCCATACCCATCAACAACATCCCAAACTATCAACGCAGGCTTCATTAGAAACGCCGCCGATGTCCTAACGGAATAGCTCAGGCGACATCCTCTTGCTACCATCAATGTTACTATGCTATAAACGGTGGAATAAAGTCTTGCAAGTTTAAAGTCAGAAACTTTTGGAGTGAAACTCTAGTCTAGGAGAATGTTTCGAGGCACACTGTCTAGAATTTGCATCTCACCTCGTCGATGTAGATACTCTATCTCCTAGTATGCCAAGAGAGATCTCGTACATTTCCTTGTAATCAAGAGAATTATAACCATCCTTACAGAAAATGTGCTCATCCAAAGATCCATTCAGCATGGACATTTTGTCTTTTTTCCACTTTCTCATTGATTTATGTTCGACGAAAGAAGAAAGAAAGTAAAAAGTCATCGTCCATTGACGTATTAACTGTCAATTACAAAAGGCTGTGTTTGACTTGAAACTTTCTCCAGGAGTGAGTTGATCTAGGTATTATATGTTACGGATTCACACGCTCAGGAGGATTCACCTAAGCAACTGCTACATTTGGTTTGGACCAAATCGTCATGAGTATATAATACCCTGCTTTGTTTTTTGCATGGCCCACACTGCTTG
The DNA here is from genome assembly GCA_021437795.1 of Rhodamnia rubescens. Taxonomy (NCBI): domain Eukaryota; kingdom Viridiplantae; phylum Streptophyta; class Magnoliopsida; order Myrtales; family Myrtaceae; genus Rhodamnia; species Rhodamnia rubescens. The sequence goes on from JAILYA010000086.1 coordinate 1,250,973, forward strand.
ACCACGAATTGGTTGGCTAAAAACTCTTTTTAAATTGTGTTGAAGACTTAACTTATCAGCTGAAAGCGTGGTTTGATATCTAAACATTCTAATACTTCCCCTCAAGCGTAGGCTGGAGTTTGGCCTACCACTAAGCGTGAGGAATATTCGATATTTGAGACAAATAAATGGTCCGGAAAGATTTCAACTTAGGACCTTCTATCTTAATACCGCGAAAGTTATTGGTGCGGGCATTCATCGAGCAGCCAAAATTGAGCGATATGACGTGTTGCAATTTAGTTCGCTGCAATTCAAGTTAGTTTTGACACGGCATCAACTTTCTGATCATGTATGTCTTCGGTCTTTGTCAATTCCTACATTCAATTAGTTGTGTAAGGTCCGCTTTACACGATTGTCATTGTCTGGAATCCGGTTCGATGTGTCTACCATAAAGACATCATAGGATCGATGTGTGGCTAAGAATTTCTACTCCGAACTTAATTTTAACCAAAGAAGGCCGACGTACATAGTAAATGATCGACCAGAAAGTTTTTTTATCTTGCTTGGCCAAATTTGATCCCAAGTCAATGGTTCACTTGGACGAACAATTGGCCATGCATTAAGGCTCCGTTTTTTAGTGAAAAATGTAACGTTTTTGGAAATTGTTCTTTGGAAAGCTATTTTCAAGAAAATAAGAATATTTTTTGGTGTTAGGCAGAAATATGAAAAAGACCCGGAAAATATTTTCCGTCGTTTGGTATGGAAAATCGGATTTGATTTTCCTTTATTCACTCCTTTCAATAATGTTTTTTTGTTTTCTCTTTTCATTTTTTAAACAATGAATCTTTTAAGTATTTATCTTTATATTTTATCTTTTTGTCTTTTATTTTTATATTTTTTATTTTCCTTTTGGTTTCGGGTGTCACCGCATCACCGGGCGCAAGCTCGACCGCTCGAGGCTCGGCTAGTCCTAGCGATCTCGGGTGAGCCGTCACTAAGATCCCGGTTGACGAAGGAAGAAGGACGAAGGAGGAAGACGGAGAAAAGAAAAAAAAAAGAAAAAAAAGGCAAAAATAGGAAAAGAAGATAAGAACAATAAGAAAAAGTAAAAAAAAATGAATGTAAAGAAATTGAGGGAGCTTAGATAAGGGAAAATGTTTTCCTCTTCTCAAAAAGATAAAAAAAAATTCCCCACTTTTAAATGAGTTCTTTCGTAGGTGTAAAATATTTTCCTTGACTAGTTTACTTTCGGCAAACCAAAGGTCAGAAAATCCGGAAAACATTTTCCTAAAAATTGTTTTCTGCAAAACAAATTGTATGTAGAGTAGAGGCTCTTTAACATCGACCAATTCTAGGAGGAAAGTCTAGCTCCAAGCAATTTCTCATTGTACATCACTTGGACCAATCTGGACTGGATATGTGAATATGTTTTGAACTTCAAATGCGCAGATGCAACTGCCGCGGCCAGTTGGACCGAATTTTCGCGAATGACATCTGTCAAGTCCTGATTGAATGGGATTCAAGATCAATAATCAAATGCATATATGCTTCGACTGATAGAAGAATCACCAGTAGCTTACTGTGTTCCTTTGAGCTAGCCTGAGCAATTAAAGAATAGATTCGGATAAATATCGGGTAATCATGTGGTTAATGATTTGTATGAACGTAAAAATGTTACGGCATTTTTTTAATCAATGTGATATTCACTCTAAGGAGAGCTACAGTGAAAGTTTGATGCTTTTTGAAAGCTTTGTAAATAGATCATAAATGTTTAAGAAAGAGCAGCCCAAATGGGTATAAGAAGTGGTTTCCCATTTCCAAAGGCGACTTGGACACAATCTTACAAGTTATGTAATGTGGTTGTCAAATCACGCAATTGTGCGGGGTGGGTTTCCATGTCCGAAATCTGGAACCTACCCACATAGTACCGATTTCAAAACTTTTTGGAAATCGGACCTGTTTTCATGGTCGATTCAACCAGGTTCTCGGGTAGAAGCAGAATTAGTTGCACCAATATTCTCGGGAATGGCAATTTATAGAACATACTAATAAATGATTACAAATCGCGTCCAGTGTTTGTAACTTCTTGTAACTGCAGACACCGCAATATTTTTAACCACCACTCAAACAATTGATGATAGTACGGTTTTTTTATCATTAATTTACGAAAAAATTGCCCAAAAAATCTTAAATCTATTGCAGCTTGCCAATTCGGTCATAAGCTTTTTAATTTGCCAATTGAGTCATAAATCTTTTGATTTTTACCAATTGAGTCCTAAAAAGGGAAAAAATTAAAAAATTAAAAAAGATAATTCAATATTAATAAAAATAGTCCACGTCGCGCCGATCGTGTCACGTAGGACGACCGACATCCACGTCGGTGATTTCCGTGAACCGATAAATCTCGACCTCTCATCGCCCATTTATCTTGTGGGGTGCGTTGAATTTTAGCGGTTGCCTTCAAATGGTTTGCTACCCACTAGTTGATTAGTAAACGGGTAGCATTTAAGGGGAGGTTCCTTTGTCCGATATGAACGAAAAGATCGGTTGGGTGTCATCTGTCATAGAGATGTTTAAGTCAACCATTTAACACCAAGTCAAGTCAAGAAATGTGAATTGTAAATTGTGTGGACCAACCAAAGGTTCCATCAGTGGAAGTTATGCACATATTGTTTCACATTGCTTTGGCATTAATAAGTAAGGAAGGTTTCCAAATTTGACCTTTTTGGAAAATTGATTCTATCTAGGAATCAGCTTTAATAGTGTAAGAATGAACTACTCCACCCTAAGTTGAAGCCAAATCCTTGTAAATGAGGCATGTGCTTTGAAATTCATTTGAAGGCCAGTGTATCATAAGTATGGTATCAATAGATAGCCTCAACAGTTATACCACTAAAATCGTGTACAAGCGATGCTACTATATATAATTTGCATTCAATTTCTAAATCACACAAGAGTAGATTCCGCAATCCCATTATTATCCTCATACAGGTAACTACTATAAATTGTTGGAGCACTTGAGGAAGATGAGAATGTTTCAAGTTCTAGCTCAGTCTCAACATCATCAATTGGCGTCTCTATCGGATACAACATTGGTTTTGGGGGAAGTTGTAGTTTATCGATCTGTCACGTCCCGAACCCTACGAGCCGTCGACATCCCACCCGGCCAACACTATGTACGGTTCTCCGGGATCCAAAGGCCAACAAATATAACACTTGCGGAAGCAGAAACAATTCCCCGTACATAAATTAATTAACATCACGATGACTTGGGACGGTAAAACAACTTATGTACATATACACAATTGTTACAATCTTCAAACCTAGGGCTTTAGAGGCCATCTTGCAAGCCTGTGACCACCTATAACAAAAGATTACGTGGTCGAAGCCCGCTATGCTTCCAAAAGAAAATACTCTACAAAAGCTCAAGAGGCCAACTACCCTAGGCCTCGTCCTCGCTATCCGGTACGATATCGACTCTCGCCTCCATCTCATCCTCGTCAATCTCGGGTGGCTGTTCCGCATCCGATCGCTCTACAACCTCCCCATCTTCTCTTGGTACCATGACCTTGGGGAATATCGAATCTCCCGGGCGGATTATTTATTGCTGATGCGGAGTGTCTCGAAAAACAACGAACCCACGACGGGGTGAGATAAAATCTCGATAAGCTAGCCCCTAACCCTAGGTTAGGGCTCTAGTGCCTCCGGACAAGTTTTAAAAACAGCAACTTTTCAACATATCCTTCTTCACCTCAATAATTCAACTAATAAATCCCGAAATATTCCATACTTGTTCGAAAATTCCCACACTTTCTCAAATATTCTACGTTACCCTCATGTTGATATTTCACGTCTCGACTGGAATAAAAAAAATATTCCATGTTGCTCCAGAGCCCGCGTTTCACGCTTCAGGCTATCGTATAAAATTCCACATTACTCCGAAAATATTCCACGTTACTCCACGACTTCATACAAGTTCATAACATTGAGCCTCGGACCTTTATGGAACACGGCTCCACATATATATATACTAGGGTCTCGGACTCATAGGAATACGACCCATAAATCACGGTCTCGGACACATAGGAACACGACCGGATTAAGTCTCGGACAATTAGTCGAACACGACTCACTTTGGTCTCGGACGACTTAATTGAACACGACTTTCACACTTTCTCGGTCTCGAGACAATCGACGAATACGGCTCACTTTGGCCTCGCACGACTTGATTGAATACGACCATCATACTTTCCCGGTCTCGGACAATCGGACGAATACGGCTCACTTTGGCCTCGAGGCCGACTTGATTGAATACGACCCATAAATCTCGGTCTCGGACACATAGGAACACGACCGGATTAAGTCTCGGACAATTAGTCGAACACGACTCACTTTGGTCTCGGACGACTTAATTGAACACGACTTTCATACTTTTCGAGAATAGACGGACCCGCGTAATAACCCCTCAGGTCACTATCCCGCGTTTAACGCCTCGGGATATTATAATACTCATAACCCCGCGTTTAACGCCTCGGGGTATAATAATAGTAAAGCCCGCGTCATAACGCCTCAGGCAACATATGGTCTTATAAAGTACAAACCCCGCGTCATAACGCCTCGGGGTAAAAATTCCACATTTCCTCTCTTTCATTCCACTTAAGACCATATACCACAATAATTTCCCGATCACTCGTCCGATATCACACGATCATTTAAATACTTCCGATCGATCAATCCTTGCCACGTGATCCCGCTAGATTCCTTGATTAGCAGATCGAGATCATCCGGTCTCACCAATTTTCTCCAATAAAAGATCGGGACCATGCGATCTCTCCAATTTTTCTCAATTGCCCAATCGAGACCACTCGATTAAATTGTACTAGGCAAATACTCGATCGGAACCACGTGATTCACTCACGTTAAAGAATTAATACATCGGGGCCACCCGATTAATTTATGCTACCACAGAATTCAATCCACGCCAGGCGACCATATTATACTACGTAGCAGTAAATTAATAGCGTACAATTAAAAGTACACTAACGTGGGAATTGATCCAGGCCGAACCATATTAATTTCTAACGTACAATTAATTCACGACTATAGTACTAAACTATAGTAACACCACATTTATTTAATACCGTGGCATAACGATATGTTGTCACATATAAAGTAACTATAGTTAGAATATAATCCAACCATGGTTAAAACAATAACTAGAGTCAAGGAATAACCTAACCATGATTAAATAGTTGCATAAAGTAACTAGAGTTAGGCATAAAGTAACCATGGTTCAAATTTGACCATACCCAAAACCTCTTGACTTCACTATTCACTTCAAGAACATGATTTCTCTCTCTTCCTCCCCTTCATTCTCGGCCAAGGCATGAAAATGGCCAAAAACAACCAATTTTTCACCCAAATCTACTCAATCTCAAGTCCCTTAGCAACCTAGATACCTAATCAAGGTTTAGGAACCAACTTACTTGATTTCTAGCCAAATATTTTGGTGAAAATCAGCTGGAAACCGAAGCAAAAACTCCCTCTCTCAAACCGGGTCAGATTTGCCTCATCCGGACCTTTGCCCCTTCAAACGGACCTACAGGAACAACTACCGGGCCAAATCGAGCTTATAATATGTCCCTGGAAAGCTAAGACAATAAGCTTTCAAATGGAAGTGGTCTTACCTCAAACCGACATCGGACGAAAAAGTTATGGCCGGAACAGTGGAGCTATCGGGACAGGGCAGCGGGTTGGGCGAGAGAGAGAAGTGAGAGAAACTTTTGTCCAAATGAAGAAGATGAAGATGGTGGATAGATAAGCTAGGCTAGGATATTTTGGGATGAAAAGTTTGACTAGAATTCTTGGTCTTAGAAATAATGAGACAAAGACTTGTGGGTCCCACCAATAATTCATCTTCTTTCTCATATCCAGGTCCCGATTTCACTTTTCGAACACTTTGGGGCGAATTGTGAAATATACATGCTCGGGATGAGGCGACGTCCAAAATATTATTATTGGAACCCCTGAAGGTCCGACATCTAATTTCGAAGTTAATTCGCGATCAATCTCGATTAATTGAAATTTCAGCGAATCTCAAACTAACGGGCGGCTTTTAGGAGTTACGCGTATCGACCCGTGATTTATATCACGTTTAAGAATTTCTCGAGCCATGGCAACTTTGGTTGTCATTCAATTGCGAGGGTCAATCACTAGTCCCGATGGGCACGATTGTTAGAAAATAATTTAGGGACGTTCGGAACCCGTACGAGGTCAAACGGAATCACCCGTGATCCAAGCGTAGGGTATTATCCAAATCGTTCCTTAATCATTCTAGGATCGGCCTATATTGGTCCGAATATTCCCTCGACAATTTTCATGGCCAAAGAGTCAATCCAGGATCAAGTTCTTAGGTCCACGTACTTGATTTTCCTAGCTAGCCATTCCCATTTGGTTAGTCTCGCTCGAGAGGGATCAGCTCCGAGTGAGATTAGATCGAAATACATAAATGAGATATTTCATTCATTCATAGCTTCGAAAGTGGGTCGGAATTCGGGATGTCACACGATCTCTCCTTCTAGCATGCTAAGTACTCGGCTCATCGACGGTCGATCATGAGAGCTCAATTGTATGCACCAAAGAGCAACAATTATCATCTTCCTTTGTCGCTCTCTCGTCTTTCGTGGCATTTACCATTTCAACCTCATTTTCTTTCTTGAGTTTATCATAAACCCACAAAGGAAAATAAATTTGACTTGAAGCCTCTGCATTTGCATTTAAATTTCTCCTTCTACCGGCCATTTCCATTAACATCATCCGAAAACTGTAAACATCGGCTTTGTAAGAAATGCCGCCAATGTCCTTATAGAATAGCTTAGGTGCTATATATCCCAAAGTTCCTCTTGCACGGTCAATATTACTATACTATGACCAATGGGATAAAGTCTCGCAAGTCCAAAGTCGAAACTTTGGGAGTGAAACTCTAGTCTAGGAAAATGTTGTGAGGCTTGATGTCAAAGTGTAGAATTTGCATGTCACATCCTCGATGTAGATATTCTATCCCTCTAGCTATGCCAAGAGAGATCTCATACATTTTCTTATAATCAATAGAATTATCACAATCCTTATACGGAATGTGCTTATCCAAAGATCCATTTGGCATGAAATCATAGACAAGAGCTTGTTTGGAGTAATCGAAGCAAAAACCAACAAGTTGGACCACTTTAACATGGTGGATCCTTTCAATTGTGGCCACTTCACTTATAAAATCTTCGCCGTTAGATTTTGGTTTGTTCAAAATCTTGATTGTGACTTCATTGCCATTTCTAAGTACTCCCCGTACACGGAACCAAATCCCCATTCACCTAACTTGTGTTTGAAATTTTTTGTGATCTTCTTAATATCGGAGTAAGAGTACCTTCCGGGTAAAAAGTTGTTGTGAGCTTGCAGAAATTCTTCGATGTTTGTGTCCATTGCTTGGTGCCTCCTCATCCACTTGTAGATTAGAAATTGTTATTGGCTAAGTTCGTATACAAGAAATTGCAATCAAACAACGAACAACTAACCTGAAGCCAATGCAAACTAGTATGCAGAAAATTGATCCGAGCCCAACGTCGTCATTGTGTCCTTAAGACAAAATTCGTCCCCCGAATCGCACCGAGGATATTGGAAGATCATCTCCCAGGATAGAACGGATCTCGTTTCTCCGAAGTGGTACGTGTTCGGAGAATTCCACCGAACGCAATTTTGCAGAAAATAATGCGAAGAGTCACGAAAGAGAAAGTTAAGAACGAAGAGTCACTAATCCGAACAGTTCTCTTTCAAATGAACGAAGAGATACGAAATCGTAGGGTTTCGTCTACGAAGGATTACGAACAAACATGTTCGTTCAAAGAAAAAATTTTCGGATTTTCGTTCGGTTTAAAAAAGAGTAGAACGAAATAAAAAAAATAATAAGGAACGCCCGAGCCCGAGCGGCCGGCCCGCGCGTGTGGGTCGACCTAGCTTTGCGTAGGTCCTCTCCCTTCCACAAAAGTGGGGTGCCTCTTGGGGCCTAAATCCATTTGCAAGTTTCCAATATTTAAACTCATCTTCCATCTACTCTTTTTCCAATGTGGGACTCTCCATTCCTTCATTTCTCATTCACTTCCTATGGGATTTTCGCAACAGAAATATCGACACGCATGGAGCTCCCAATATGAACTTTGCTGCCAAGAAGTGAGCTGTGTAGAAAATTGCCATAAGATTAGTGTAAAGCATAGTCATTTTTCATTTGTTATGAAGCACATTCAAAGAGTGCTTTCTTCACATATGGTGCCCGAGTGTTCTGTAGATGTGAAAAAGGGAAATCATCCATGCCCAAGACAAATCAGGGATTAGGAATGATATTCAATGCAGCATTTAGCGCCGTACCCCAGGAAGTATAGTCTACAGAAAGCAAGAGATGACAAAAGAAAAGTTAGCAGTTGAAAAGATCAGGGACCTTGAGCTCATATCGAAACTTTTGAAAGAAACTAATTCCAATTTCCTTGTATGTTGTAAAAATCAAGATGCTAAATGTTGACTTAGCTATAGCTTAGTGAGTCGTGGTGGTCGGGAGTTCTACAAACTTCACTTGCATCTGTTACTTTGACTTTCATACCAGTCAATCGCAGTCCGTCGCTTTAAGGCTCAAGAGCTATAGCTAGAAGCACACATTAGCATATTGATCAGGTTAAGTACTCACAGTAGTAGTAGGATATGCATTTTTTCCCTCGGTATCGAAAGCATAAGAAACAAAAGCGAAATGTTTCCTTCTGGGGCGGCACATAGTAGGAGAGATTAAACCCGTCGGCCATCGCATCGTGGATTTCGTTGTAGGAAACAGTATGACTCTCCAGGTACGATACGGACGTTTTATCCCAAAAACAATGCGCTGCCATTGCTGACATGGTTATGGTGCAAAAATCCTCAATATCCGATGCCCTTGCTTGGGTGACCGCGTATGAGTAATACCCATTTACGGAAACACACGGTTCGGTGGCGATATACAAGGGAGATTTCACTTGCTTTGAGCAATACATAATGGTCACCTGGGATCCACTAGGCCAGTACTTGATGTCATCTCCTTCGCCATTCCAATTGTGAATTAACGGGTGGAGAGGAAGGGAGGAACAGTTGCTCTTTTGCAGCCCGACATCGACCACTTCCACATCGCCACCGATGTCGCCCTCATAATTGACGGTTGGGTATAACCTTTTCACGTGATATCGACTCTCATACTGATATAGTATCGTGCGGTTATCTTCGCATGCCAGCTCAAACCTTGAGTCGCCGCAGCCTTTCGGATCGTCCAGCAATCGAAAGGGATAGCTTATGTTACGGACCTCGCCGAATGCTGAAGGGGCGCACAGGTGATTGTTCCGGGCATGGCAACTAATCCCAGCTTGTATTACGAGAAGAATGAGCAATAGGAGAGGTTCCATTTGGAATCTGATGTTGAGACAATTTGTGAGATGAAGAAATATTTTGTTCGGCTTTATTTACTAAGGGGTGGAGAGGCTCTATGGAGGGGTGCATTTATAGAGACGTGTTGGGATCGAAGTCGAAGAGTGGAGTCGTCCGTCAAGCAATGAGCCAAAAGTCAAAATATGTTAAAATAACAGGTGTGGCGAACTCCACCAGCCATCGATGGTCGGGAAAAGGAACAAAAAAATAATAATTGAAATTATATAAAGGAAGCTATTACTGACAGTCTAATAGTATTATCATTATTTCGATTCCACGATGTTTTAATTAATGAGTGTTTCGCGCAAAATACGCGATAATAGTGTGTGGATCTATGGTCGGAAATAATGGATAAGATCGACCGTGTGTCGGGGAAGATTCTCCTTATAGAAATTACTTTGAAATATTATTAAAGTTGTCAACGGTAGTGCTGGCCGTGCCACATAAATGATGGTTTTGAAGAGATCATGTCTTGTTTCTGGAGGGAGGCTCGCCGTATAAGATGGTGTCGGTGCCTATGGACAAGGAGGGGCCAAAGGAAACAGAGAAAAGAAGCAAAATATTAGGTAAAATAACATTATGCAAATGAACTCTTGGTGCTCTTTGTTTCGCAACTACGGTTTTGACACGGCGAACTTTAGTGATAAATCTTTACTTCTCATTGGCCAGCGGGTCTTTGGGAATTGCCCGTCCGACAAGGTTGAGTTTGAGTGGAGTTCTAGCTGTTGCTTTTGAATTTATTTGCTGTCCGCTGGTTGGCTCTTCATGACCAAGAAGCATGATTGAACGCATACGTTGATGTGGTCAACTAAATCGAAGAGATTTCATGCAAAAAACTAGTATTTAATCCAGCAAAGTGACCAGTCAACTAAGAGTTATATTGTTTCACCGAAGTTAGTATGCACAGCAAGTTTTGATTTGCCAAAAAAAAAAGATCTATCTATTCACACCCATTCTAAAATATTAAGCGGTGCATAGAAATCTTTCTGATAAAGATAGTCTTTTATTTTTTTGAGCTGATGTGACTCGTCAACATTAGTAGTGAAGTGAGCAAATTTTAAAAAAATTTGGCACTTAAGTAATCATTTTTCAAAAACGTGACACTTAAGTGATCGTTTCTAAAGTTTTAACACTAAAGTGATCGTTTTTCAAAAAACTTGGCGCTTAAGTAATTATTTTGAAAGTTTTGACATTAAAATGAGCGCCGTACACAAGTTTTGACACTTATAATATACTCAAATGGTCAGTTTTCTTCACAATTAGGTAAAGTTACCCCTTTAAAATTTGAAAATATCATTATCAAGGAAATTAGACCGCTTAGTCGACTATGTAATTTTTTTCTTTTATTCTATTTTTATTCCATCCTATTTTACCCCTATCTCGTATCTGTTCAATATGCATAATCACGGGCTGTCCCTGGCCCCCGGCCAACACCATGCCTTCACCACCCCTGGACATTACCGAACCCCTAACCCCGCTCCTCTCTCTCTCTCTCTCTCTCTCTCTCTCTCTCTCTCTCTCTCTCTCTCTCTCTCTCTCTATGCTTGTGTGTGTGTCCCCCTTGTTGATTATACGCATTGCAAGTCAACCGGGCTAGTGAGGCCAAATCCCGGTGCCGCCAAGGCTAGGCAACAAACACATGGGGGGTCGGGTCATGACCCCGATCTTCCTCTATCCTCATTGTGAATAGGGAAGGGTAGATCGAGGCCTCGTTGATTGCAACCTTGTTTTTCGCGAGGTCGCAGCCACGCAACCACAAACAAAGGAGGGGAAAGAGAGAGAGAGATATTACGAGGTTGCCGGAGGGGTGGACCACTTGGCATTTTTGTGTAGAACAAAGGTTTTCTTCCCAAAGGGAACTTGATCATATAACCCTAGATTCCAAACCTTATTTTTGGTGAAGCAATTCCATCAATAAGTCACTAATAATGCAATCATTGAAGGTCTAAAGTTGCCATCACTAATATGCTGTAATCATAGATGAAATATCAAGGTAAGTTTGATCATCGTAGCAAATTCGTTCGTTATTGTTGTGAGTTCTTTTAACTCTCAGGTAGTCATGGCGTTAACCAAAAAACAAAAATCATAAAATATAACCAAAACAAGACTTTGACCTTTGCGGAGCTGCTCAACGCCTTATCGCCTCAAGGAGGGCAAATCAAGAATCTGTAATTGGTAACATTTCAAGCGTCTGTTAAAGGTGATAAACAAATAATTGAATAACGTAACCATAGTAGAAGAAAAACCACACAAAATGGCGTGACGTTCGTCGAGAGCATTCGATAATATTTAAAATATGTGAAGTCTCTTATTCGATTCATTATTGATACATCACTTGGGGTCAAATCACAAAGTAGTAATTCCTTGGAAATCCATAATGCTGATGTAGATGACTTGCCTTCAATTAAATTGAAGAGGTAAATTTAATCTAGTGCTCAAAGGTCGACACAATATATCACCCGATGGCTATGCTAAAAAAGAAAAGAGAAAATCGATGGCATTTCAATGCTATTCGAGATATTAGAAATTACAAGTGACCAAAGACGGCTTAAGTATACTACAAGTGCCAAAACTTATATATGGCGCTCACTTTAATGTCAAAACTTTCAAAATGATCACTTAAGTGCCAATTTTTTTTCAAAAACAATTACTTGAGTGCCAAAACTTTCAAAATAATCACTCAAGTGCCACATGTTTTGAAAAATGCTCACTTTAGTGCCAATCCGGCGAGGCACGTCGTTTAAATATTAATAAAAAAAATAAGTTACTTTGAATTTTTAGCTAGCCGCGTCAGCTCAAATCGAGTTGGCACTAAAGTGATTGTTTTTTTTTAAAAAAAAGACACTTAGATGATTGTTTTGAAAGTTGTGGTACTAAAATACAACGCATATAAGTTTTGGTACTTATAGCATACTTTAGCCGACCAAAAACTAATCATTTGTTTGAAGTCACTTTTGTTTGGTAGAGGGAATGAGATGGAGGGAAAAGAAAATGAAGAAATAGAAGGGATTAAAAAGGGGTTGGATGTAATTAACCCCCATGTGCGCTTCAATTTCCTACAAGTTTGTCCGAGCACAGACCAAACAAATTTTCATTTCTTCCCATTTATGCCCTCATTTTTTGTCAGATTATATAATGAAAATGACATTAAGATAATAATTTCTGTTCATATCACTCGCCTGCATCCAAGTTCCATCACATATTTAATGCGTTAAATTCTTATCACGAGATTGGTTTTCATTCATAGTTTCATTGATGGAAAGAAATTTGATGAAAACATTCGGCTGGAAATCGGGAAAATTACCAAAATTGTCCTAAACCTATCGTAATTATGCCAATTCAGTCCTAATTATTTTTTTTCCGATTAAGTCCTAAACCTTTTACAATTGTGCCAATTCAAACTATCCGACCGGCCAACGCTAACATGACGCTGACGTGACAACTTTTTAATAATATTTTCTATTTTTTCTGTCTTTTATAGGGTTTTGGCCAGCAGGCCTGTCGGCCACCGGCCCCCGGTAGAGGGCTTGCGAGACCTCGCCGGCCGCTGAAGAGGGCTCGCGACCCTCGCTAGTTTCTCGATGCGCTGGAAATCCTTATTTAGGACGATCACATGGGGACAAATTGATTGCTTGCTGATTTACTTCCTTTGTGGAATAATATCCTACTATGAAAAAGCTTCCAAAACTATTTTCACGAACTTTCCCTAGATCTCTGGATTCACAGTCACTTTCCTTTTCATGTTGCCTCGTACAAGCCATATAATCAACCCCCGACGATCATCACATCCAGACGCTGCATGGTCTTCTCCACGTTACACTCCCTCTGCTATGATGGCCAAGCTTTCGTACGCACAGTTCATCATCGCGGCCCTCGTTTTTTCAGGTTTACATTTGAGTTGTTTTATATGGCGGATCTTTCTTTGCAAGACTTGTAGTGACTGTACACTGCTTTGTTATCTGACGTTTCTTGGACGACGGACAAATTGCAGCCATGCCCGGGTGTCCTCATGCAGAACCAGAGCGGTTGTGCACCGAGGTCATAAGATTCCAGAAGTGTACCAACCAGGCCTGTGTGGCGCAATGTAAGAGCAGCCACGGCGGCTTCTTCCGCCAAGCGAACTGCCAGCGAGACTACTTCAGCCCCCAGATAATCTGCTTATGCTACCATCACTGTTGAGTGCATGAGCGCGCGGGTCACAATCTACTTTGCTCCCGTGATAAGGCAAATCATATGTCTCGCCATTTGAATTCTGCCGTTTGATCGAGTAATATTCTGTGGAGACGGTTGACTGCAATTTGGGATTTTTGTCATTCCTAGAGACGATAATTACCTACGATAAGGCACGTCTATCGCGGTCAAAGTTAAGGTTAATGAAACGCGATAACCCTATTTGAGTTAATGTCACATAGCTAGTGCCGCACCTTTTTTGTTGTCGAGACGAGATTTCGATTTAAAAAGTGATAGCACTCTACATCTCTTCTCATCGTCAGACTTGCCATGATGGACAAGTGTCCCTTACAGTAATGCGAGAATACGAGACTTCTAAAGATTTTCTTTTTCCGCTGGAGGACTAATAATGGTACAACATGCGATAGACTATGCTACATGTGGGGTTTTCTTAGCATCTAGATCACGATTGTCTAAGTATATGACAAAATATTAAATATAGTCAGATTAAGAATCAAGATGGACGTTATGATCACTTGAAAATATATTGGCATGTATTTTGTTAGTGATAATTAGGATAATTCTCTTTCTTCTATTAGAGTTAATTAGAATTTTTTTTTTGGTTTTCTGTATCTTTCAAGAATGCGTTTATAACTCCTTTGATTGTGCATGTCTTGATTGATATATGATTCATTTGATAGTCATCTCATAAAATTCTTGATTGATATATGCTACCTTTGATAGTCATATCATAAAATTCATGATACGTATCGAATTTTATAGAAGATTACGCAATTCTCTCTTCCATTTTACAATTATTGTTTGACCTACTTGTAAAATGTACGAGTTTTATTTGGACCATCGAAATGCGGGAGCCCATCAAAAAAATATCTGCATGGTAGTTTATATAAAGGTTTTGTTTTTTTTTTTTTGTAATTACATATTGGTATTTGAAGAAAACTATAACTTTTGTTCAGCGACCCAATCCAATCCCCCTCTTGGGAACAACCTCCATTTTTCATTGGATTCTTCGCGTTCGAGCCTAAGAATAGATCCTTTTGCCTGTCCCGAAATTACATAACCTGTTCTTCACTCTGTATTCTCTCGAGTCTCGCTCTGTTTCAACCTTAAATTTTCTTGATTTGATTTGTTGCAAATCACCGAGGTTACGAGTAGTAATTAGGATAACATTCTGGGTATGATAAAATTTATCTCATATTGTGTTTGGTTCTTGCCCAAGATAGGAGAAAATCCAATATAAGAGAATTTATCTTGATAAAAATATCTCATGTAGGAGGTGAGATAAAAGTGGATAGAATTTCTAATATTCATATTTTAAAAGCTATATTTCTTGAATGACAAACTTTTTAGATCGCCTTTGGTCGTCTAGATTTCTAGAAATGATAAGACTAGATAGGATAGGTTATGAAATTCAAGAATTTTGCTATATCATATCTATTGTTTGATGAATCACATTTATAATTCGTGTATTCTCACATCATCTCATATCCATTATTTGGTATGAAGGCAATCGATGTATATGAACTACAAATTGTGCAAATATGGATGGTAAAAATTTCTCACGACACTCTTGCCCACTTCATTTTTATTTACTTATTTTTTGTTATTTTTCCACTCTTTTTTTTTTATTTGTTTTATTTTCTTATTTTTTTTTTCATCTTCCATCATTCTCTAATAACATTTTATTAAATAGTAAGCTATACAAAATAACAAAACATTCAATTTCGTTTTTAACTTACCGGAAAATGATTTTCGAGAAATCGTCCTTCACAAAGTTGCATTAGCATTGTACATGCAATCGTGTGCAATTCATGTGTAAATGTGTCAAATGGGTTGATTGAGTCGGGTTTGGGTAGGGTCGAATATGGCCCAACCCATATAACCCATTTTGACCCATTTTCAAGTAAGACAAATTTAACGACCCATAATCAACCGGATCCATATTGTTGAAATAGTTCAATATTTAATCATATTTAGGAAAATTCATTTCTTATATGTTTTTGAGAAAAGATATTCCTAAAAATTTTCTTGTCCTTTTCTTTCTCTTTTTTTAATTTAATTTTTTTTGTTTTCTTTTCTTTTCCCTTTTCCTCCTCTCTTTGCTAGCGTTGGGCCTTAGCCATTGCCGACGGCTCGGCAACCAGCCCTAGTCACGTCCGATTTCGACGAGCTCGAAGATCGCTAAATCTTAAATGAGATAAATAGGTTTTGTGAATATTTTAAAAAAATTCAATTTTTTTTACTATTTAACGATTTCATTGTTACATTAATTTTTTTCTTTTCATATTTTTTCTTTATTTTCTTATTATTATTTTTTCTTTTCATCTTGACCATGGCCTTGGCAAAATCGTTCTTGAACGAGCCCATGTTCTTGCTGAAGGCAGTCGCTTGAGCATTCATTGAGCCCCCACTGAACAACTGCTAATCCTAGGACACCGAGCTTGTTACATTGAGTGGGGAGAGGCTGCTATCGCCTCTCATGCCGGGGCAATTGGCCTTTAAAGACATGGCGAACGACAAGCTTATGCCCTTCTCGTTGTAGAGCCGGGCTCGGAACGTCTTGCACCTAGCGTGGCCTATGATGTGGGATCCTAAGGACCTACATGGTAACCATTTTGGTTCGGAAAAGTGATTCGATTAAAATGACTTTTTTCGATTCTGTTTTTTGGATGAGTTTTTGATAATCAAAATGCATTTGGTAATTGCATAAAATTTGTGTTCCCGAAATAGAAATGCGTTTGGTAATTGCACATAATTTCTGTTCCTGGAACAATTGTTGTTCTTAATTTTTGTCATTTAAGCCAAATAATTATGTAATTACTTTGTGAAATTTCATCCTACATTTTGAATTAATATAAAAATAATTCATATTGATTTTGTTATATAATATATTGCATATTCAAATGTAAAAATAAATATCAAGAATCATCATGAGTCATTTTTGCCATTTATTGTGATGTTTCATCCAACTCTTTTGAACGAGCAAACAACCAACATGAGTGACACTCTCGTTTTCTACAAGGAAAATGCATCGCACTACCCTGCATTGGCATGTGTTTTTGTTTCAAAGAAACCAAATCTTATCCTTAATTCATTCAAAACTAGACTAAGTCTCGTAGTACATAAATCTAGGCAAATCACAACCAATGAAATCAAGTACATAATCAATAAATCATGACATTGAAAAATCACATCATAAAACCCTAACGAAGTCCTAAGCACTTAAAGAAATGTGGTTTGGATTTAATTTCAAAGGTGCTTATGATTTTTCTGAAAAAGAACAAAATCTATGAAATTTAGGGAATTTAGGGCCAAATTTATGAAAATAAGGTCAAACTAGCCTAATCTAAGCTTTTTCTATTTTTAAGGATTTTCTAACAAGGTTGAGTCGAAAGCGACAAAACACTGGCACGTTTCTCTTGTGGGTGACTAAAATTCCAGCAGTTGCTTTCCAATTGTTTGCTGTCCACTAGTCGGCTAGTAAATGGTAGTTTTCTCAGAGGAGGTTCATTTGTCTGATGGGTGTGGGCATCTTCTTACATGATGTCCTCCCTAAAAGGATCTGCTCATTGCTCTGAGGGAAATTTCAGGTAAGGCAATCATAAGGAGCATGAGACGCTTCGTGTTCATGTCAGATCATCCAGTTATGGATGTCTTGTAAGTCATTCATGTTGCTTCATCATGAATATGCCATCTATCTCACTCCATGCCTCATCGTAAGCATGAAATCAACTCATCTCGTGAACAGTTAGTTCCATAATTAACTGTCAGATCAACCTCACATTGTTATTCATCTGTTTGGAGAGCTTATTGAAGGCTGCTGTTGCCCAAATACTCAAAGAAGAATTCCAACTGCAGGAATCGACTGCAAAAACTAAATTACGATTTGAGTCTTTTATGAAGTCAATGGTATTCGACAGTCGAAGCGGTTCATGTTGCTGTAAAAAGATGAATTTTTACTTTAATTAACCATTTGGTTTTGGAGATATCAATAAACGACCATTATGTTGGTGCACATGTTCTTACGTGAAATTGTGTCTCACTATGTTAAATGAACCTTTCTCGATTAGTCCGCCGATGAATGTTCATGTCGGGAAAGTGATGCGTTCTCCAGAAGAAATTGGCAATTATATACCGAAATCTGTTGTTCATGACAAGGTCCAGCAGGAAAGGTTAGTCCAGTTGAGTTCGGCTCATATGATATCTCGCATCACAGAAGTTTCTTTGGTGATGGATGTCCGAAATGTTGAATCTGATATTGCCCAATAAGACTATCCAAACTGATACATAACTGTGGATTCTGTTTCATATTCAAGAGCATTTCAAGATTAAGACCTGCAAATTAAAAGAGAGTCAGCCACAGGGGCGTACATTTTGCAGTCCTCAGCTATCCATAGAGCAGAACTTGGTCCTAAGGAGACCTTCTATGACAGGCAAACTCTTGGACAAAAATGTTGCAGATCTCATTTAAGACCGTTTCTCGACCGTGTTTGCCGTGTCTGCATTTTCATTCTCCTCAGGCCTTCTCCCAGATGCCTCTGCTAGAAAAAACTTCCCAAAGGCTGCTTATTTGGTCATCTTTATCGCTTTTTGATTTTATGAGTCGGCTCTTCATTAATGAGAGAGGCTGTCACACGGCATAATCAATCAAATCAAAACGTAAGTTCTGTTAATTATAGTCTGCTCTTAGAGTATGCAACAGATGAAGGAAGAAGAAGGCTCCAAGAGACAAAACGACATTCTTTTGCTGGAATATATTCATGCTCTTGCAGCTCTAAAACAAAAGTTAAATAAACGGCACGACGGATGGAAAAACAGTGCGTTAAGCACATGCAGTGCAGTGCTAGCACTAGCACAAATTCCAGACAGGACTCTGATTCGTGCAATTACAGTTAATGGATCAAGTCCATTTGATGTCTCAGTTTGGTTACGAGCTCACCTCCCTTTCACCAATTACAGATCCTATGGCAGGATCACGTGGATGACCAAACTTGTGAGGAGAAAATTCTGTAGTCTGCTCGAGAACAGTGTGTTTCCCATGCCAAGTCGGTTGCATAAAAAAAAACAAGTATTCTCTCTGATGTCTAATTGACGAAAGTGAATAGGTTTAGGACTTTATGGATAATTTTCCGCATCATCAAACAGACTGTGCAAAGGAGTTGGATATTATTACGAGTAATCAGTTTCAGGGTGGGTAAGCTGCAGACTTTAAATCTGGGATTTACCGTATTAGAACCTGTTCCCAATGAACCTATTTTTATCTGGTCTGGTTTCAGGCTACACTCGAGAACCGATTTATAGGTGACAAAATTGAGACAAATAGCAATTACAGCCGAATAGCATAAGCAACAAAATGGTCAAAATAATTATCGATGCAAAACAAACAGAAATAATGCAATAGGGAAGTTAAGTTCATTTAAGAAATATAAATAATCTTCTTCTAAATTCATAAAACAAGTTCTAATTGCCGGCTCTTCGATGGGTGGGTGGATTCAGCATCCAGAATCTGGAACTTACTCGCACAATACCTGTTACAAATTTTAGGAACAGAACCTATTTTCATGGCCAGTTCAGGTTCTCGGGTAGAACTAGGCCGCTTGCACGGCCCTAGGTACTGCTTGGTGAAATCAGGCAGCTATGTTGTTTGCACGGAGCGAACTATTCTTGTGCCTTCTAGTAATGATCACCGGGTGCACGCTGCACCGAGCAGCATACGCCTTCACTAGCCTGAGTGTCTACCAACGATCGAGTGTCAAAGGGTTTCTACTAGGCGGCCATAAGGGCATCATTTGAATGTTTAAACAGTTCATCTAACTTCACTAGGAACAGACACAAAGCTGAATAGGCAGCGGACTCCTACACTGAATCTTCTGCGCAAGAGGTTGGAGATACAGTAGCAAATGGTCGTAACCTACAAACTGTGGTAAGCATGATGAAGATTCAAGACCATTCAGTACATCAGCGTCTTTATTTTTCGAGTGGCCTCGGCCAAAGAGGTACATACTGTAACTGTAGAGACTCAAGGAGTATGAATTGGGGTTACAACGCCCATAAATTGTAAAAGATAGTACATAATGCTTTCTTTTATGCTTCACTCTTTTAACCTCCTGAAAGTTGCAACAAAGTTCTTGGGATTGGAGGCTTTTCTACTGCCATCAGCCCCTCCAAAATCTGAACTACCTGAGACATCGTTGGTCTGTCTTTCTCGCTGTCTTGAATGCACCAGCAAGCGACTTTGCATGCTCTGCACACTTCTTCCATCTCCACGAGTCCGTTCAATCTGCGGTCCACGAGTGGCAAGACTTCTTCTCCTTTGGCAATTGAATTAGCTACCTGAAGCGGGACATAATACTGCATATCACTGTTCAGCTCCTCAATATTTCTCTTTCCTGAAATGAGTTCAAATAGCAGCTTTCCGAAGCTGAAAACGTCCACTTTCGATGTGATGGCTCCTCCTGAAATCCATTCTGGTGCGAGGTACCCTCTGGTTCCCCTCACGGTGGTAATGACGCGGCTGACATCCCGTCCCACAATCTTTGCGAGGCCGAAATCAGCAATCTGTGGTTCAAGTTCTGAATCCAACAGTATATTCTCCGGCTTGATGTCGCAGTGTATGATGCTATCTCGACACCTCTCATGGAGGTACTCCAATCCTTTAGCAGTCCCGATGGCGATGCGGTATCTGGTTTTCCAATCGAGGGTGTTGGGACCTTTCTGAAACAAATGAGCTGCGAGCGAACCATTTGCAAGGTACTCGTATACAAGGAAACTTTTCGACTCTTCAGCGCAAAAACCCCGCAGTCGAACCACATTGACATGCTGTATTGTTCCTATAGTTCTAACTTCCGCAAGGAACTGTTTGTTACTTTGGTTTTGGTTCAAAAGTTTCTTCACTGCTATAGGAGTTGAGTCTGGCAGTGCTCCCCGGAAAACAGAACTAAACCCGCCTTCCCCAATTTTCTCAGAGAAGTTGGTTGTCGCCTTCTTCAGAACTCGATATTCAAAATGCATCAAATGGCCGTCCACTGTACGAGCAGACCGTCTCGTCTTATTAATCACCAGCCACACACTAAGGACCACAAGAAAAGCTGCAGACACAACTACAACTGCTGTTATGAAATTCGAAACGGGTTTCCTCTTTTTCTTACGCTCCTCCAACAAGTCCGATGCTGCAATCCGGACGTAAAAATCTATCACACCTGCATCATCAGCCAAATGTTCAACCAAAAACTTCTTATCCGTCCATATCTGACAGTTAGCAGTATAAGCATATGCACTGCACGAACAGTTGCTCAAGCACAATAACCTGCATGCTTCAATGTTTTCAACCATGAACTCATAAAAATTTTTCGGCAAACGTGTATTAGGCACGAGGAAAAAATCATCTTTCCTGTCATCACTACATTCCGACGCAGATCTTGTTTTACATCGGCCCAGATGATCTTCCAGTTTCAGATCATCTAAGTATCCAAGATCGCAATTACAAAGGGGTGCATTGCTCTGATTGCACTTAGAAGAAGCACCACAAAAGGGATAAATCTCACAATTTTCTGCTGGATGTCTCCAAAGCACTTTCCATTCCTCGACATGCTTTGCCCATACTAATTGCTTGAGCAGCCCCGTCGGTTCGACTACAATCCTAGAAAGATTATAAGGAGCAATTGAGAAATATTTGGCGGAGGTCTCATTCTCATTCGAAACAAAGGTCCAATTTATCACGCTGTCCACCGTCAGTGAAGGCTGATGCCCGTAATCGGTGTCAGTCCAGTCGCCACTACGCCAATAGGCTACCGACCTGTTAAATAGCGTTAACTCAACTCTTCCCTCTGCTGCCGGGACTGCAGAGTACATCCCCGGAGCTGGATCATCTAAATCTCTCCAAGCCACCAAAACGGTCCGTTCAGACGTACGTGAACTATATACGAACTTGGCACCTGGCAACCACGTATCAGTGGGATGATCGAAACTCTGCCAAGCAACACTAGATACATCGGATTTCTTCCTTAAAACGAAGTTTCCACTGTCAAGGAGCACTCCTGAAGTCAAATTAGACATGAGCGATGTCGAGCCGGTCGACCAGATTTGACGCTTGGATGAAGCGAGTATGACTAAATTACCGTTCCAGAGGAGCTTCAACTCCGAGGAGAATGGGTCGGACACCGAGCGGTTCCTATTCGGGAC
This sequence comes from Rhodamnia rubescens, assembly GCA_021437795.1. Classification (NCBI taxonomy): domain Eukaryota; kingdom Viridiplantae; phylum Streptophyta; class Magnoliopsida; order Myrtales; family Myrtaceae; genus Rhodamnia; species Rhodamnia rubescens. The sequence goes on from JAILYA010000086.1 coordinate 1,272,810, forward strand.
CCAAACCACAGTCTTTTGAGGTAATCCTCTATACCAAATGCCAATGTAGTGGTTACCAGTGTTACCTGGTGAAAAGAAGCCCATCTCAAACGTTCCTCCTCGAGAGATCAATGTCCGGTTTCCGGAGAGAGACTCGCCGGGAAAGATAGTGTCGGTAATTACGGACGAAGAGGGGCCTACTGAAACAGAGAAAAGAAGGAAAATAAAGGGAATCATGCAACTCATCTTTCGTTGCTCTTTCTTTCGCAAACCGTGGTTTTGACATGGTGATTTAGCAACTCTTAAGGCTTTCTCTGAACGGAGAAATCTCTGACTTCTCATTAGCTGGCGGTCTTGGCTGAATTGCCCGTCAACAAAGGTTGAGTCGAAAGTGACACGATACTGGTCGTTTCTCTTGTGGGGCGAGTATACTCCTGGCCGTTGCTTTTCAATTAGTTGCTGTCCACTAGTTTGCTAGTAAATGGCAGAATTTGTAGAGGAGATTCTTCTGTTCGATGGATTACGTGATGAGAAGATCATGTCACTTGGGGGTCGTCAACCAATTAAGACAGAGTCAAGTCAAGAACATTAACTGTGGACCAACCAAAGGTTCCATTGGTGGAAATTATGCAGAGATTGATGTCCACAGCTTTCACATCAATGAGGAAGGAAGGTTTCTAAACTTGACATTTTTGACAAGTTGGTTCTATCTAGAATCAGCTTTAATATCACAAAAATGAACTGCTGATAGAATCCAAATCCTTGTAAGTGAGGCAGCTGAGGTGGAATTCATTTCAAGGCCAATATATCGTAAGTGCTGTGCCAATAGATTGCCCCAAGGATTATACCACTAAAGTCGTGTAGAATTGATAGTACTATTTGTAATTTGCATTCAATTTGTACAGTCACACAAACCTCAATTCCGCAATCTTGTTCTTGTGCTCATACTGGTAACTACTGGAACCCTCTTTTCATTGCCGAGTTCATCATAAACCCACAAAGGAAAATGAATTCGACTTCGCTCCCTCTGAATTTGCATTTACATTTCCACTTATGCTGGCCATACCCATCAACAACATCCCAAACTATCAACGCTGGCTTTATAAGAAACGCCGCCGATGTCCTAATAAAATAGCTCAGGCGACATCCTCTTGCTACAGTCAATGTTACTATGCTATAATTGGTGGAATAAAGTCTTGCAAGTTCAAAATCAGAAACTTTCGGAGTGAAACTCTGGTCTAAGAGAATGTTACGACGCACAATGTCTGGAATTTGCATCTCACATCGTCGATGTAGATACTCTATCTCCTAGTATGCCAAGAGAGATCTCATACATTTCCTTGTAATCAAGAGAATTATAACCATCCTTATAGAAAATGTGCTCATCCAAAAATCCATTCAGCATGGAAATATTGTCTTTTTTTTTTTCACTTTCTCATTGATTTACGTTCGACGAAAGAAGAAAGAAAGTAAAAAATCATCGTCCATTGACGTATTAACTTTTCGTAGTTTCCAGCAACATTTAAAGGACTGGGAGGAATACCCCACACGAATCAATATTTTAAAAGTGGATGTCATTTCTTCCAACCCTCAACGCAACTGTCAATTACAAAAGGCTGTGTTTGACTTGAAACTTTCACACGCTCAGGAGGATTCACCTAAGCAACTGCTACATTTGGTTTGGACCAAATCGTCATGAGTATATAATACCCTACTTTGTTTTTCCCATGGCCCACACTGCTTGACCATGAATTGGTTGGCTAAAAACTCTTTTTAAATTGTGTTGAAGACTTAACTTATCAGCTGAAAGCGTGGTTTGATATCTAAACATTCTAATACTTCCCCTCAAGCGTTGGCTGGAGTTTGGCCTAACACTAAGCGTGAGGAATATTCAATGTTGGAGACAAATAAATGGTCCGGAAAGATTTCAACTTAGGACTTTCTATCTTGATACCGCGAAAGTTATTGGTGCGAGCATTCATCGAGCAGCCAAAGTTGAGTGATATGACGTGATGCAATTTAGTTCGCTGCAATGCAAGTTAGTTTTGACACGGCATCAACTTTCGATCATGTATTTCTTCGGTCTTTGTCGGTTCCTACATTCAATTAGTCGTGTAAGGTCCGCTTTACAAGGTTGTCATTGTCGGAATCCGGTTCGATGTATCGACCATAAAGACATCATAAGATCGATGTGTCGCTAAGAATTTCTACTTCGAACTTAATTTTAACCAAAGAAGGCTGACGTACATAGCAAATGATCGACCGGAAAGTTTTTTATCTTGCTTGGCCAAATTTGATCCCGAATCAATGATTCACTTGGACGAACAATTGGCCATGCATTAAGTTGAAGCCAAATCCTTGTAAATGAGGCATGTGTTTTGAAATTCATTTGAAGGCCGAGTGTATCATAAGTATGGTATCAATAGATAGCCTCAATAGTTATGTTGACGCCTAAATTTTGACTAATATATATTTTTGCATAAAAATTAGAACTAATTTTAGTTCTAAGCAAAAATCGTCTCACATATTCATTTAGCATTGGCATATAATTTGAGCTTAATTTAACGGAAATTTGGACTAGGCATGCGGTGGAAAAATGCACCAAGAAGATTTGGGCTTGAAAGAAATATTTTCTCGGGGATCGTATTGCAAATACTCGGAACTTCAGGGATCGCATTGCAAATACCAAAAGAAGATGGGGAAAGGAAGATGGTGAAAGGAAGATGAAGAAGAGAAGATGAAAATGGAAGATAAAGAAAGGAAGATGAAGATGAAGAAGAGAAGATGAAAATGGAAGATGGGGAAATGAAGATGAAGAAAAGAAGATAAAGATGAAGAAAGGAAGATGAAGATGAAGAAGAGAAGATGAAAATGGAAGATGGAGAAATGAAGGTGAAGAAGAGAAGATGAAGATGGAGAAAAGAAGATGAAAATGGAAGGTGGGAAATGAAGATGAAGAAAAGAAGATGAAGATGAAGAAAGGAAGATGAAAATGGAAGGTGAGGAAATGAAGATGAAGAATGAAGGATGAAGAATTTTGCCTATAAAAGAAGAAGAGTTCTTGAAGAGAAGAGAGATTTTTGGGGAGTAGAATTGAGAGAGTTTTTGAGAGGAATTCTTTAGAGAGGAAAAAGAGAATTCTTGAAAAAAATTTGGAGAGAGTTTTGAGAGGGCTTAAGTGTTTTGAAGCTCGATACTACAATTGCCAATTTTTACACCGATCAACACAAGCTCTTGGTCCATCCCCATCGTTCAAGCTCGCCAGAAGAAAAGAAAGTTAAGTGATTCCCTAATTTTCTTTAATTTCGAATATAAATTAGCCCAGATTTTATACACTGATTTTTTCTCTATGTTTTTATGTTAAATAACAGCTGCATATCAACGATGAGACATCAATGGTACAAGAATAGAAGGAGAGCAAAAATGGGAAAATATCAACGCCCGGATTGCGGTCTCATGAAATTCCAAGCGAGATGAGAAAGAAGCGTGAATGAGAGATAGGACCAAGAGATTTCTCGGTCTAACGAGTCACCAAATCGGTCCAATGGTCAAGATAAGTCCGGAGCACAAGTTTGGTGCACGAGTTCAAATTGGGGAGTAATCTTGAACCTATTTCATCCTAATTCCATGTAATTTCTTTATTTCAAACAAATGTCAAGGGAAGAAAAACAAAAAAAATTGATTCTTTGATCTTCAAGTAGAATTCATCAAATTTGTCAAATCCATTATTTTTTCATGAATTTTAAGGTACCGAAAGGGCATTAGTTGTAATTAATGTAACCAAGTCCCCGGACTCTTAATCTTTGGTTCGCGAAATAAGATAGTTTTCTCCCGCTACTTTATTTAGGTTTCTAATCGACCTACCGAAAATGATTAGTGGCGACTCCAAATTCAAATCACATTGCATGTTAATCATTCGAACCTTAAGTTGCGATTTGGTATGGACTTGGGAGAGTCCGAGTTAGGTTAGTTAATTAACTAACCCGATAATCCATTAGCCCGGAAATGATAACTTGTTTATTTTTTTTTAGGTCGCGACAAGTTATACCACTAAAATTGTGTACAAGCGATGCTACTATTTATAATTTGCATTCAATTTCTAAATCACACAAGAGTAGATTCCGCAATCCCGTTATTATCCTCATATAGGTAACTACTATAAATTGTTGGAGCACGTGAGGAAGATGAGAATGTTTCAAGTTCTAGCTCGGTCTCAACATCATCAATTGGCGTCTCTATAGGATACAACATTGGTTTTGGGGGAAGTTGTAGTTTATCAATCTCTCCTTCTAGCATGCTAAGTACTCGGCTCATCAACGGTCGATCATGAGAGCTCAATTGTATGCACCAAAGAGCAACAATTATCATCTTCCTATTTGTCGCTCTCTCGTCTTCTATGGCATTTACCATTTCAACCTCATTTTCTTTCTTTGAGTTGATAATAAACCCACAAAGGAAAATAAATTTGACTTGAAGCCTCTGCATTTGCATTTAAATTTCTCCTTCTATCGGCCATTTCCATTAACATCATCCCAAAACTGTAAACATCGGCTTTGTAAGAAATGCCACCAATGTCCTTATAGAATAGCTCAGGTGCCATATATCCCAAAGTTCCTCTTGCAGCGGTCAATGTTACTATACTATGACCAATGGGATAAAGTCTCGCAAGTCCAAAGTCGAAACTTTGGGAGTGAAACTCTGGTCTAGGAGAATGTTGTGAGGCTTGATGTCAAAGTGCAAAATTTGCATGTCACATCCCCGATGTAGATATTGTATCCCTCTAGCTATGCCAAGAGAGATCTCATACATTTTCTTATAATCAATAGAATTATCACAATCCTTATACATAATGTGCTTATACAAAGATCCATTTGGTATGAAATCATAGACAAGAGCTTGTTTGGAGTAATTGAAGCAAAAACCAACAAGTTGGACCACATTAACATGGTGGATCCTTCCAATTGTGGCCACTTCACTTATAAAATCTTCGCCGTTAGATTTTGGTTTGTTCAAAATCTTGACTGCGACTTCATTGCCATTTCTAAGTACTCCTCTATACACGGAACCAAATCCCCCTTCACCTAACTTGTGTTTGAAATTTTTTGTGATCTTCTTGATATCGAAGTAAGAGTACCTTATGGGTAAAAAGTTGTTGTGAGCTTGCAGAAATTCTTCGATGTTTGCGTCCATTGCTTGGTGCCTCCTCATCCACTTGTAGATTATAAATTGTTATCGGCTAAGTTCGTATACAAGAAATTGCAATCGAACGACGAACAACTAACCTCGAAGCCAATGCAAACTAGTATGCGAGAAAGTTGATCCCAGCCCAACGTACGTCGTTGTGTCCTTAAGACAAAATTCGCCCCCTCAATCAGTACCCGAGGATATTGGACGATCGTCTCCCAAGATAGAACGGATCTCATTCCTCCGAAGTGGTTCATGTTCGAGGATTCCACCAAACGCAATTTTGCAGAAAATAATTGCACGAATGATGAAGTATGAATGATGAAAATGGCGGTAGTCACTAATGCGACGGTCGAGCTTTATTTTATAGACAATAATGCGAAGAGTCACGAAAGAGGAAGTTAAGAATGAAGAGTCACTAATCCGAACAATTCTCTTTCAAATGAACGAAGAGATACGAAATCGTACGGTTTCGTCTACGAAGGATTACAAACAAACATGTTCGTTTAAAGAAAAATTCTCGAACAAACACATTTGTTCGGATTGTGTCCGTTCGATTTAAAAAAGAGTAGAACGAAATAAATAAAAAAAAGGAACGCGAGGGCCCGGGAGCGGTGCTAATTCCAATTTCCTTGTATGTTGTAAAAATCGAGATGCTCAATGTGGACTTAGCTATAGCTTAGTGAGTCGTGATGGTCGGGAGTTCTACAAACTTCACTTGCATCTGTTACTTTGACTTTCATACCAGTCAATTGCAGTCCGTCGCTTTAAGGCTCAAGAGCTATAGCTAGAAGCACACATTAGCATATTGATCAGGTTAAGTACTTTGATGGAAAGGTGTACTTACAGTAGTAGTAGGATATGCGTTTTTCCCTCGGTATCGAAAGCCTAAGAAGCAAAAGCGAAATGTTTTCTTCTGCGGCGGCACATAGTAGGAGAGATTAAACCCGTCGGCCATCGCATCTTGGATTTCGTTGTAGGAAACCGTATTACTCTCCAGGTACGATACGGACGTTTTATCCCAAAAATAATACGCTGCCATTGCTGACTTGGTTATGGTGCAAAAATCCTCAATATCCGATGCCCTTGCTTGGGTGACGGCGTATGAGTAATACCCATTTACGGAAACACACGGTTCGGTGGCGATATACAAAGGAGATTTCACTTGCTTTGAGCAATACATAATGGTCACCTGGGATCCACTAGGCCAGTACCTGATGTCATCTCCTTCGCCATTCCAATTGTGAATTAACGGGTGGAGAGGAAGGGAGGAACAGTTGCTCTTTTGCAGCCCGACATCGACCACTTCCACATCGCCAACGACGTTGCCCTCATAATCGATGGTTGGGTATAACCTTTTCACGTGATATCGGCTCTTGTGCTGATATAGTATCGTGCGGTTATCTTCGCACGCCAGCTCGAACCTCGAGCCGCCGCAGCCTTTCGGGTCGTTCTGCAATCGAAAGGGATAGCTTGTGTTACGGACCTCGCCGCATGCTGAAGGGGAGCACAGGTGATTGTTCCGGGCATGGCAACTAATCCCAACTTGTATTACGAGAAGAACGAGCAATAGGAGAGGTACCATTTGGCATCTGATGTTGAGACAATTTGTGAGATGAAGAGATATTTTGTTCGGCTTTATTTTTTTTTAGTTTTTTTTAATCATGGAGATACATATATTAAGCTGAAACAGATCCAGGCGTACAAGTCAGATGGGCCTCAGAACAAAGGAGAGCTCCAAGTACAGATGGCAAGGAAGTGGGTCAATCTGGAGCGAGGATGTTCCTACGATAGGCTTGACACAGCCAATCTGCAGGCTTGTTAGTCTCCCTATAACAAAAGCTAAAAGAGAAAAGGTGTTTAGCCAGACCCATTAAATGACAACATTCTAGCAAAATGGGAAAAGAACTCCTTGAGGACGTCTTCTGCAGGGTTGAAGGAGGGTGTTCCGAAGGGTTTGACGCTAACCACTCCTGTAAGCAAGTAAGGTCTTCAATAACGTTCCTGCAATCAGACTCAATGGCAATAGTAGACGCTGTACTGAGTTCAGTGTCGTCCTGGGTGAGGCGATCGACAGCAAATCGGAGAGCTTGTTGACATGCTAGGGCCTCTACCTGTTCGGGATCAGCGGCCAGGATGGATTGCGCAAAGCCACCAATACAGCGGCCCTGATCGTCTCGAAGGAGACCAGCAATGACACTATTAGCGTGTACCGAGATGAACAACCCATCGACATTGAACTTGAGGGCTCCAGGGGTGGCGGTTGCCATCGAGGAGGTAGGGATTCTGTATTGCCTCGGTCCTTTTTCTGATTCTGTGTCTCTAGTGAAAAATCCCTACTCCATCGTGTAAAAGTGAGGTGATTTGCAATCACAGCATTAACAACATGCCATGGATCAGGGTGCTGACGCCGGAAGATGTAGCCATTTCTAGCCTTCCAGATTTGCCACAGCAGTTGGACGACCAGCGAGGCTAGTGGGATCTGTAAGTTTGACTGGGTGGATGACATCTGCTGCTGACCTGCAAGTAAGGGAAATAGCCATTCTTCGATTCTAGTTATTTGATGTGGTCGAATCTTGATCTGAACCTGACTATTATTCCATACATCGACTGTCCAAGGGCAGAGCAAAAATAAATGCTCAAGCGTCTCTGGGGATTGGCGGCAGATAGAGCAACATGAGTCAGGTATGACCTTCCCTGTTGTTGGAATATATAAATATTAAACCACACCTTCTTCTAACAGCTTAGGCTTTTGGAGCGAGTTGGTCGTGGTTTCATATCTTTCATTAGTATCGTAGCAGGAGGCCCCGAGTTCAAATCTTTCCAGCCCCTATTTGCCTCCCCATTTAATATTTCCACGCTTAGTTTGGTCTTTCTGCCTAGAACTAAGCGTGAGGGGGAGTGTTGGAATATATAAATATTAAACCACACCTTCTTCTAACAGCTAAGCTTTTGGAGCGGTTGGTCGTGGTTTCATATCTTTCACCTGTTAGCTAAGTTTGCTGCCGTAGGAATGGCGTTTTGACATAGGCGCCAAATGAAATGCCTGAGCTTCATAGGGACTGGTAGTTTCCACATTAATTGCCATAGTTTAGGTGGATGTCGGTAAGATGAGGATGGGTCATTCTTGGGCAGTTGTGAAGAGGCAAGAATAAGTTGTTTGTAGGCTGATCTTACCGAGTAATTTCCATTTGAGGTAGGTACCCAAAACAAGCGATCTGTTGAGATGAAGGGGCTGAGTGGAATAGTAAGTATTTGCTGCACTATCTGGGGCGGGAAATAAGCTCGAAGTAATGGTTCATCCCATTGGAATGATGGAGTAATCAAGCCGGCTACCATGTGGGGCTCTCCTGATTGCTTCTGTCCGCCAATAGGGCCAGAAGGTAGCCAGCTATGGAGACGAACATTGATACGTTCTCCGTTGCCAACTTGCCATCTCACAAAGGGGGAAATGTAGTCTCTACCCACCAAGAGGCTTTGCCATCCCCATGATGGTTTGGCTCCCTTCTTTGCTTCCCAAAAGGTGGCTCGGGGGAAGTACAAACCCTTAAATATAGTAGCCCAAAGACTGGAGGGTTGTTCATGAAGACACCAAGCAGTCTTGCCCAACATTGCCATGTTAAAATTTCTGAGATCCCGAAATCCCAAGCCTCCTTACTGAGGGGGTGGAGAGGCTCTATAGAAAAAGGGATGCATTTATAGAGACGTGTTGGGATCGAAGTCGAAGAGTTGGAGTCGTCCATCAAGCAATGAGCCAAAAGTCAAAATATGTTAAAATAACACGTGTGGCGAACTCCACCAGCCATCGATGAGGCTCGCCGATGGTCGGAGGAGGGAAAAGGAGCAAAAAAGAAATTAAAAAAATAATTAAAATTATAAAAGGAAGCCGTTAGTCTAATAGTTTGACAAGATTTATTATTATTTTTGACCCCACGATATTTTAATTAATGAGTGCTTTACTCAAAACATGCGGTGATGGTGTGTGGATTTATAGTAAGAAATAAGCGCAATCTTGTCGATTTGTTAGAAAGCATTCTCCTTATAAAAATTACATTGAAATAAGTTGTTAATGGCAGCGCTGGCCGTGCCGTATAACATGAAGAGATCATGTCTTGTTTCTGGAGGGAGACTCGCCGTATAAGATGGTGTCGGTGCCCATGGACAAGGTGGGGCCAAAGGAAACAGAGAAAAAAAGCAAAATATTAGGTAAAATAACATTATGCAAATGAATCTCTTGGTGCTCTTTGTTTCGCAACTACGGTTTTGACACGACGAACTTTAGTGATAAATCTTTACTTCTCATTGGCCAGCGGGTCTTTGGGGAATTGCCCGTCCGACAAGGTTGAGTTTGAGTGGAGTTCTAGCTGTTGCTTTTGAATTTATTTGCTGTCCGCTGGTTGGCTCTTCATGACCAAGAAGCATGATTGAACGCATACGTTGATGTGGTCAACCAAATCGAAGAGATTTCATGCAAAAAACTAGTATTTAATCCAGCAAAGTGACCAGTCAACTAAGAGTTATATTGGCTCACCGAAGTTAGTATGCACAGCAAATTTTGATTTGCCGAAAAAACAAAAAATCTATCTATTCACACCCATTCTAAATTATTAAGTGGTGTATAGAAATCTTTCTGATAAAGATAGTCTTTTATTTTTTTTGAGCTAATGTGACTCATCAACATTAGTAGTGAAGTGAGCAATTTAAAAAAAATTTGGCACTTAAGTAATCATTTTTCAAAAAACGTGACACTTAAGTGATCGTTTCTAAAGTTTTAACACTAAAGTGATCGCTTTTCAAAAAACTTGGTGCTTAAGTAATTATTTTGAAAGTTTTGACATTAAAGTGAGCGGCATACATAAGTTTTGACACTTATAGTATACTCAAATGGTCAGTTTTCTTCACAATTAGGTAAAGTTACCCCTTTAAAATTTGAAATTATCATTATCAAGGGAATCGGACTGCTTAGTCGACTATGTACTTTCTTTTCTTTTATACTATTTCTTCCATCCTATTTTACCCCTATATGTATCTGTTCAATATGCATAATCACTGGCCGTCCCTGGCCCCTAGCCAACACCATGCCTTCACCACCCCCTGGACATTACCTAACCCCGCTCCCCCCCCTCTCTCTCTCTCTCTCTCTCTCTCTCTCTCTATTCTTCTCGTGTGTGTCCCCCTTGTTGATTATACGCATTGCAAGTCAACCGGGCTAGTGAGGCCAGATCCAGTGCCGCCGAGGCTAGGCAACAAACACATGGGGGGTCGGGTCATGACCCCGATCTTCCTCTATCCTCATTGTGAATAGGGAAGGGTAGATCGAGGCCTCGTTGATTGCAACCTTGTTTTTCGTGAGGTCGCAGCCACGCAACCACAAACAAAGGAGGGGAAAGAGAGAGAGATATTACGAGGTTGCCGGAGGGGTGGACTACTTGGCATTTTTGTGTAGAACAAAGGTTTTCTTCCCAAAGGGAACTTGATCATATAACCCTAGATTCCAAACCTTATTTTTGGTGAAGCAATTCCATCAATAAGTCACTAATAATGCAATCATTGAAGGTCTAAAGTTGCCATCACTAATATGCTGTAATCATACATGAAATCTCAAGGTAAGTTTGATCATCGTAGCAAATTCGTTCGTTATTGTTGTGAGTTCTTTTAACTCTCAGGTAGTCATGGCGTTAACCAAAAAACAAAAATCATAAAATATAACCAAAACAAGACTTTGACCTTTGCGGAGCTGCTCAACGCCTTATCGCCTCAAGGAGGGAAAATCAAGAATCTGTAATTGGTAACATTTCAAGCGTCTGTTAAAGGTGATAAACAAATAATTGAATAACGTAACCATAGTAGAAGAAAAACCACACAAAATGGCGTGACGTTCGTCGAGAGCATTCGATAATATTTAAAATATGTGAAGTCTCTTATTCGATTCATTATTGATACATCACTTGGGGTCAAATCACAAAGTAGTAATTCCTTGAAAATCCATAATGCTGATGTCACACCCCGATTCTCCTAGAAAAAGGGCATGACACGGCCGTCCTTTTGAATCAAAGGACGCAGCCTTAAAACAAAACCCGATATCGAAATATATACATCCATATATATATATTTGATAAAAAGGTCACATATCTACAAAATCGGAGCTTATCTACTATATCAAAAGATATACATACATAAGTTTCCACATCTAGCTCAAAAACTCACCAACTATATCCAAAATATACCCCCACCATCTCAAAAGTCCTCTAGCTAACGTACGCTCAATCCTACTAGCGACTCGCCGATGAACCCGAAAGACAAAAAGGGATAAGGGGTGAGCAACCACACTCTGGAGAAATACAATATCTTCTAAACGGATCGAGAAATCACTATGCAATCGTCAAGGTAAATCAAATAGTAATTCATAGTAATAACAAACTATCAATGGTTTAATCCATTGATTAATCTCATTAAACCAACTTTCGATGGTCCATCCATCGAATAATCTCATACTTATCGTCAACTATGGTCACGTTTAACGCCGTGACAAAGCGACCAAGTTTACCCCTCTTGGTTAGCTCTACCACCCATTTCGGCCGATGATTCGACTCAATGACGTCCAAACAAGTATGCATACTACCCCCACCTCGGTGGGTTCTATTCACAGGGACATGAGTATTAACCGCAATACCAAATCCAGAAAAACCACAACAATCCGGTTTCACAAACCGAAAGCTATAAACCGAATACATAGCCTTCCTCGAAACATATTTTTCAAAAAGCATTTCGGTGCGATAAATGTTAACAAGCCATATCAAATAATCAAATGGTAGTAATAGCTCGATCCTGTTTATGCAAGAACAATGCTCTAAACGTCACCTTTCTTCACTTTGTCAAGAAAATCAACCTCGTACACGTGCTCATCTTTAAAGCATGAGTTTTATAAATTTTTAGAAGATAAAGTACATCTCACCTTAAAAAAATCGCAATCCAATCTATATGAGTCACTCGAACCGCAAGCTTCAAATCCTAAAAATTAATTGAAACACAACATTAAAAGCTGAGAAATACTACAATGGCAAAAACTGGACTAAACGACGTATAAACGTCGATAATCGGACACCTACGCGCAAAAAAAAAAACGCCGGTCGCTCACTGGACAGCCTGCGCGCTGAACTTCAAAACTTTCGTTCGGGCAAACCGTAAATCCAATTCACAAACCGTCAAAAGAATTAGCTCCATAACATCCTTAAGTTTATTTTGTACAATAATCATGGCTAACCGATACCAAAATTAGGCCCCACGACATCAAAACCGCTAAAACTTGGATTTTCCAGCCCTATTTGCGAGAACTTCCTCAACTTGATCAAACGTAGTCCGATTAACACAATATTATAGTCAAAATGAAGCTTATTCGACATACTACAAAAGTCCCAACATGACCAACCTAAGCGGACAACCAGAAACTAAAGGAAATAGCCCTTGAAGACCATTGTTCGCGCGAAGTAAGTCTCGCGCAGCAGATTTGAATTGCTCGCTCCGGGAAAACCGTAACACAAAATCATGATCCGTCGAATCCTATGGCTTCATAACATCCTAAAGTTTCATTCTCAAGCAAAAATACAGCCAAACGCCCAAGAAATCAGACGCAGCAACTCAGTTTCCCTCAAAATCCGAATTTTTGCCCTAAATCCAAAAATCACTTTAATAGCAGGGACGAGAAGTGCGATCACTTACCTAGCGCTACGACACGTAGTGAAAGGACGTTGGCGAAGCGTTTGTGGCGGGTGGCGCACGCACGTGACTATTTCTTCTCTTTTCCCTTTTCTCCATTCTCTTTCTTTCTTCTCTTCTTTCTCTCCTTTCTCTGTTTTCTTTTCCTTTCTTTATGCGACGGAAGACTCCCGATTCCACCTTTTGGAGAAGCCATCTGCTATCTTTTTTTTTTTTTAATAATGGGTCCCACCACTTATTTTGACCTAGTCAAAAACTCAAGTATTACATTCTACCCACCTTAAATTAAATTTCGTCCTCGAAATTTAAACGTACCTTAGTCATCAAACAAGTGAGGATATTTGCGTATTGCCTCCTCCTCGAGCTCCCAAGTGGCCTCCCTCTCCGTGTGATTTTTCCATTGAATCTTCACATAAGGGATTGTACGACGCCGTAACACTTGATCCTTCCTATCCATGATGCGTAAAAGGTTGCTCCTCATTAGTTAAGTCTTCCCTTAACCTCAAAGGAGTATGATCTAATATATGATCGGGACTTGGCACATATTTTCGTAATAAAGACACTTGGAACGCGTCATTTACTCCGGATAGTGCCGGCGGCCATGCCAATCTATAAGCAAGCTCGCCAATCCTCTCCAATATCAAGAACGGTCCCACATATCTTGGACTCAGCTTGCTACGCGTGCCAAATCTCATAATGCCCCGCATCGGAGAGACCTTCAAAAATACGTGATCACCCACATCAAATTCCAACTTACGCCGTTTGAGATCGGCGTAACTTTTCGGGCGGCTTTGTCTTGTCCTCAAATGCTCTCGAACAAGTCGACTTTCGCTTCGATTCTTTGTATAAACTCGGGACCAGTTAGTCTTTTCTCACCCACATCGTCCCAACAAACCGGTGTCCCGCACTTTCGACCGTATAAAGCTTCAAAAGGGGCCATCTTGATCTTTGGAATGATAGCTGTTATTATAAGAGAATTCCGCCAAATGGAGGTGCTTCGTCCCAAGAACCGCCAAAATCAATAGCACACGCTCTCAGCATATCCTCTAAAGTCCGAATGGTTCTCTCGATTGGCCATCCGTCTGCGGATGAAATCTTTATCTTGAAGTTGAGTCTAGTACCCAAGGCTCTTTGAAGACTCCTCCAAAAGTTGGACACGAACCGTGGATCCCTATCGAAACAATGCTCACTGGGATCCCATGAAGCTTCACTATCTCATTAACGTATCGTTTCGCCATGTCTTCAAGTGAGAGGCCGAATCTATATGACAAGAAGTGAACAGACTTAGTCAATCGATCGATAATCACCCATATAGCATTCTTGCCGCTTGGTGTCCTTGGTAAACCGACGATGAAATCCATGGTAATATGCTCCCACTTCCATTTAGGTATCTCAAGTGGGTGTAGCTGTCCTCCCGGCTTTTGATGTTCAATCTTTACTCTGCTGGCAAACAAGACATTGGTCGACGAATTTGACGATATCTTTCTTCATGTTGATCCACCGAAGTTTTCTCTCAAGTCTCTATACATCTTAGTGCTCCCTGGATGAATAGAAAATCACTGTGGGCTTCCCGCAATATCTCCTTTTTCAATTTTGAATCGTCGGGAACACAAAGTCGACCACGAAATCTCAATGACTCATCGGCATGAATACCGAAGTCCTCTTGCTTTTCAACTTCGACGCCTTCTCTAATCTTTCTCGGTTGGGGATCATCATTCTGTTTTACTTTAATTCTGTCTATCAACGTGGGTTGTACGCTAAGATTAGCCAATTGGGCACCAAGATGATGTATCAATACCTCTAAGTCCAGCTTCCGCATGTCTTCAAGAATGGACGTTTGAGAAGTAAGTAATACTACCATATTTCCGAAGATTTACGACTTAAGGCATCAGCTACTACATTCGCCTTACCTAGGTGATAGTTGATGGACAAGTCATAATCTTTTAGGAATTCTAACCATCTTCGCTGTCTCATATTGAGCTCTTTCTAAGAAAATATATACTTTAAACTCTTGTGATCGATAAAGACTTCACATCTCTCGCCATACGTATAGTGACGCCATATTTTCAAGGCAAACACGATCTTTGCCAACTCTAGATCATGAGTCGGATAATTCTTCTCATGTAGCTTCAATCGTCTAGAGGCATAAGGCTATAACTTTCCCATCCCGCATAAGAACACAGCCTAAACCTTCTTTAGATGCATCACAATAGATAATATAACCACCGGTACCTAAAGGTAAGGTTAATCTTTGGAGCCGATACCAATCGTCTCTTTAGTTCTTGAAAACTACGCTCACATTGATCCGTCCATACGAATTTAACTCTCTTCCGAGTTAAGCGAGTAAGTGGACCGGCAATTTTGGAAAATCCCTCCACAAATCGCCTATAGTAACCCGCTAGACCGAGAAAACTTCGACTTCGGTGACATTAGTGGGGCGTCTCCACTCGAACAACCGCCTCAACTTTCTTGGGTCAACTGAAATACCATCTTTCGAGATTACATGGCCCAAAAATTCAATATCATCAAGCCGGAACTCACACTTACTGAATTTCGCATGTAGCTTCTTTTCGCGCAACGTCCGCAAAACAATCCTCAAATGTTGCTCGTGTTCCCCTGGACTACTCGAATACACCGAATATCATCAATGAATACTACAATAAATCGATCAAGATATTGCCTGAACACCCTATTCATCAAGTCCATGAAAGCAGCGGGGCGTTCGTTAATCCAAAAGGCATAACAAGAAATTCATAATGGCCATATCTCGTCCCGAAAGCGGTTTTAGGCACATCATCCGCTTTAATCTTCAACCGATGATACCCGGAGCGGAGGTCGATCTTAGAAAATACTTGAGCTCCATGAAGTTGATCAAATAAGTCGTCAATCCGAGGCAAAGGATATTTATTTTTAATCGTTACCTTATTAAGCTCGCGGTAGTCTATACATAGCCTCATACTACCGTCTTTCTTTTTCACGAACAAAACAGAGCACCCCAAGGTGAAACACTAGGCCGGATAAATCCCTTATCTAGGAGTTCTTGGAGCTGTGTTTTCAACTCTCTTAATTCAGCTGGTGCCATGCGATATGGTGCCTTAGAAATGGGTGTGGTGCCGGACATCGGATCGATGGACAATTCGATCTCTCTATCGGGGAGGCATACCAGGGCAAGTCTTCAAGAAATACATCTGGAAAATCTCGAACAATGGGAATATTTTCCAGCTTTGCCACCTCCTTGTTAATGTCTTTCACATAAGCCAAATAACCATGACAACCCTTCTTCAAAAGCTTTCTTGCTTGCAAAACTGAAATTAGTCTTGGAAAGTTAACCTTACAACTCCCCGAGAAAGAGAATTCAACTTGATTTGGAGGTCGAAAAATAACTTTTTTCGCATAACAATCAACCGTGGCATGATAAGTTGATAACCGATGCATTCCTAGAATGATATCGAAATCCCGTATATTTAATTCCACAAGATCCACAGGCATCTCGACATCATCAATCCGGAGCATACATTTCTTATACACACGATCAGCAATCAAGAAATCACCAGTGGGGGTATCCACACGTAAATCATAATCAAGTGACTTAGGTGGCACATCAACTTTCTTAGCGAATTCCATGGAAACAAAAGAATGTGTGGCACCGGGGATCAAATAAGGCGTAAGCATATCGTGAGGCAATAGAAATATCACCTACCACAACCGCATTAGATGCCGCTACATCCTCCTCTCGTCATCGCAAAAGACCTTCCTAGCCGTCCTTTGCCTTTGTTGATTCTCATGTGGCCTATCAATCGGAGGTGCATTCTTCCGCATAGGTCAAGTGCGTGCTAGGTGTCCGGGTCGCCCACATACAAAACAAGATCCGTTATCCGCCGGAGGATTCCTTTGCATAGGACAATTTTGTCGTATATGTCCCGGCTTTCCACATAAAAAGCAAACTCCGGTCTTCCAATAACACCGACCGCTATGGTGTTTTCCGCAAGTAGCGCAAAGGCCTTGATAAGTGAGGTTTTTGCCCTTTCCCAATTGGTGGATGCCTCTTCTCTTCGTGCTTCCACTTGCGTAACTTTCTTGAGAATAAGTGAATTTGGGTTTCTTCGGTTGAGAGCAACCTTGTATTCTCGCATTCTAAAGCGCCTTGTTCAACCCTCATCGCTCGCTCCAAAGACGTCTCTATAAGTTGTGAGTGCAAGAGGCATAAGTGTAAAACGAATCTCGGGTCGAAGCCCTCTCGAAAATGTTCAGCCTTATCCTCCTCACTAGCAATAAATTGTTCCGCAAATCTACTCAACCTGGTTGAAGCGGCCTGCATACTCTAATACCGTAGAATCGCCTTGAGATATATGTACGAAATCGCTCCTCATCTTCGCTTGGAATGACTTTGGAAAGAATTGATCGTCAAATACCTCAACAAAGTCCTTCCAAGGAATAGTTGCATCCCCGCCTCCAAGAGCTGGTCTAGTGCCTTCCCACCAATATTCAGCTTCGCCCTCTAGATATTGGGTAGCGAAATCCACTTTCTTCACTTCGGGGACCCCTTCAACTCTAAATATTCCCTCTATTTTCCTAATCCAACGTTCAGCCATAAGAGGATCCGTTTTTCCATCATAAGTTGGTGGTTTTGCCTTCCCGAATTGGGCAAAGGTATAACCTAGATCACTCGCCGGGTTCAATAACTCCGGATACATTGTTTTGGGTCCTTGGTGTTGGCTCTCGCTCTCTTGTTTCTTGTGAGTCTGCTCCCGTATCATCCCGACGTCTTGTCGAAGGCCTACCTCTAAAATCTCGAGGCACATCTCTAGAATCAAAGTCAACAGCTCTCTTACATCCTTCTCTCGAGAAGAGAGACAAGTGGTGGATCCGAGTCGGAGCTCATACCTACCTGGAACCACCAATAGAACATAACCTTAGTATCTAAAAAGATAACGCGTTAAAATCTATCACACAATCTCACAACGTTCCATATCTATACCCAAAAATCATAACCTATGCTCTAATACCAATAAATGTCACACCCCGATTCTCCTAGAAAAAGGGCATGACACGGCCGTCCTTTTGAATCAAAGGACGCAGCCTTAAAACAAAACCGATATCGAAATATATACATCTATATATATATTTGATAAAAAGGTCACATATCTACAAAATCGGAGCTTATCTACTATATCAAAAGATATACATACATAAGTTTCCACATCTAGCTCAAAAACTCACCAACTATATCCAAAATATACCCCCACCATCTCAAAAGTCCCGTAGCTAACGTACGCTTAATCCTACTTGCGACTCGCCGATGAACCCGAAAGACAAAAAGGGATAAGGGGTGAGCAACCACAGCTCGATGAGAAATACAATATCTTCTAAACGGATCGAGAAATCACTATGCAATCGTCAAAGTAAATCAAATAGTAATTCATAGTAATAACAAACTATCAATGGTTTAATCCATTGATTAATCTCATTAAACCAACTTTCGATGGTCCATCCATCGAATAATCTCATACTCATCGTCAACTATGGTCACGTTTAACGCCGTGACAAAGCGACCAAGTTTACCCCTCTTGGTTAGCTCTACCACCCATTTCAGCCGATGGTTCAGCTCAATGACGTCCAAACAAGTATGCATACTACCCCCACCTCGGTGGGTTCTATTCATGAGGACATGAGTATTAACCGCAATACCAAATCCAGAAAAACCACAACAATCCAGTTTCACAAACCGAAAGCTATAAACCGAATACATAGCCTTCCTCCGAAACATATTTTTCAAACAAAGCATTTCGGTACGATAAATGTTAACAAGCCATATCAAATAATCAAATGGTAGTAATAGCTCGATCCTGTTTATGCAAGAACAATGCTCTAAACGTCACCTTTCTTCACTTTGTCAAGAAAATCAACCTCAGTACACGTGCTCATCTTTAAAGCATGAGTTTTATAAATTTTTAGAAGATAAAGTACATCTCACCTTAAAAAATCGCAATCCAATCTATATGAGTCACTCGAACCGCAAGCTTCAAATCCTAAAAATTAATTGAAACACAACATTAAAAGCTGAGAAATACTACAATGGCAAAAACTGGACTAAACGACGTATAAACGTCGATAATCGGACACCTACGCGCAAAAAAAAAACTGCCGGTCGCGCCTTTGGACAGCCTGCGCGCCGAACTTCAAAAATTTCGTTCGGGCAAACCGTAAATCCAATTCACAAACCGTCAAAAGAATTAGCTCCATAACATCCTTAAGTTTATTTTGTACAATAATCATGGCTAACCGATACCAAAATTAGGCCCCACGACATCATAACCGCTAAAACTTGGATTTTCCAGCCCTATTTGCGAGAACTTCCTCAACTTGATCAAACGTAGTCCGATTAACACAATATTATAGTCAAAATGAAGCTTATTCGACATACTACAAAAGTCCCAACATGACCAACCTGAGCGAGACAACCAGAAACTAAAGGAAATAGCCCTCGAAGACCACTTGTTCGCGCAGTAAGTCTGCGCAGCAGATTTGAATTGCTCGCTCCGGGAAAACCGTAACACAAAATCATGATCCGTCGAATCCTATGGCTTCATAACATCCTAAAGTTTCATTCTCAAGCAAAAACGCAGCCAAACGCCCAAGAAATCAGACACGGCAACTCAGTTTCCCTCAAAATCCGAATTTTTGCCCTAAATCCAAAAAATCACTTTAATAGCAAGGACGAGAAGTGCGATCACTTACCTAGCGCTACGACACGTAGTGAAACGATGTTGGCGAAGCGTTTGTGGTGGGTGGCGCACGCACGTGACTATTTCTTCTCTTTTCCCTTTTCTCCTTTCTCTTTCTTTCTTCTCTTCTTTCTCTCCTTTCTCGCGTTTTTTTCCTTTCTTTATGCGACGGAAGACTCCCGATTCCACCTTTTGGAGAAGCCATCTGCTATCTTTTTTTTTTTTTTAATAATGGGTCCCACCACTTATTTTTACCTAGTCAAAAACTCAAGTATTACAGCTGATGTAGATGACTTGCCTTCAATCAAATTGAAGAGGTAAATTTAATCTAGTGCTCGAAGGTCGACACAACATATCACCCGATGGATATGCTAGAAAAGAAGAGAGAGAAAATCGATGGCATTTCAATGCTATTCAAGATTTTAGAAATTACAAGTGACCAAAGACGGCTTAAGTATACTACAAGTGCCAAAACTTATATATGGCGCTCATTTTAATGTCAAAACTTTCAAAATGATCACTTAAGTGCTAATTTTTTTCAAAAACGATTACTTCAGTGCCAAAACTTTCAAAATAATCACTCAAGTGCCACATGTTTTGAAAAATGCTCACTTCGGTGCCAATCCGGTGAGCCACGTCGGTTTAAATATTAATAAAAAAAAATAAGTTACTTTGAATTTCTAGCTAGCCACGTCAACTCAAATCGGAGTTGGCACTAAAGTGATTGTTTAAAAAAAAGATACTTAGATGATTGTTTTGAAAGTTTTGGTACTAAAATACAACGTATATAAGTTTTGGTACTTATAGCATACTTTAGCCGACCAAAAACTAATCATATGTTTGAAGTCACTTATGTTTGGTAGAGGGAATGAGATGGAGGGAAAAGAAAATGAAGAAATAGAAGGGATTAAAAAGGGGTTGGATGTAATTAACCCCCATGTGCGCTTCAATTTCCTACAAGTTTGTCCGAGCACAGACCAAACAAATTTTCATTTCTTCCCATTTATGCCCTCATTTTTTGTCAGATTATATAATGAAAATGACATTAAGATAATAATTTCTGTTCATTTCACTCGCCTGCATCCAAGTTCCGTCACATATTTAATCCGTTAAATTCTTATCATGAGATTGGTTTTCATTCATAGTTTCATTGATGGAAAGAAATTTGATAAAAACATTCGGCTGGAAATCGGGAAAATTACCAAAATTGTTCTAAACCTATCGCAATTATGCCAATTCAATCCTAATTTTTTTTTTTTTGCCAATTAAGTCCTAAACCTTTTACAATTGTGCCAATTCAAATTATCTGACCGGCCAACGCTAACATGACTGACGTGACAACTTTTTAATAATATTTTCGATTTTTTCTATCTTTTATAGGGTTTTGGCCGGGAGGCCTGTCGGCCCCTGGTCGAGGGCTTACGAGATCTCGCCGGCCGCTGAAGAGGGCTCGCGACCCTCGCTAGTTTCTCGATGCGCTGGAAATCCTTATTTAGGACGATCACATGGGGACAAATTGATTGCTTGCTGATTTACTTCCTTTGTGGAATAATATCCTACTTAGAAAAAGCTTCCAAAACCATTTTCACGAACTTTCCCTAGATCTCTGGATTCACAGTCACTTTCCTTTTCATGTTGCCTCGTACAAGCCATATAATCAACCCCCGACGATAATCACATCCAGACGCTGCATCGTCTTCTCCACGTTACACTCCCTCTGCTATGATGGCCAAGCTTTCGTTCGCGCAGTTCATCATCGCGGCCCTCGTTTTTTCAGGTTTACATTTGAGTTGTTTTATATGGCGGATCTTTCTTTGCAAGACTTGTAGTGACTGCACACTGCTTTGTTATCTGACGTTTCTTGGACGACGGACAAATTGCAGCCATGCCCGTGTGTCCTCATGCAGAACCAGAGCGGTTGTGCACCGAGGTCATAAGATTCCAGAAGTGTGCCAACCAGGCCTGTGTGGCGCAATGTAAGAGCAGCCACGGCGGCTTCTTCCGCCAAGCGAACTGCCAGCGAGACTACTTCAGCCCCCAGATAATCTGCTTATGCTACCATCACTGTTGAGTGCATGAACGCGCGGGTTACAATCTACTTTGCTCCCGTGATAAGGCAAATCATATGTCTCGCCATTTGAATTCTGCAGTTTGATCGAGTAATATTCTGTGAAGACGGTTGACTGCAATTTGGGATTTTTGTCATTCCTAGAGACGATAATTACCTATGATAAGGCACGTCTATCGCGGTCAAAGTTAAGGTTAATGAAACGCGATAACCCTATTTGAGTTAATGTCACATAGCTAGTGCCGCACCTTTTTTGTTGTCGAGACGAGATTTCGATTTGAAAAGTGATAGCACTCTACATCTCTTCTCATCGTCAGACTTGCCATGATGGACAAGTGTCCCTTACAGTAATGCGAGAATACGAGACTTCTAAAGATTTTCTTTTTCCACTGGAGGACTAATAATGGTACAACATGCGATAGACTATGCTACATGTGGGGTTTTCCTAGCATCTAGATCACGATTGTCTAAGTATATGACAAAATAATAAATATAGTCAGATCAAGAATCAAGATGGACGTTATGATCACTTGAAAATATATTGGCATGTATTTTGTTAGTGATAATTAGGATAATTCTCTTTCTTCTATTAGTGTTAATTAGAATTTCTTTTTTTGGTTTTCTGTATCTTTCAAGAATGCGTCTATAACTCCTTTGATTGTGCATGTCTTGATTGATATATGATACATTTGATAGTCATCTCATAAAATTCTTGATTGATAGATGCTACCTTTGATAGTCATATCATAAAATTCATGATACATATCGAATTTTATTGAAGATTACGCAATTCTCTCTTCCATTTTATAATTATTGTTTGAGCTACTTGTAAAATGTACGAGTTTTATTTGGACCATCGAAATGCGGGAGCCCCTCAAAAAAATATCTGCATGATAGTTTATATAAAGGTTTTGTTTTGTTTTTTTTTGTAATTACATATTGGTATTTGAAGAAAACTATAACTTTTGTTCAGCGACCCAATCCAATCCCCCCTCTTGGGAACAACCTCCATTTTTCATTGGATTCTTCGCGTTCGATCCTAAGAATAGATCCTTTTGCCTGTCCCGAAATTACATAACTTGTTCTTCACTCTGTATTCTCTCGAGTCTTGCTCTGTTTCAACCTTAAATTTTCTTGATTTGATTTGTTGCAAATCACCGAGGTTACGAGTAGTAATTAGGATAACATTCGGGGTATGATAAAATTTATCTCATATTGTGTTTGGTTCTTGCCCAAGATAGGAGAAAATCCAATATAAGAGAATTTATCCGGATAAAAATATCTCATGTAGGAGGTGAGATAAAAGTGGATAGAATTTCTAATATTCATATTTTAAAAGCTATATTTCTTGAATGACAAACTTTTAGACTGCATTTGGTCGTCTAGATTTCTAGAAATGATAAGACTAGATAGGATAGGTTATGAAATTCAAGAATTTTGCTATATCATATCTATTGTTTGATTAATCACATTTATAATTCGTGTATTCTCACATCATCTCATATCCATTATTTGGTATGAAGGCAATCGATGTATATGAACTACAAATTGTGCAAATATGGATGGTAAAAATTTCTCACGACACTCTTGCCCACTTCATTTTTATTTACTTATTTTTTGTTATTTTTCCACTCTTGTTTTTATTTGTTTTCTTTTCTTATTTGTTTTTTCATCTTCCATCATTCTCTAATTACATTTTATTAAATAGTAAGCTATACAAAATAACAAAACATTCAATTTTGCTTTTAACTTACCGGAAAATGATTTTTTAGGAAATCGTCCTTCACAAAGTTGCATTAGCATTGCACATGCAATCGTGTGCAATTCATGTGTAAATGTGTCAAATGGGTTGATTGAGTCGGGTTTGGGTAGGGTCGAATATGGCCCAACCCATATAACCCATTTTCAAGTAGTACAAATTTAACGATCCATAACCAATGGATCCATATTGTTGAAACAGGTTCAATATTTAATCATATTTAGGAAAATTCATTTCTTATATGTTTTTGAGAAAAGATATTCCTAAAAATTTTCTTGTCCTTTTCTTTCTCTTTTTTTAATTTATTTTTTTTTTCTTTTCTTTTCTTTTCCCTTTTCCTCCTTTCTTTGCTAGCGTCGGGCCTTAGCCATGGCCGATAGCTCGGCAACCAGCCCTAGTCACGTCCGATTTTGACAAGCTTGAAGCTCGCTAGATCTTAAATGAAATAAATAGGTTTTGTGAATATTTAAAAAAAATTCACTTTTTTTTACTATTTAACGATTTCATTGTTATATTACTTTTTTTTTTTCATTTTTTTCATTTTTTTCTTTTTTTTTTTCTTTTCATCTTGACCATGGACTGCCTTCATTGAGCCCCCACTGAACAACTGCTAATCCTAGGACACCGGGCTTGTTACATCGAGTGGGGAGAGGCTGCTATCGCCTCTCATGCTGGGGCAATTGGCCTTTAAAGACGTGGCAAACGACAAGCTTATGTCCTTCTCGTTGTAGAGCCGAGCTCAGAACGTCTTGCATCTAGCATGGCCTATGGTGTGGGATCCTAAGGACCTACATAGTAACCATTCCTGGTTCGAAAAAGCGATTCCGATTAAAATGACTTTTTCGATTCGTTTTTTGGATGAGTTTTAGATAATCAAAATGCATTTGGTAATTGCATAAAATTTGTGTTCCGAAATAGAAATGCGTTTGGTAATTGCACATAATTTCTGTTCCTGGAACAATTGTTGTTCTTAATTTTTGTCATTTAAGCCAAATAATTATGTAATTACTTTGTGAAATTTCATCCTACATTTTGAATTAATAAAAAAATAATTCATATTGATTTTTTTATATAATATATTGCATATTGAAATGTAAAAATAAATATCAAGAATCATCATGAGTCATTTTTGCCATTTATTGTGATGCTTCATCCAACTCTTTTGAGCGAGCAAACAACCAACATGAGTGACACTCTCGTTTTCTACAAGGAAAATGCACTGCACTACCCTGCATTGGCATGTGTTTTTGTTTCAAAGAAGTCAAATCTTATCCTTAATTCATTCAAAACTAGACTAAGTCTATAGTACATAAATCTAGGCAAATCACAACCAATGAAATCAAGTACATAATCAATAAATCATGACATTGAAAAATCACATCATAAAACCCTAACGAAGTCCTAAGCACTTAAAGAAATGTGGTTTGGATTTAATTTCAAAAGTGCTTATGATTTTTCCGAAAAAGAACAAAATCTATTAAATTTAGGAAATTTAGGGCCAAATTTATGAAAATAAGGTCAAACTAGCCTAATCTAAGCTTTTTCTATTTTTAAGGATTTTCTATATTTTTTTGTTTTTTTTTTTTGAATTTTTCCAATTTTTTTATTTTTCCAAAATTTTTTATTTTTGTTATTTTTATTCGATTTTTATTATCTTACTATTATTTTTTTCTTTTGAAAATGAGACCTCATTATTCTGTTTTAGGTTAAGGGAAAAGTGACGAGCGAAATAAAAAGGAAAAGTGAGAGACTAAGAGTTGGAGCTGGAAGGTTGGTATTAGCATCGTTTAGGCTCGCCGTGGTCAAATCTCTTCTTCCTAGTTGAACTTCCCCACTCCGTCCACCCAAGTTAAGATCAAATTAATTGAATCCACCAAAGTTTAGGATATCAACAGTAAAATTATGTTCCAAGAAATCTCGAGGATTGTGCACATATTCGACGATGGAGTCCCTAGCAACAACGGCTAAGATGTCGGCACACGAGATCACTATGGGGCACAATTTCTCCACTTCCGACTTGATGGCATCGTTCACATCAAATCCCCTCACGGAGTTCACGTTGGGACATGCCGTCTTCTCCCCGGTAAAGTTCGCGTTGTCTTCTAGTAGAACCGATGCATCACATCCCTGTCAAAAAAAAAAAAGGAGAGATAGAAAAGAACATCAATGTTTCTGTTATATATTTATGTCTCGAGTTTAAATCGTTTGCGGATATATATTGATTTGTTAAATTGATTTGGGAAAAGGAGATCTTTAACGAATCAAGAATACCTAGGCGTGGAAAACTTCTGCAGATTTGCTTGGCACTACAAGACAAAAGAAGGGACTATCATTATTTAATATATACATTAGTTCTTGTGGTGGGCCCAGGTCAACAAGAAGAAAAAAAGGTTGTTGACTCCATAAAACAGAAAGTACTAGGGCGTGGGTTTCCAAGAGAGTGCCCTATAGCCGCCAGTGGTTTCTTCGTGCTTCTCGTCGCACAAAGAAGACGAAGAAAAGGACGCTGCACAATAGCCCTCGTACGAAGAAGATAGATAAATCGAGAACTCTATGCGTTCTTGGTTTCGGGCCGTACGAAGGGTTTCAACCGCAGAGTGATTTGTGTTTGGTGAGTTTTACGTCCGAATTTTATTATTATATCCACTTCGTGAGTTGTTTATTTGTAGACGGTAGGGTTTGGGTATAATCCCTAGGTGCGGAAAACACGAGCGTATTGAGCGATTCAGAATCGCGATTCTCCGATTATAGTGGATTATTCTTGCTTGGCTCTTCCCGTGGATGTAGGTACCGATATTCGGACCGAACCACGTAATCTCCAGTGTCCTTTATCGTTTCTCGTTATTTCTCTATGTTTTCGCATTGACTTATTTGCAAGATCCTGGTTAGTTTCCGCGCGTTATTACAACAATTGGTATCGAGGGCAGGTTCGGATATTACGGATTGTGATTTGGGGCTTTTGCTTGTCGATTATTATTGGATATCGTGTGATTGCAATTATGTCTGGAGTGAAAGCTGAAATTGAGAAGTTTAACGGGAGGAACAACTTTGGGTTATGGAGCCTCAAGATGGAGGCGATATTGACAACTCAAGGTTTAGCGAAGCATTGGAGGGCAAGGCTGAGTTGCCCGAAACGATGACAGATCTTGAAAAGGATGTGGTAATGAGGAAAGCTAGAAGTCTAATCCCGTTGAATTTATCGGATGAAGTGTTAATAGAGGTAGGCGAGGAGAAGGATACCGCAGCATTGTGGGCAAAACTTCAAGCACTCTATGTAACGAAGGGTTTGAACAATCGCTTATACATGTTGAAGAGGATGTTCCAGTTCAGATATATCGAAGGTACGTCTATCGAACCCATCTAGATGAATTTAATAAACTCATGATGGATTTGAAGAACGTCGGTAAGACACTTGATGATGAAGAGCGAGGGCATGATGTTGTTGGCTTCTTTACCGAGTCATGGGAGCACTTTAGCGATTCACATTGTTGGGGCGTACTACGATTACTTCGGAAGAGGTAAAGTCCGCCTTATTTTCTAAAGAGTGGCGAGAGAAAGTTGCGAGATGACAGTCCTAGCGCAGAGATGTAGCGCGGGGACCGGTGATTCGAGGTAGAGAGCAACAACGAGGGTCCAAAGAGAGCAGAGGTAAAAGCAGATCTAAATCACGCCATAGAAAGTCCAAGGGACGCGTGAAGTGTTTTGAGTGTCACGAAGAGGGGCACTTCGGGAGAGATTGTCCTAAGTTGAGAAACAGAGGTGATAAGCGAAAGCCACAAGCGGTGTGGCGAATGTTCTTGAGGAGAGCACTAGTGATGTAGAGGCTGTCTTGTGTGCAACTACGGGTTCGTCGGGAGACGAATGGGTGCTAGATTCGGGGTGTTCTTATCATATGACACCTCATAGGAACCGGTTTACTACTTACCAGACTGCAGATGGTGGTAGAGTTCTGTTGGGGAATAACGCAGCCTGCAAGGTTGTGGGGATAGGGACGATTCGGATTCGGATGCACAATGGCGTAGTGCGCACATTGACGAGATGTGAGACATGTACCGGAGCTCAAGAAGAACCTTATTTCTCCGGGGACGCTCGATGATATCGGGTGCAAGTACACCGCTGAAGGTGGAGTGCTGAAAATCTCTCGAGGTGCCATGACAGTAATGAAAGGGAAGAAAGTGAGTTCTCTCTATCATCTCTTTGGGAGAGACCGTGCGAGAGAGGCTTGCGGTTTCATCGGGTGAGTCGATTCGATTTAACTCGTTTATGGCATATGCGTTTAGGGCACATGAGTGAGGCAGGTATGACAATCTTGAGTGATAGGGGGTTGTTAAAGGGTCAAAAGACAAGTAAGTTAGACTTATGTGAGCATTGCATCTTTGGGAAGCGGCGCGGGATTAAGTTTACTCTTTGGTATTCATTCGACCAAGCAACCGGTAGAATATATTCATTCGGACGTTTGGGGGCCCGTCTCCGGTTCCTTCGAAAGGAGGTGCCCGTTATATGCTGACTTTTATCGACGATTATTCCGGGAAAGTATGGGTATACTTTCTGAAGCACAAATCGGATGTGTTTGATCGGTTTAAGAAGTTTAAAGCTTTGATTGAGAAGCGGATCGGATAAACAGATCAAGTGCCCGAGAACCGATAACGGCATGGAGTTACGTGGTAAAGATTTTACCGAGTTCTACAAGAGAGAAGGGATTGTGAGACACCGCACAAGCACCGGGACACCACGACGAGAATGGGGTAGCGAACGGAAAAACAGAACTTTACTTGAGCGGGCTCGGAGCATGCTTTCGCATCTTTGGAATAGGTAAGGAATTTTGGGCCGAAGCAGTGAACATGGCCTGTTACCCGATTAATCGATCTCCATCATCTCGCTATTGAGTGGAAGACTCCGGAGGAAGTATGGTCGGGAAACCCGTTGATTACTCCGGATTACGAGTATTCGGATGTCCCGCGTATGCTCATGCTAGTGATGGTAAGCTTGAGCCGAGGTCGAAGAAGTGCATATTTCTGGGTTATGCACATGGGGTGAAAGGCTACCGATCGTGGTGCACCGATCCCGGATCACCCGGTTTTCAAATTAGCAGGGATGTAATCTTCGACGAGATTGCAATGCTACGACAGAGGAGTTACGAGACACTACCAGCAGAACAAACAGATCATGGTGTCAATAGTGAGGTGTAGCTTCGGTGGAGACTCCGGAGACCTCGGAGGTAACGAGATGTTGAGATCGTAGATGAGGCTGCAGTTCCTGAAGTCGGTGATAGTGAACAACTAGTACACCGCAGCGTAGTATAGCCGTTGACAGACAGAGAAGGCAAATTAAACCACCGGTACGTTATGCTTATACAGATTTTGCTTATGCTTTGACCGTAGGTGACGAGGTGGAGACAGATGAGCCTTCGTCTTACTCGGGGCGATGGCTAGTTCCGAGTCGTCGCAGTGGTTAGGGGCTATGAGTGAAGAGATGGAATCACTCCATCGAAATCGGACATGGGAGCTAGTTAAAGTACCCAAGAGCCGTAAGATTGTCGGAAGCAAATGGGTCTACAAACGGAAAGAAGGCATTCCCGGAGTCGAGGCAGCGAGGTATAAGGCGAGGCTTGTTGCGAAGGGGTATACACAATGAGAGGGCATTGACTACAACGAGGTGTTCTCTCCCGTGGTAAGACATACTTCTATTCGTGTTTTACTTGCATTAGTTGCTGCACAGGATCTCGAGCTGGAGCAGCTTGATGTGAAACGGCGTTTCTTCACGGTGAGTTGGAGGAGCAGATTTACATGAGGCAACGAGAGGGATTTGCTATTCCGGGTAAGGAAGACCATGTTTGCCTATTAAAGAAATCTTTATATGGATCGAAACAATCTCCTAGACAAGTGGTATAAACGTTTTGATGCTTTCATGGCTAGTCAAGACTATTCGAAAAGTCGGATGGATAGCCGTGTTTATTTTAGGAGACTGGATGATGGGTCTTTGATATATTTGCTGTTATATGTTGATGATATGTTGATAGCGGCGAAAAATATGTCCGATATTGATGTCTTTGAAAAGGCAATTAAGTGCTGAATTTGAGATGAAAGATTTAGGTCTTTGCAAAGAAAATTTTGGGTATGGAGATTTTGCGTGTGAGGCTACGAGGATTATTACGCCTGTCTCAAAAAAATATATTGAGAAGATTGTTGCACGTTTTAATATGCGAACAATAAATCCGTGAGTACTCCATTAGCGAAGCACTTTAAACTTTCGGTTAAGTTATCACCGCAGAGCGAGGAGGAGGAGGAGCATATGTCCCGTGTTCCTTATTCTAGTGCCGTGGGTAGTATTATGTATGCTATGGTATGCACTAGACCCGATATTTCACAAGTCGTCGGTGTTGTGAGTCGTTATATGAAGCATCCTGGTAAAACTCATTGGGAAGTCTGTAAAATGGATACTCGGATATTTGAAGGGGACAGCAGACGTTGGTATAGTATACCGGAGGGACAATAATGGTAGCGAGACTACGAGGTTATGTGGATTCCGATTATGCGAGGTGACTTGGATGAGTGCAGGTCTTTAGCGGGGTACGTATTTACGCTTGCGAGTGGTGCGATTAGTTGGAAGGCGTCCTTACAGGACCACATAGCCTTGTCATCGACCGAGGCGGAGTACATGGCACTAACCTTTGTAGCGAAAGAAGCGATATGGTTACGTGGTTTGCTCTTGGACTTTGGGTTAGAACAGAAAAGTGTTGATATACACTTGTGATAACCAAGGTGCGATTTATCCGGCATATAATCCAGTTTATCATGAGCAAACGAAACATATCAATATCGGATACCACTTCATCCGTGATGTCTTAGCGAAGGGATTTGTTGTGGTGAAAAAGATTGCGACAAAGAAGAACCCTGCGGACATGATGACTAAGCATGTTCCTTTGGCGAAGCTCAAGCTTTGCTTGAGCACTATTGGCGTTTGTAGAGAGTAATCGCCCATTGAGGCGATAGGAGAAGCAGCATGGATGATGAGCATTATGACTTTAGTTTCAAACATCGATCCAAGGTGGAGAATTGTTATATATTTATGTCTCGAGTTTAAATCGTTTGCGGATATATATTGATTTGTTAAATTGATTTGGGAAAAGGAGATCTTTAACGAATCAAGAATACCTAGGCGTGGAAAACTTCTGCAGATTTGCTTGGCACTACAAGACAAAAGAAGGGACTATCATTATTTAATATATACATTAGTTCTTGTGGTGGGCCCAGGTCAACAAGAAGAAAAAAGGTTGTTGACCCCATAAAACAGAAAGTACTAGGGCGTGGGTTTCCAAGAGAGTGCCCTGTAGCCGCCAGTGGTTTCTTCGTGCTTTTCGTCGCACAAAGAAGACGAAGAAAAGGACGCTGCACAATAGCCCTCGTACGAAGAAGATAGATAAATCGAGAACTCTATGCGTTCTTGGTTTCGGGCCGTACGAAGGGTTTCAACCGCAGAGTGATTTGTGTTTGGTGAGTTTTACGTCCGAATTTTATTATTATATCCACTTGTGAGTTGTTGTTGTAGGCAAGTTAGGGTTTGGGTATAATCCAGGTGCGGAAACACGAGCGTATTGAGCGATCATGAATCTGCGATTCTCCGATTATAGTGGATTATTCTTTTGGCCTCCTCGTGGATGTATGTAGATCTAGATATTCGGACCGAACCACGTAATCTCCAGTGTCCTTTATCGTTTCTCGTTATTTCTCTATGTTTTCGCATTGACTTATTTGCAAGATCCCGATTAGTTTCGCGTTATTACAACAGTTTCAGCTTAACCAGAAAGGATCATCTAGATATTGAACTTATGAGGTAAGAAAATATATTTATTTCCTGACGATTCCTGTATGGATTGGGAACGAACTAAAAGCTTGCACGTAAAATAACATGCAACGCATGCACAAAAGAATGAAATGGACGCGAAGTGAAAAACATAGAGCAGAGTGAGAAGGCGAATGAGACTTAGCATTGACGAAGCAATCATGGAAGTGAAGACGGAGCAAGGATGCTCCCATACGGACCTCATTGGCCACCGCCGATTTCACTGCAGATCTAATTGCCTCGAGCGTTTCCGGGCACTTTCCCGCTTAGTAATTATCCTTGGACAATTGCGCCGAGGCAGATCTCGGCGTGGTCAGGAAAACGAAGAAAACGGAGCAGATTTTCTGGGCTGCATTAGAAGCCATGACTGAAGGACTAAAGGTTTGGGTTTTCCACGAACTTCAGCATGCGGTATCTATAGGAGGATTATAGTACTTCCGGCATCTTTGTAGGGTTTCTAGAATTGATTTTGGAGGTTAAAGCACGCTGTGTGGACAAAAAAAAGAGTTGAAATTAAAAAAGAAGAAACAATTAGGGCGAGCAAATGTTATTCCTGGCCCGAGAATAATGACATCCTTGAGATTGAGGTAATGCCTAGGTTCCCCATCAAACTCCTTGTCATGTATTCTCGTATAGCAAGATCAAAGTAACTAATAATTAAAAGGCAGACAAATTATCTCTCCCTATCGGATCTCCCTCTTAATTAATGTTGCTTAATTGGATGTTCTACAGAGCCAGCTGTTTAATTAAAACAAACTTAAGGAAATTTCAGTGACTTCCCAAACGCGGGTTAGCGTTTCTCTGACTCTTCCTGCATCAACTTCTCATGCATCTTCTCTGTTAACAGTTGGATGAGGAAGTTTGGAGTTCAAACGCTGTCAATTAAAACGAGACCATAATAGTCTATATTTGCTCTTGGGGTAGACGTGTTTCAGGGACACAAGGGCTATTTTTTAGACTTGAAACTTCCTCCATGAGCAAGTTGATCTCCTTACTTTACTTTTTACATGACCATCACTGCGTGACCATGTGGATCGGGTGGCTAAAAACTCCCTTTTAAAATCGTGCCAAAAGCTTAACTCTTTTTAGTAGTCTTTGTCATCGGGAGTTACTAGCCTGACGATCTGACAGTCTGGTGGTTATTTCTAACCGCACGATCTCCCAATCAATGAGTACCTTATTTTAAAACACGCGATGATGGTATATGAATCTACGGTTGAGATTGCAATATCGCCGACGCATCTTGTCGGGAGAGCCTCTTCCGAAAAAAAAATATGGCGTGCGCGTTTTCTTGAGCAAAGCCCAGTGTGTCTGTGTAGATAGAATTTTACATTACTATGTAGAGCGACTGGGGACCACTTACTTTGTGAGGATTTTAAATCTTTATCTTTTTTCATTCTAAAACACTTATTATGCAAGCGTTGTACCCGTGGACCAATATGTTAAACATTGGATTTTGATGTATAAATTGTATCTTTACGCATACAGCTGCTCTAGACAATATAATTTTACTAGTAACTTTTATCTATATTGGTTACTCAAAATTTCATAATAAAACCGTAGTGCTGCATATGTATAAGACTTAGAAGGCGTTAAGGCTAAGATGAACCCATGCCTACATCCATAATCAAGGAATTAAATCTTGCAGTGTGATAAATGGATTGGTGATGGACATGTTTGGTAAAACTATATTGTCCTTAGTCCTTCGATGGAGTCTCCTTAGCCCTTTCTTACAAGTTTGCTAGGAAATCCAACACAACTAGTTTATGTCCAACATCTGACTCTCTTGGTCAAAATCAAGACCACAGAAGAAGAAGAAACTACCAGTTATTTTCCTGTGATTTCCTAAGCCATGCACATGTCTGGACCAGGACCAGAGGTCCAAATCTTGCAATTCCAAGAGGGCCGGACAGTGAACGAGAAGTGGCTTCCCCCATTGGTGAATCTCAGTCCCACACGGACCAAAGCAAGATGTAGAGATCATACGAAAGACTAGGCAATGTGGTTGGCTACTACTTGTGGAAATCAGGCAGCCGCGTGGTGTGCACAGAGCGAACTACTCTTTCGCCTTTTACTAAATAAACGTGTGCATGCCGATGCTTAGCAGCACACGCCACCCTTTGGAAGGCTCTCGCCTATACTAGCCTAGTGGCCTGAGCCTCTACTAACTATATGAGTGTCAAGGGTCATATAAATGTTTTAAAAGTTCATCTAACTTCATTAAGAAGAGATACATGAGCTTAGGAACAGACAGATGAGCTTAATAGACACCGACCTCCTTAACTGAATCTGCTGCCGTGAGAGGATGGAGAAATGGTGGCAAATGGTCGGAACCTACAAAGTCTGGTAAGCATGGTGCAGATTCTAGACCAATCGGTCCATTAGCAGCCACATTAACTTTATATTTCGAGTGGCCTCGGCCAAAAAGGTACATAGTTGTAACTGTAGAGACTAAGGAGGATGAATTGGGGCTAACATGATGCCCATCAATGGAAAAATTATGCAAATAATTTTTACATAGCTTTCCCATTAATAATAAGGATGGAAGGTTTCTAAAAATTTGACATGTTTGACGAATTGATGATATCGGGAATCAGCTTTAGAATTGTGAAGATGAACTACTATGCCCTAAATTGAAGCAAAATCCTTGTATGAGAGGCATCTGTGTTGAAATTCATTTCAAGGCCAAGTATATTACAAGTTCGGTACCAATAGATAGCCTCAACAATTATACCACTAAAATCGTGTACAAGCGTTGATATTGCTTACAATTTGCATTCAATTTCTACAATCACACAAGGCATGATTCCGCAATCTCATTATGATCCTTGTAGGTGTAACTACTATAAATTGTTGGAGCACTTGAGGAAAATGAGAATGTTTCAAGTTCTAGCTCGGTCTCAACATCATCAATTGGAGTCTCCCTCGGATACAAAAGTGGTTTTGGGGGAAGTTGTAATTTATCGATCTCTCCTTCTAGCATGTTAAGTACTCGGCTCATCGACGGTCGATCATGAGGGCTCAATTGTATGCACCAAAGAGCAACAATTATCATCTTCCTCGTTGTCTCTCTCTCCTCTTCTAAGGCTTTTACCATTTGAACCTCATTTTCTTTCTTGAGTTGATCATAAACCCACAAAGGAAAATAAATTTCACTTGAAGCCTTTGCATTTGCATTTAAATTCCTCCTTCTACCAGCCATTTCCATTAACATCATCCCAAAACTATAAACATCGGCTTTGTAAGAAATGCCACCAATATCCTTATAGAATAGCTCGGCGCCATATATCCCAAAGTTCCTCTTGCTGCGGTCAATGTTACTATCTTTGTGATCAGTGGGATAAAGTCTCGCAAGTCCAAAATCGAAACTTTGGGTGTGAAACTATGGTCAAGAAGAATGTTGTGAGGCTTGATGTCAAAGTGTAGAATTTGCATGTCACATCCCCGATGTAGATACTCTATCCCTCTAGCTATGCCAAGAGAGATCTCATACATTTTCTTATAATCAAGAGAAGTATCACCATCCTTATGCAAAATGTGCTTATCCAAAGATCCATTCGGCATGAAATCATAGACAAGAGCTTGTTTGGAGTAATCGAAGCAAAATCCAACAAGATGCACCACATTAACGTGGTGGATCCTTCCCTCTCGTGGCCACTTCGCTTATAAAATCTTGGCCATTAGATTTCGGGTTGTTCAAAATCTTAACCGCAACTTCATTGCCACTCCTAAGTACTCCTCTGTACACGGAACCATATCCCCCTTCACCTAGCTTGTGTTTGAAATTTTTTGTGATCTTCTTGATATCGGAGTAAGAGTACCTTATGGGCAAAACGTTGTTGTGAGCTTGTAGAAATTCTTCGATGTTTGCGTCCATTGCTTGGTGCCTTCTCATCCACTTATAGATTAGAAGTATCAACACACATGGAGCTCCGAATACGAACTTTGCTGCCAAGAAGTGAACTGTGTAGGAAATTGTCTTAACGATTAGTGTAAAGCATAGTCATTTTTGTTGTAAAGAACAAACAAAGAAATAATCCATACCAAAGACAAAACCGACATCAGGAACTGTATTCAGTGCAACGTTTAGCGCTGTACCCCAGGAAGAATTGTCTACGGAAACCAAGAGATTAATTAAGACATGCAATCAAAACTAGCTGAGCAATGAATGAAAAATAAATTTAAGGAAAGAAGTAATATTGATCTGATTAACTCTAAAAAATCGAGATGTTCAATGTTGACTTAACTCAAACTTAGTTTGAGTGGGTTCTATATTGCAAGTTTCAACTATCATTGCGTGAACAGGAATAAAACACAACACGACGTGATTGCAATCCTCCTTTTCTCTCTGACAACGACGACTGTATTTCACAGTGAACCAATTCATTTGCATGTCATCTTAATCCCCTCCAGAACTAATTCGTTTTATTCGGTTTTGCTTACCTTCTACAAACTTCACTTGCATCTGTTACTATGATTCTCATACTAGTCAACTACAGTACGTCTTGACCCTAAAAAAAAAAACTACAATACGTCGCTTTAAGGCAAAAGAGCTATAACTAGAGCCAAATATTACCATACTGGGTAAAGTAATTTGATGGAACGGCATACTTACAGTAGTAGTAGGAAATGCATTTTTGCCCTCCGTATCGAAAGCCTAAGAAACAAAACTGAAATGTTTTCTTCCGTGGCAGCACCACGTATGATAGATTAAATCCGTCGGCCATCGCAGTGTGGATGTCCTTGTAGGAGATATTTTCCGGGGGCAATACTTCCGTTTCATCCCATAAAAACAAATGCTCTGCTGCATGTGTTGACGTGATTATGGTGCAAGAATCCTTGACATCGGATGGTTGCGCTTCGAGGAAGACGTATGTATAGTACCCGTTTAAAGCTGTGCATGGTTCAGTGTTTATATATGAAGGAGTCGTCACTTCCTTTGAGCAAGACAGAATGGTCACTGTGCGAAATGAATAACTCAGGGAGTACGGTGCACTTCCTTCGTCTCGACTGAAATTGGACCATGTTAACGAGTGGAGAGGAAGGGAGGAACAGTTGCTCTTTTGCAGCCCAACATCGACCACTTCCATAGACCCCTCAATGGAACCCCCGTAACTGCTGAGGGGTATTATCCTTCTCACGTGATATAGGCCGGCGTACAGCGATAGCACCGTGCGATTATCTTCACATGCCAGCTCGAACCTCGAGTCGCCGCAGCCTTTTGGGTCGTCCTTCAATCGAAAGGGATAGCTAATGTTACCGACCTCGCCGCACGCCGAAGGGGTGCATGGGCGATGGTTCTGGGCATGGCAGCTAATCCCAGCTTGTACTGCGAGAAGAGCGAGCAACAGGAAAGGCTCCATTTGGTAACTGATGTTAAAGACTATGGCGAGGCTGGATAGGAAAGGGGATGCATTTAGAGAGACGTATCCTGATTGAAGTTGATTAGTTGGAGTCGTCTTTGGAAAAGTCTAAGTCAAAGCAAATGACCCAGAGACGCCCAAAGTCAAGAAAGTGGAGCGCGGACAAGGCCTGTATTTTCCTCTCACCATGTTTATGATTGACTGGTTTCGGACACCGACAACACCCACGTTTACACATTCATAATTGATATTCTGATATAATAAAAGGAAAACAAATATTAAATATTATTAAAATTTTGCCACATTAGCTCCGGCAAAACCAAATGAGACTGAATTGGCATAAAAAAGATTTAGGATTAAACCGATACAATTTAAATAAATGTAGGACTTTTTTTATAGTTTTTCCCTATAACTTGTAACCTACGGTTCAAAAAAGTGATTGGAGAAAGTCTTCTCCAATTAGGGTTTGTGGAAAATTAAGTTAGTTACAGTGATACATTTTACCAATGAGCAAGTGGAATGGATTTGTTCTCATTAAAAGCGCGATTAGTGAGTGTTTGGTTTATTTAAATTATAATCAAGTTCTAAAATTTTTAAAAAGTCCAGTTAAATTCAAAAAGCGCCCTCAACAAACAACTCAACAGTGAGTAGTGGTTTTATTTTACACAAACCTTGTTTTTTTTCCCTCGAACAAACCGTTCGTATTTATGTTATCTATTTCCTTTGGAGTGAAAAGTTGAAATTATGTTGACTTTCTTTTCTATACTCGTTGTCTTTTCATTTCCAAAATAATAATAATAATAATAATAATTTCCTTTTTCACCTGTACAGAAAAACAAGCTCCTAATAAATAATAATGATCACCTTCGGGATTCAATTAGTAGATTGAAATGACTGTATAATTACGTATTGGTCTTAACGAGTAGCGAACACCCCCATTTCAAAACAACTTTCATTGGATTTATCACCTCCATTGACATCACAGCGAGTTACTGCTCAAGCATGGCATTGAGAGCGAGCTCGAGCTCGTATCCTAGTCGCGCTTGAGCACAACACACACACATAGAAACCAGTTCTAGAGACGGAGTAGTGGCTTGGTGAATGGTGACTAGTCAGCCTTGATGATGCTTGGCGTTCACTCAGTCACAGCAACGATCCGGCGGCCATGAAGGATTGCCGGTGGCCACGAGCATGTAGCGTGGACCAATGTCTTCCGGAGAGAGACTGGACGTATAAGATGGCGTCGGTGCTTATGGACAAGGAGGGGCCAAATGAAACAGAGAAAAGAAGCAAAATATTAAGAAACATTATGCAACTGATCTCTCGTTGCTATTTCTTTCGCAACTACGCTTTTGACTAGGTGAGTTAGCAACTTTTATGGCTTTCTCTGAATCGATAAATCTCGACTTCAGCGGTCTTCGGGGAACTGCCGGTCCAGCAAGGATGAGTCGAAAGTGACAAGACACGGGCTGTTTTTTCTTGATGGGGGACCATAATTCCAGCAGTTGCTTTGAAAATGGTTGCCCCCGCTAGGTGTCTAGGGATGAATTATATGATGGAGAAGATCAGTTGGGGGCCATCCGTCGTTGAAATGTCCAAGTCAACTACTTAACACAAGGTTAAGTTAGGAAATGTAAGTTGTGCGGACCAACGAAAGGTTCCATCAACGAAAATTATGCAGAGATGTACGCTTGCGGAGCATTCGCCGACGGTCTAGTCCGATATTTCTGACCATTCCGTGGACCAATCCATTTTCTCTTCGACTAGTTTACCTCCTTTGGGAAATCTTCACCCCTCAACTTCATATGGAAAGGGAAGACGGAGCAAGGATGCTCCCATGCGAGACTCGTTGGCTACCGCCAATTGCACGGCGGATGTAACGGTCTCGAGAGCTTTCGGGCACTTTTCTGCATAGTCATTCTCCTTACACAATGCATCAAGGTGCATCTCGATGCGATCAAGCAAACGAAGAAAACGAAGCCATGATTGAAGGACTAAACAGATGGGAAAAAGAGAGACAAGGAAAAGATCTCACAAATGTGTGTCGTGTCTTGGTTTGGGGTCTTCCGAACTTCAGCATGTGGTATTTATAGGAGGACTATAGCACTTTCGGACAACTTTTTAGGGTCCCCGAATTGGTTTTGGAGGTCAATGCATGCTGTGTGGAAATAGAAAACGAGTTAAATTAAAGAGAGAGAAACAATTACGGCAAGAGCATATGCTATTTCTGGCTTAAGACAAATGACATATCGTGGAAGCCGAGCCCGTGATTAATTGAAGCTTAATTGAAACATATTAGTGTCGGGCTGTCATATCTAGAATTTGCCGGCCTAATATAGAGGTGTCAACGGGTGGATCGGATTGGGTTTGGATCGGGTCAAATAGGATTCAACCCATACTAGGTTTTGACCCATTTTCACATAGTACAATTCTAACAATCCATACTTGGTCAAACCCATATTACTTAAAAAATTTTATATTTAACAAAATCATGCAATATAATTTGTTAATAAAAATGATATTACTAAAATACTTTCATGCAATACAAACCTAGTGAATTTTTATTATTTTTTTAAAAAATATTTCTTATTTGTATTAAAAATTAATTTTATCATTTTTTTGAAAAAAAATTCAAATTTTTTATTTTTTGGCCGCAGATGACCGGCGGCAGCTTGAACAGTTTTTTTTCATTTTTCTAATTTTTAAAATTTTTCTATTTTAAAAAAAATAATTTTTTTCTTCTATTATTTTTTCTGGCCGCAAATAGCGGCGGCGACCAACCAGACGGTGGCTTGAATAGTTGCACTTTTCTAATTATATTTTTCTTTCTTTTATTTATAGAAATTAAAAATTAAAAAAATATAAGCTAATATATTTGAGGCCCATTGACCCAAGCCAAGCCCAACCCAAGTAAACATAAACATATAAAATAGAAACTATAAAATATAAGCTAATATAATTGAGGCTCATTTACAAGTGGCGTTTGGGAAGCTGCAAGCCACGGGCCGAAAATAAGTAAAAAATGGGTTTAATTGTGTGACTATTTTTTACTCATCTGATTCAACTTTAACTTTTTTGGACCCATTTTTACTTGACCCATTAAAAACTTAGGGCCATAGACAACCGATTTTCACTCGGCCCTTCAAGGCAGGACGTATAAGAGAACCATCACAACTTTATGATCGCAAAATTAGTATGACAGTCCAAAGAAGCACTGAAACTAAAACATCATAAACAAATTCATATTCAACTGTCATTATGATTATAATTACTGTTTATTTCCCATCACGTGTCTAATTATCTTTCCTCATAAATTATCAAAGTTTCTTCCTAAAGATGGATGGCCGTTATTTTCAATTATTTCCCTTTGAGAGTTCATGGAGAATACCAGAATAGCTATTTGGTATTCTCATATGGGAATCTGTTATATTCCGGAGGATTTTTATCGGTAACCATTAGCAACATGTGTGGGATAAGTAATTACTTAAAAAGAGTGTATTGACGCCTCAAAATCTAATTCCATTCTTTTTCCGGATTACTTGCGTTTTCCCAACACTTCCATCTCCATGAGTCCTCTGTCAACCTTGCGGGGCCGAAATCAGCAATATGTGGTGCGTTCAATCTGGTACAAATTCACACCCTCGGGAGGGTTCTTCTAATCAAAAATGGTATAATTGTTTTGGACGCTATACACACTTATTTTGCTCTTTATATGACAAACACTGTTTAGCCATGTCGATCGATTGATATATAATTTATCTTTTTACGTATACGGTTACTTTGGACGATGTCGTTTTACCAATGACTTTGATTGTAAAACCATAGTGCTGCATATGTATAGGACTTAGGAGGCGTTAAGACTAAGATGAACCCATGTCAACATCCATAATCAAGGAATTAACTCTTGCAATGTGATGAATGGATTGATGATGGACATGTTTGGTGTATACAATGAAGATGGAGTCTTACGATGGAGTCTCCTTAGTCCTTTCTTACTATTTTGCTGGGAAATCCAACACAACTAGTTTATCTACGACATCTGAATCTCTTGGTCAAAGATCAAGACCCCAGAAGAAGAAGAAACTACAAGCTGCTGCCTGGAACAAGATTTGGTATTTTCCTGTGATTTCCTATGCCATGCACATGTCTAGACTAGGACCAAGAGGCCTAAACCAGGACCAAGAGGCCTAAACCTTGCAAGTCTAAGAGGACCGGACAGGGAATGAGAAGTGATTTCCCCATTTGTGGAAATCAGGCAGCTGCGCGGTGTGCACAGAGCGAACTATTCTTTCGCCTTTTACCGAAGAATACCGTGTGCATGTTGATGCTCAGCAGCGTACGCCACCCTTTGAAAGGCTCTTGCCTATACTGGCCTAGACCTCTACTAGCAATATGAGTGCCAAGGGTTGCCATCAGGGCATCATATAATGTTTAAACAGTACATCTAACTTCATTAAGAACAAACAGATGAGCTTAATGGACACCGAACTCCTTAACTGGATCTTCTGCCGCGAGACGATTGAGAAACGGTAGCAAATGGTCGGATCCTTCGAAGTCTGGTAAGCATGATGTAGATTCTATATCATGCTTCAGACTCATAGCTTCCTACAATTTGCAACAAAATTCTTGGGATTGGAGGCTTTTCTACTACCATAACCCCCTCCAGAATCTGACCTACCTGAGACATAGTTGGTCTATCCTGCTCGCTGTCTTGAATGCACCAGCAAGCGACTTTGCATGCTTTGCACACTTCTTCCATCTCCACGAGTCCGTTCAATCTGCGGTCCACGAGTGGCAAGACTTCTTCTCCTTTGGCAATTGAATTAGCTACCTGAAGCGGGACATAATAGTGCATATCACTGTTCAGCTCCTCAGTGTTTCTCTTTCCTGAAATGGGTTCAAATAGCAGCTTTCCGTAGCTGAAAACGTCCACTTTCGATGTGATGGCTCCTCCTGAAATCCATTCTGGTGCGAGGTACCCTCTGGTTCCCCTCACGGTGGTAATGACGCGGCTGACATCCCGTCCCACAATCTTTGCGAGGCCGAAATCAGCAATCTGTGGTTCAAGTTCTGAATCCAACAGTATATTCTCCGGCTTGATGTCGCAGTGTATGATGCGATCTCTACACCTCTCATGAAGGTACTCCAATCCTTTAGCAATCCCGATGGCAATGCTGTATCTGGTTTTCCAATCGAGGGTGTTGGAACCTTTCTGAAACAAATGAGCTGCGAGCGAACCATTTGCAAGGTACTCGTATACAAGGAACCTTTTCGACTCTTCTGCACAAAAACCGCGTAGTCGAACCACATTGACGTGCTGTATTGTTCCTATAGTTCTAACTTCCGCAAGGAACTGTTTGTTACTTTGTCTTTGGTTCAAAAGTTTCTTCACTGCCATAGGAGTTGAGTCTGGCAGTACTCCCCGGAAAACAGAACTAAACCCGCCTTCCCCGATTTTCTCAGAGAAGTTCTTTGTTGCCTTCTTCAGAACTCGATATTCAAAATGCATCATATGGTCGTCTGCTGCATGAGCAGACCGTCTCGTCCTAATAATCACCAGCGAGACACTAGGGACCACAAGAAAAGCTAAGGACACAACTACTACTGCTGTTATGAAGTGACGACTGGGTCTTCCCTTGTTCTTACTCTCCGTATTCAAGTCCGATGCCGCTATCCGGACATAGAAATCTCTCAAAGTTGTATCATTGGCCGAATGTTCAACCAAAAACTTTTCATCCGTCCATATCGGACAGTAAGCAGCATAAACATATGCGGTGCACGAACAGTTGCTCAAGCACAATATCCTGCATGCTTCGGTGTTTTCCACCATGACCGAATCATAATTATTTGGCAAGTGTGTATTAGGCATGAGGAAAAAATCATCTTTCCTGTCACCACTACAATTCGATGTATTTCGCCTCTCGCATCTGCCCAGAGGATCTTCCATCTTCAGATCATCCAAGCAACATTAGACAAATTGGATATGCTCCTGAAAATGAAGTTCCCATTGTTAAGCAGCACTCCTGAAGTTGAATTGGGCACCAGGGATGTCGAACCAGTCGACCAGATTTGACGCTTGGATGAAGTGAGTAGGACTAAATTACCATCCCGGAGGAGCTTCAACTCCGAGGAGAATGGGTCGGACACAGGGCGGTTCCTATTCGCAACCCAAACCAGAGTCTTCTGAGGCAAACCTTTGTACCAAATGCCAATGTAGTGGTTACCAGTGTTTCCTGGTGAAAAGAAGCCCATCTCGAATGTTCCGCCTCGAGAGATTAATGTCCGGTTTCCAGAGATAGATTCGCCCGGAAAGATGGTGTCGGTGCTTATGGACAAAGAGGGGTTTAATGAAACAGAGAGAAGAAGCAACATGAAAGGAAACATTTCTGAGTTTCCGATTGCGCAACTCATCTTTCGTTGCTCTTTTTTGCGCAAACTGTGGTTTTGACATGGTGAGTTAGCAACTCTTGTTAGGACTTTCTCTGAACGGAGAAACCTGGACTTCTCATTAGGCGGCGGACTTGGATGAATTGCCCCGTCAATAAGGTTGACTCGAAAGTGACAAGACACTGGCAGTTTCCCTTTTGGGCCGACCAGAATCCTGGCAGTTGCTTTGCAATGAGCTGCTGTCCACTAGTT
Source organism: Rhodamnia rubescens (assembly GCA_021437795.1). Taxonomy (NCBI): domain Eukaryota; kingdom Viridiplantae; phylum Streptophyta; class Magnoliopsida; order Myrtales; family Myrtaceae; genus Rhodamnia; species Rhodamnia rubescens. Next base: position 1,316,085 of record JAILYA010000086.1, read on the forward strand.
GGCCAGTAAATGGCAGGTGGAGGCTCAGTATGGGGATGGATTATATGATTGAGAAGGTCATTTGGGAGTCATCGACCAATTAACACAAAGTCAAGAACATAAGCCGTGGACCAACCAAAGGTTTATTGATGTGCACAGCTTTCACATTAGTAAGGAAGGTTTCTAAATTTGACATTTTTGACGAGGAAAAAGCCATGATGACCGTCCCACCAATTCTGACCTTAATTTATTTTGGTGTTTCATCATTTTCACTTTCATTTTTTTCAATTTCAAGTTAAAATTAAAAGATAAAATTACAAGAGGGCCCATACAATCAAAGATAAAAATGATGGAACAATGCGTATCAAATATTCATGTGATATGCTTGTCCGCCAAAAGTCTAAATTTGATACATACGCACACATATCCACGTAATATCTTTATCGGCCCAAAAGTCACGTCGATATGTAGGCATCATATATCCGCATGATATGAAGTCCACATCTAATATGTACGCATTATATATTCGCGTGATATCTTTGTCACCTAAAAGTCCACTTCTCGACATGTATACACCACATATCTGCGTGATATACTTGTCACCAAAAGCCCACATCTAATATATACGCATCACATATTAGCGTGATATGCTTGTCAATCAAAACTTCACGTCTTATAATTTTGTATTCTACTTTTGGCTTGCGGTTAAAAAAAAAAAATTAAGTGGTCAAACCGATGAAACATGATCACCTGGTTTCACCAAAAAAAAATTGTCGTACAAATTTGACCTTCCCACGGTCAAAATTGGTAGGACGGTCGGCCTAGCTTAATCCTGTTGACAAATTGGTTTCATCTGGTATCGGCTTTGATATCGTAAAAATGACGTGTTGTGCCCTTAATTGAAGCAAAATCCCCGTGAGGCATCTCGTGGTGAAATTCATTTCAAGGCCAGTATACGGTGAATGCTATATCAATAGATAGCCCCGAGGATTATACCACTAAAGTCCGGTAGAATTCATAGTACTATTTGTAATTTGCATTCAATTTGTGCAATCACACAAACCTCGATTCCACAGTCTTGTTCTTGTGCTCATACCTGGTAACTACTAGAAATTGTGGCAATCGGACAGTGGGTGGTGTGCACCAAGCGAACTATTCTTTGGCCTTTCACTAAAAAATATCGTGTGCACGCCGATGCTCAAGAAGACACGCCACACTTTGGAAGGCTCTCGCCTATACCGGCCTAAGCCTCTATTAACTATATGAGTGTCAAGGGTTGTCATCGGGGCATCATATAAATGTTTAAACAGTTCATCTAACTTCATTGAGAACAGATAGATGAGCTTAAGAACGACGAGATGAGCTTAATAGACACCAAACTCATTAACTGAATCTGCTTCCGTGAGAGGATGAAGAATTGGTAGGAAGTGGTTGGAACCTACAAAGTCTGGTAAGCATGATGCGGGTTCTAGACTAGTCGGTCCATCGGCGACATTAGCGTCGCGTCTTTATATTTCAAGTGGTCTCGGCCAAAAAGGTACATATATGTAATGTAGAGAATCAAGGAGGGTGAACTGGGGCAAACATCGTGCCCACAAATTATCAAAGAAAGGACATAGGGCTTTGTCTTATGCGTCACTCTTATAGCTTCCTACAATTTACAAGAAAGTTCCCGGGATTGGAGGCTTTTCTACTACCATAACCCGGCCCCTCCAAAATCTGAACCAACCGAGACATAGTTGGCCTATCTCGCTCGTTGTCTTGAATGCACCAGCAATTTGCATGCTCTGCGCACTTCTTCCATCTCCACAAGTCCGTTCAATCTGCGGTCCACAAGTGGCACGACTTCTTCTCCTTTGGCTATTAAATTACCTACCTGAAGTAATAGCTCATACTAGTAACTATTAGAAATTCTTGTACCTTGGAAGAAGATGAGAATGTTTGAATTCCTATCTCACTCTCAACATCATAAACTCGCATCTCTATCGGATAGATAAGGGGTTTTGGGGGAAGCCGTAGTTTATCAATCTCTCCTTCCGGCATATTAAGGACCGGTTCATTGATGGTTGGTCATAAGAGCTTTATTGCAATTGTGTTTGGTAAAAGGTCCTTTGTAAAACAACTTTGGGAAAAATAGTGTTTGGCAAAATTCTTCTTGTGGAGGACTTTGGCTGCATTTATTTCTATTTTCCATTTAAAAGAGAATTCAAGCCCTTCGCCCGCTCCCGGTGAATGACTCGTGCAACGGGCAAGCCAAATTTGGCCCCGTCGATAGTCGTATGAGGTCATATGACCTCATCGAGGGTGGTACGACCCTTGGCGAGGGCCGCCTAGGGGTCGTGCCAACCTCAATGAGGACTGTGCAACCTCATCGGCCTCTCGCTAGCCCTTTGCGGCTAGATTAGGACTCGCCTGACCGAACTCGGATAGATAAGACGAATAGTAGGGTAAAATCAAAAAACAAAAATATCGGTGAGGTTAGTTTTGGAAGAAAATAATAGATTTAATCCTAGGAATAGCCTTCCGCAAATGCTAAAAGCCCAAGGCAAGTGGTTTTCAAATTTGCCATGGACAACATTTGGCCAAAGGGATTCCAAACACCCTATATTTTTCACTAAGGTCTTTTCAAAGTTGAACCAAACGCACCTTTGTATACACCAAAGAGCAACCATCATTAACTTTCTCGTTGTCTCTCTTTCCTCTGCTACAAGCATCTCTAGCATTTCAACCCTCTTTTCTATCTCGAGTTCAAGAGAATTATCACCATCTTAATAAAAAAAAATGTGTTTATCCAAGGATCCATTTTCTCATCTCTTTTCCATAATGACTTTCACCTTCTCATTCGTTTATGTTGACAAAAGAAGAAAGACAGTAAAAATCATCGCATTCCCACAAACGTTTGTAATATTAATCATTGACCGGTGACGTATTAATCGTTCATAATTTCCAGCAACTTATTAAGGACGGGGAGGAATATCCCACATGAATCCCGATGTCATTTCTTCCCCACCCCAACGCAACCGTCGATCCCAATAAGGCCACAGAGTCTGTATTTGTTCGTGGACCGACGTGTTTTAGGGACACAAAGGCTGTGTTTGACTTGAAACTTCCTCCATTAGTGAGTTGATCTTGGTATTATCTCGGTACGGATTCACCCGCTTAGGAGGATTCATCGAATCAAATGCTACAATTGCTTTAGACCCATAGATATTAGTATACAATACAAATTTACTTTTTGCATGACCAACACTGCTTGACCATGTGGATTGGTTGTCTAAAAATTCTTTCTAAATTGTAACTTTTCATAGACCGCTTCTAACTGTTCTAAGAATTCAAAGGTGCGTTTGGTTGAGCTTTTGGAGAAAGCTTTTGAGAAACTGTGAAGGGCTTTAGGCTGCCTTTGTTTTGCAAAAAATGAATGATGTTTCAAAATAGTTTTCGTAAAAATGATCGCTTGTCGACAATATTTTTTGTTGACTAATTATTGAAAGAAATAAAACAGATTATTTTCAGGAAATAAGTGAATGATTTGGGCAAAGTTCTTCAAAAATATTATCACTTGTATTATTTAAAAATAATGAGCCAATGACAAAAAAAAGTTCATTGTGGAAAATAATTCATGTCTAAAAAATTTTGTGCACAATGAAGATATTTTTCGCTCATTTATTTTTATAAGTATTTTAAGCTATTTTTTTAAAGTGTTTTATAATTATTTATTTTTTACGAAACGAAGATATTCTAAAGCGTCCTTGGCCGTTTCTCTTGTTGGGCGACTTGAATTCTCGTAGTTGCTTTCGAATAGTTCACGGTCCACTTGTTGACTAGTAAACGGACAGCATTTCAAGCGAGGTTCCTCTGTCTAACGATCGAAAAGACCGGTTGAGTGTCATCTGTCATTGAAATGTCCAAGTCAACCAATTAACACTAGGTCAAGTCAACAACAGCAAATTGTGTGGACCGGCAAAATGGTTCCATTAGTCGAAATTACGCACATATTGTTTTACATGGCTTTCCCATTAATAATGACGGAAGGTTTCTAAAATTTTGATAGGTATTGCGAATTGATTATATCTAGGAATCAGCTTTAGAATTGTGAAAATCTATGCCCTAAATTGAAGCCAAATCCTTGTAAGTGAGGCATCCGAGTTGAAATTCATTTCGAGACCAAGACATCATAAGTATTATACCAATTGATAGCCCCGAGGATTATACCACAAAAATCGTGTACAAGTGATAACACTACGCATAATTTGCATTCGATTCATATAATCACACAAAACTAGATTTCGCAAACTTGTTATTGTGCTCATACCCGTAACTACTGGAAATTGTTGGAGCACTTGAGGAAGATGAGAATGTTTCAAGTTCTAGCTCGGTCTCAACATCATCAACCGGAGTCTCCCTCGGATACGAAGTGGCTTTGGGGGAAGTTGTAGTTTATCAATCTCTCCTTCTAGCATGGTGAGTACTCGGCTCATCGACGGTCGATCATGAGGGCTCAATTGTATGCACCAAAGAGCAACAATTATCATCTTCCACGTTGTCTCTCTCTCCTCTTCGTGGCATTTACAATTTCAACCACATTTTCTTTCTTTGAGTTGATCATAAACCCACAAAGGAAAATAAATTTGACTTGAAGCCTCTGCGTTTGCATTTAAATTTCTCCTTCTACCGGCCATTTCCATTAACAACATCCCAAAACTATAAACATCGGCTTTGTAAGAAACACCACCAATGTCCTTATAGAATAGCTCGGGCGCCATATATCCCGGGGTTCCTCTTCTTGCGGTCATTGTTACTATGCTATGACCGATTGGATAAAGTCTTGCAAGTCCAAAGTCGAAACTTTCGGAGTGAAACTCGGTCTAAGAGAATGTTGTGAGGCTTGATGTCAAAGTGTAAAATTTGCATGTCACATCCCCGATGCAGATACGCTATCCCTCTAGCTATGCCAAGAGAGATCTCATACATTTTCTTATAATCAAGAGAATGGTCACCGTCCTTATGCAGAATGTGCTTATCCAAAGATCCATTCGGCATGAAATCATAGACAAGAGCTTGTTTGGAGTAATCGAAGCAAAATCCAACAAGTTGGACCACATTAACGTGGTGGATCCTTCCAATCGTGGCCACTTCGCTTATAAAATCTTCGCCGTTTGATTTCGTTTTGTTCAAAATCTTAACAGCGACTTCATTGCCACTTCTAAGTACTCCTCTGTACACGGAACCAAATCCCCCTTCACCTAACTTGTGTTTGAAATTTTTTGTGATCTTCTTGATATCCGAATAAGAGTACCTTATGGGAAAAAAGTTGTTGTGAGCTTGTAGAAATGCTTCGATGTTTGCGTCCATTGCTTGATGCCTCCTCATCCACTTATAGATTAGAAGTATCAACACACATGGAGCTCCGAAAATGAACTTCGCTGCCAAGAAGTGAACTGTGTAGGAAATTTCCTTAAAATTAGCGTAAAGCATAGTCATTTTTGTTGTAAAGAACATACAAAGAGTGCTTTCTTCACATATAGTGCGTGAGTGCTTCGTAGATGTGAACAAAAAGAAATCATCCATACCAAAGACAAAGCCGACATCGGGAACTGTGTTCAATGCAACATTTAGCGCCGTACCCCCCGGAAGAATTGTCTACAGAAAGCAAGAGAATAATTAAGACATGTAATCAAAACTAACCGAGCAATGAATGAAAAATAAATTTAAGGAAAGAAGTAATATTGATCTAATTAACTCTAAAAAATCGAGATGTTCAATGTTGGCTTAACTCAAACTTAGTTTGAGTGGGTTCTATATTGCAAGTTTCAACTATCATTGCGTGAACAGGAATAAAACACAACACGACGTACGCGGTTGCGATTCTCTTTTTCTCTCTGACAACGACTGACTGTATTTCACAGGGAACCAATTCATTTGCATGTCATCTTAATCCCCTCCACGGCTAATTCGTTTTATTCGGTTTTGCTTACCTTCTACAAACTTCACTTGCATCTGCTACTATGATTTTCATACTAGTCAACTACAGGACGTCGCTTTAAGGCAAAAGAGCTATAGAAGAGCCAAATATTAGCATATCGATCAGGGTAAAGTACTTTGATGGGAAGGCGTACTTACCATAGTAGTAGGGTATGCAACGTTTCCCTCGGTATCGGAAGCCTAAGAAGCAAAAGTGATATGTTATCTTCCGCGGCGGCACCCAGTACGTGAGATTAAACCCGTCGGCCATCGCATCGTGGATGTCGCTGTAAGTGATCGTGCGATTCTCCCGAACGATGCTGCTCTTTTACCCCATAAATAGCCTGCTGCAGGTATTGACGTGGTTATGGTGCAAGAATCCTCAATATCGGATGCGGTCGCTTCGAGGAAGGCATATGTATGGTACCCTTTTAAAGCTGTACATGGTTCAGTGTGTATATATGAAGGAGACGTTACTTGCTTTGAGCAAGACAGAATGGTCACTGTGCGAAATGAATAACTCACGGGGTACGTTTCACTTCCTTCTCCTCCACTGAAATTAGAGTAAGCTAAGGGGTGGAGAGGAAGGGAGGAACAGTTGCTCTTTTGCAGCCCGACATCGACCACTTCCATATGCCCCTCGATGAAACCCCAATTATTGATGTAAGATATTATCCCATTCACTTGATATCGGCCGGCGTACAAAGATAGCACCGTGCGATTATCTTCACATGCCAGCTCGAACCTGAAGTCACCGCAACCTTTCGGGTCGTCCTTCAATCGAAAGGGATATCTAATGTTACGGACCTCGCCGCACGCCGAAGGGGCGCACAGGTGATTGTTCCTGGCACGGCAACTAATCCCACCTTGTATTACCAGAAGAAGGAGCAGTAGGAAAGACTCCATTTGGTACCTCATGTAGAAGACAATTTGTTCGGCTTTGGTTCTTGGGGGGTGGAGAGGTGGAGAGGCTCGATAGAAAAGGGGATGCATTTATGGAGACATCGTATCCTGATCGGAGTTGATATAGTTGGAGTCTGTCCATTGGAAAAGCCCAAGTCAAGCAAAATGACCAAGAGCCGCCCAAAGTCACGAAAGTGGAATTTCCAACATGATGGAACGTGTGTGGCCCGGACAATTTCTATTTTCAAGTATTTATTTTCATTCTAAGTGATTATTTTCTTTTTCCTTTTTGAGAAGCCTAAGCGGAGAAACGTCACGACCGGAGAAGATGGATTTTTTTATCCCGTAGGTGACCTGCGGTCAAGATTGTACGCTAAGAAAGATTCACGTCGTTGCTACTTGACGGGAATGTTTTGTTCGTTTATATTTTGTTTTGTGAATCTTTGGAATTTAGTTTACGAATAAGCAAGAGAAATGGCTTTGTTCCCATCAAAGGCACGATCAGTGAGTGCGTTAACTTATTCAAAGTCTGCAATCGAGTTTTAAAATTTTCAAAAATACGATCAAATTCAAACGGTGCGCTCAAGAAATAACTCAATAGCGAGTAGTGGGTTCATTTTACAAAAGCCGCATTTTTCTTTCCTCGAACAAATTATTCGTATTTATGCTATCCATGTCACTTGGAGTGAAATTTTGAAATTGTCGTTGGCCTTTTTTTTTTTTCTTTCTTTTTAATTCTTCATGTCTTTTCATTTCCCTCTCCGTTAATAAAATTAAAGAAAACCTTAATTTCCTTTTATACCGATTCAGAAAAAAAAGCTCCTAATTGGCAGCTGCAAGTCTACAACTCAACCTTGTAGTAGTGGGATAGAACAATATATGATACTGATTGCCTTAAGGATTCAATTAGTAGGTTAAAATGACTGTCTAATTACATATCGGTACTACTGAGTTGGGAACTTATCCATTTCAAAAAAAAAATCATTGAATTTATCACCTCCATTGACAACGAGCTGGGGATCTCACAGCGAGTTAGTGCTCGAGTGCGGCATTGAGATCTCGAGCTCGTGACCTAGTCGTGCTTGAGCACGACACACGCACACACATAGAGACCAGTTCCGGAGACGGAGTAATGGTTTGGTGAATGGCGACAACCCGGCTCGGTGTGGCTGATCATCCTCTCGGACCAGCTACGATCATCGCATTGGTAAGCTATTGCCTCACCTTGATGATGCTTGGCGTGCACTCAACCACAACGATGATCCGGCAGTAATGAAGGTTCGCCGGTGGCCACGAGCACGTAGCAGAGACCAATGTCTTCTGGAGAGAGACTCGACATATAAGATGAATGGACAAGGAGGGGCCAACTGAAACAGGGGGAAAAGAAGCAAAACATTGGGGAATATTATGCAATTGATCTCTTGTTGCTCTTTCTCTCGTGTTGGCATCTAAATTTTAACTTTTCCTTTCAGCCATTAATTTTGCATAAAAATTTGGGATTGGTTATTGTCCCTACAAAAAAAAATTAGTGCATTTTCATATAGTTTACATTTTATTTTCTGCATGCATACATCTGCATTTTATTAGACCGGTGGCGGGAACGGACGTGAACCAATCGTGGTGACTGGCCTGCATCACAAGTGTAATTCGGCTAGCATAAGGAAGGTGTTGAAGATTTCAAGTCCAGCAGGCCTAGTTGGATTTGTAACTCCCCGCATTAATGAAAAGGCCTAAGGAAGCCCACAAATGAGGCTACAAAGAGCTGGACAATGGGAGTTCGCCAAAATCGCCAAGATCGCAGGCCAAAGCGGAGCTTGTTTGAATCAAGTTTCCGCCCACAAGAGACCTGAGTTAATGCAGCAAGTTAAAACATAAACCCGGACATTAACCCTAGGTTATTTATACTAACCCTAGGTTATTTATACTATATGTATACATCACATGCCTCTTGAAAGAGGGAAGGCCAATTCAATTCACAGACGTTCTGCAGAGGAGGAGAAGAGTTCTTGGCGGAACCAGGAGGAGGAGAATGGAAGGAGAGAATAAAAAAAAAAAGAACTTTGTGGTCTCTGTGCGAAGGAGAGAAGATTGAGAAGATTTGAGTGAAAGCAGGTCTTCTCGCTATGCGGTTTCGTGCCCTTTATCGTATTATCGAGTTTCTGGTTTTACAGGCTTCCCTTGAAGTGTGTTGCGATCACGGTGAAACAGCCGCCTCCACCCGATGACCTGCCCGAAATTTCCAGCGTCCGTCGAGACGCTAAGATCTGCCCGGAGTGGCTTACTCACTATCTGGCGAGTACCTAATGGCATCCACAAAAGACACGAAAAGAGAGACAGAGTTCAGGTCCAAGAACCCTTTTGGCGCCATCCCTCTTGTTCCGACTGATTCCAGCGAGCCGAGACAAGCAAGCAGTTGTCTCTTGTGCTGCAACCCTGATCATTCTAGATAAGGAACGCCTACCAAGGAATCAGTCTTCCCCAAATTGAACATAGAAAGCCATAAGTCCAAGAGTCCGGAAAACCGGCACAACCTGCGACCGAGCCACACTGCCTAGCCGTGTCCATCGTCGGTGCTGTTGCAACCCTGGCGCTTCCAGTCGATCGAGATCCTTGACGACCAAGTTTCTGCCCTCGAGGAGCTTGTCTGGCTTCGTCCCAAAGGAAACCAACACCAAACGTCGATAAATCATCAGGGGGTTTCTTTTGCATTATAAAAGGGTTCGCTTTTGTTTCTTTTATTGGTCCCGCGGGCAGATGACACCCATCACACTTGCACGAGCACTGGAGAGGTAAAAACGGATTGAAGTGGTTTGTCTCCTTTTGATTGTGTCCAGAGTTGATATAACAAATCAGCAAGTGTTGCGGTAGAATTTGTTTTAGCCTGATCAATAAAGGGTAATGTTCTTTTCCCTTTGGTTGATTCTCCTTAAAGACCAACAGGTTCCTTGAGTAAAACTCCAAGGTCAAAACCAGTAGAGCTTCAGGAGCACATCCAATTGCTGACTTGGATTCATCGAAGACATCCACCAACGGAGGGCATAATTCTAGTACATTTCAATCTGAAGTCAATATAGCACCGTCTGTTCAGGATCCCTGCTAAGCGATTGAACACCACCAAGTTGCCTCAAGTCAGCCGAATCAAACCCAAGAACGGTTCGTGATCCGCAGTCCCTCTTGCAAGATATGGTAGCTATCTTATCTTAGAATGGTTTGAATATTGCCTCGTCTAATTTGAACCAATTCTTATCTCTAAGCCTATCTTGCAGATATCCTAATGTGATTTGCTTAGATATTATCATATCCTTTGCATATCTAACACGTTGTCTTGCAGATAATTGTTGCGTATTTTGAAGTATGTGAATCTTTGTGAATAGGATAAGATTACATTAGAAAATAATGCAATATTATTTTATAGTTTAAATTCGCGCTTATCCGTAGGTCAGGAATTTTATTTTTGCATATTATCTTATATTTTTATTTTATGTGCAGCTCCTGTTATGTTTATCTTATTTTGGTTGTTGAAATTTGCACATTAGTAAACAATCTTGCTCATAACACATGCTCTCTACATGTGTCTTGTCCCTCGAAAAACGTACATTTAAGGCAACTTATGACTTTGATCTCAAAGTATAATTGTGCCCGTACGTGTGAATTAGATTTCAAATCCTCGATCTTGAGGAGCAGATTGCTAATTCCTAAATAGAATTCAAGGTTTGCCCTATATATATAGGGACGACAGAAATTCTAAAATATGTTCGCTTGAGAAATCAACTTTTTGAATTAAATTGGATGTTATTTCACTTTAAGGTATTTTTTACCTTAATTTTTCATAAATCCGAAAATACACAAATCATTCACGTTGCATAGCATATAATTTAGTTTGCATTATCATATTTTCCATATCATGCATATATGCCACGTCATTATGCCATGACATGCATTTGTGTCATGTCATTACATCTACATCTCACATGTCATATAGTTAGATTGCATTAGTATTGCGCTTAATAAAAGAAAATCCCAAAAAAGAAATAATCCAAATCACCAAACCAAGGATTTTAATGAAAGTCGGGTATCAAAAGGGAATTAATTGAAAAGTTAATGTAACCAATTAACATAAAGTCAAGTCGGGAACATAAATTGTGTGGACTAACCAAAAGTTCCATCAATGGAAACTATACGAGAGATTGGTCGTTACTCGTAATATGTGGAAGTAAAAACGCAACTTCATAGTCATTCCGTCATAATGACACGTGAAGAGCATAATTCAGATGACGAAAATAGATGCGGTGAAGCTAACATAGCACATCAATTACAAACGAAACTTCTCCATGATTTCCAAATCTGATATTTTTGGCAAATTCATTCTCTCCATAAATTAGCTTTCGCATCTTAAAAATAAAAATATCGTACCCATCATTGAATGAAAAATCCTTGTGAGGCATCTCTGTTGAAATTCACTTCAACATGCTAATAGATGCTAAGGTTAGTGATAAAAAGGGTCTTGATAAATGAAAAGACCAATGTATCAAAAGTGCTATACTGATAGGTAGAGGAAAACACGAGGTTTATACCATTAAAATCATGTACAAGTAATAGTATTATTTTTATTTTGCACAACGCTAGAGCCAACAGAGCATCAAAAAAGTAATCTCAAAACAAGTGTTCAGCATTTTTACGGACAACAACTCCAGTAATGCATCTACCAAATATATCATTAAAATCGAACTACTCCGAGAAGACTCCACTAACGCTAATGCCACGCACAAAGGTTCAATCCTGTTAGAGATATTTTAGATTTCTTTCTGTCGGAGGTATTTAGATATCTCTAGAAGATATATCTCTAGCAAACTCCAAACTGATCGGTTCAGTGCCACCGAGAAATCAACGACGCACGAATCGACAAAAAGAAATGATCCGCAAGGTCAAAGCAGGGGAAGAGCACACCAAAGGAAATATGCGAGATGAATGCAAGATGAACTCATCAAGCTCCATGAGCGAAATCAATGCCCATAACGACGCGTGGAAACGGGATTAGATTACATGTGTCAGCTATTGAAGTGCAAACAACAAATTTGTGGGAGAGATGAGAGATCTTCTCCGTCATTATAGCAAGTACGAGCGGCCCCACCGGGATGGTCAACGACATGATAAAATATTCAGGAAACACAAAATGCCACTTGAACAGCTGACGTGGCACTCATATTTCATTTCATCCATTATAAATGGACACGTGGTTACTGATGTGTAATAAAAAAAATGACGTGGAATTCTTTGCAGAAACATTGACGCGAACTGAGAAAGAAGAGGAGATTTTTGGGTTTCTACCAACGGTGGTGATTGGCATAGGCGATGGCTTGTCTATTTGCGACAGTGGGCACAGAGCGGTGCCTTTGAATTTGGAGGATGGCTCGTCACAAATCTGAAGATCCGCAAGATGGGTAGCCATGGACAGTGGCTCATCTATTAATCGCGTGGAGTTTTGCCATGGAAGAGTGCTTTGTCTTCCTCTATTCATCCATGGTCAGCTACTTCGTCGTCTTCCTCTGTTCATCCATCGCCAGCCGATTCCCAGATTTGTTGCAAATTTGTTCATCGAGTGCTCCATATCTGGTGTTCTTTCAAAAACTACGCTTGCGACCATGGTGTTGGCTAGAGTCATGGACTTAGATTTGAAGTCCACTGCTGCAAGTTCCTCCACTTGCTTCTCCAGATCCGTAGTCATTCTTGAATTTTTAAATCTTCTTCTTTCTCCAAATCCGAATTCGTACGTGATTTTTAGATTTCTTTCTGTTGGAGATATTTTAGTCATCTAAAATGTCTCTAATAAATACCAAACTGATTGGTTCAACGCAACAGAGAAATCAGCGATGCGCGACCAAAAAAAGAGATGATCGGCAGGGTCAAAGCATGGGAAGAGCACACCAGCAAATATACAGATGAGCATGTCAAGCAGCGCGAGCAAAATCAAAGCTCATAAAGATGCGTGGAAACGCCGTTATAGCAAGTCCAAGCAAAGAAGTTGAGTCAAGAGAGAGAGTTTTCGTTAATTCTTCTTCGATTTTGTCACCAACCGTAGCAACCTCAGGTAGCCACGCATCTCGCGGCCCCATTGGGATGGTCAACGACACTATAAAAATGCGTGGAAACGCGACTAGATTACACTTGGCGGCTATTCAAATGCGAACAGCAAATTTGTGAGAGAGATAAGAGATCTTCTCCGCCATTATAGCAAGCCCGAGCTTTGACCTCTAATTAATATTAAATGATCTCTTCTAGATCTACGACGAGATAATATAAGATCACTTATATTAATTAGAGGTTAAAGCTCGGACCTGCTATAATAGCAAAGAAGATCTCTCATCTCTCTCATAAATTTGTTGTTCTCATTTGAATCGCTGCCGTGTGTAATCTAGTCACATTTCTACGCATTTATCGTGTCGTTAATCATCCTGGTGGGGCCGCGGGATGTGTGACGGGGCGAGGCTGCTATAATCGGAGACAAAATCAAAGGAGAAGAAACAAAAACTCTCTCTCAACTCAATTTCCTTGCTCGGACTTGCGATAATGGCGTTTTCACGCATCTTTATGATCTTTGATTTGGCTCATGGTGGTTGGCCAGTTCATCTCGTATATTTCCTAGTGTGATCTTCCCCTGCTGTGACTCTGCGAATCAGCTCTTTTGTCAGTTGTGCGTCGCTAATTTCTCGATTACGTTGAACCAATAAGTTTGGCATTTGTTGGAGATAAAATATCTCCAACAGAAAGAAATCTAAAAATCAATTACGAACTTCAGATCTGGAGGAAGAAGAAGATTTAAAAAATCAGAAATGAACTCCACGTCCAGAGCAACAAGTGGAGGAACTTGCAGCAATGGACTTCAAATCTAAGTCCATGACTCAGAGCCAATACCCAAGGCCGCAAGCGTAGTTTTTTAAAGAACACCAGATTTGAAGCATTCGATGAACAAACTTGCAGCAGATCTGGGAAGCGACTAGTGATGGATGAATGGAGGAAGACGACGAAGCGGCTGACCATGGATAAATAGAAGAAGACGAAGTGCTCGTCCATGGCGAAACTCCACACGATTAGTGGATGAGCCACCGTCCATGGCTACCCGTCTTCTGTATCTTCAGATCTATGACAAGCCGTCATCCATATCTGAAGGCACCGCTATGCCTAAGGATGTGCCCACCATCGCAAATAGACAAGCTTTGCCTATGCTGATCACCACCGTCGGTAGAAACCCAGAAATCTCCTCTTCTTTCTCAGTTCGCATCAATATTTTTACAAGGAATTCCACATCATTTTTCATTACACGTAAGTAAACAAGTGGCCATTTATAATTGGATGAAATGAAATATGCGTGCCACGTCAGCTGTTCATGTGACGTTTTGCATTCACCGAATATTTTATCATGTCGTTGATCGTCCCGGTGGGGCTGTGGGACACGTGGCGGCGCGAAGTTGTTACGATCCGAGACAAAATCGAAGGAGAAGAAACAAAAACACTCTCTCTCGACTCAACTTCCTTTGCTCGGACTTGCTATAATGGCGGAGAATCTCTCATCTCTTCCACAAATTTGTTGTTCGCACTTCAATCGCTGACACATGTAATCTAGTCGCGTTTCCACGCGTCTTTACGAGCATTGATTTCGCTCGCAGAGCTTGACGAGTTCATCTCGCATTCATCTCTCATATTTCCTCTGGTATGCTCTTCCCTCGCTTTGACCCTGCGGATCATTTCTTTTTGTCGATTCGTGCGTCGCCGATTTCTCAGTTGAGCTGAACCGATCGGTTTGGGGTTTGTTAGAGATATATCTTCTAAAGATATCTAAAATATCTCCTGACAGAAAGAAATCTAAAATATCTCTAACGGGATTCAAACCTTTGTGCGTGGCATTAGCGTTGGTGAAGTCTTCTCAGAGTAATTCGGTTTTGATGATCTAGTTGGTAGATGCATTACGGGAGTTGTTAGTCTGTAAAAATGCTGGACGCTTGTTTTGAGATTACTTTTTGGATGCTCTGTTGGTTCGAGTGTTTGCAAAATAAAGATAATACTAATACATGATTTTAGTGGTATAAACCTCGTGTTTATCTATTAGCATGTTGGAGCGAATTTCAACAGAGATGCCTCACGAGGATTTTTTTTGTTGAATTTTGGGTATGATATTTTTATTTTTAAGATGCGGAAGCTAATTGATGGAGAGAATGAATTTGCCAAAAATTATCAAATTTGGAAAGCATAGAGAAGTTTCGTTTGTAATTGATGTGTTATGTTAGCTTCACCGCGTCTACTTTCGTCATCTGAATTATGCTCTTCACAATTTATGTTCCTGACTTGACTTTATGTTAATTGGTTGACTTGGACATTTCAACGACAGATGACCCCCAACCGATCTTCTCCATCATATAATCCATGCCTAGACTGCTAGAATTATGGTCACCCCACAAGAAAAAAGCAGCCAGTGTCTTGTCACTTTCGATTCAACCTTGTTGGACGGGTGATTCCCCGAAGACCGCTGAAGTCAAGATTCATCGGTTCGAGGAAAGGCGAACGCGGTGACATGGATAGCATAAATACGAACAATTTGTTCCAGAAAAGGAGAACACGGTTTTTATGAAATGAGCCCACTACGCGCTATTGAGCTGTTTCTTGAGTGTACCGTTTGAATTTGATTGCACTTTTTGAAGATTTTTAAAATTTGGTTGCACTTTCAATAAAATTGACGCACGCACTGATCGTGCTTTTGACGGGAGCAAAGACATTCCTCTTGGTTATTCGTAAATCAAACTCCTAAGATATTCACAAAACAAAATATAAATAAGCAAAGCAAGCAACAATGTGACTTTTCCACTTTTTCTTAGTATACAATCTTGACCGCGGGTCACCTATGGGATAAAGAGAAGTCATGTCTAGTGAAAATTTCCTCGAAACGAGAAGCATAAAAAAATCCATCTTCTCCGGTCGTGACGTTTCTCTGCTTAGGCTTCTCAAAAAGGAAAAAGAAAATAATCACTTAGTATGAGAATAAATATTTGAAAATAGAAATTGTCCGGGCCACACACGTTCCATCACATTGGAAATTCCACTGTCGTGGCTTTGGGCGGTTCTTGGTCATTTTGCTTGACTTGGGCTTTTCCAATGGACAGACTCCAACTATATCAACTCCGATCAGGATACGATGTCTCCATAAATGCATCCCCTTTTCTATCGAGCCTCTCCACCCCCCACAATAACCACAGCCGAACAGATTGTCTTCAACATCAGGTACCAAATGGAGTCTTTCCTGCTGCTCCTTCTTCTGGTAATACAAGGTGGGATTAGTTGCTGTGCCCGGAACAATCACCTGTGCGCCCCTTCGGCATGCGGCGAGGTCCGTAACATTAGATATCCCTTTCGATTGAAGGACGATCCGAAAGGCTGCGGCGACTCGAGGTTCGAGCTGGCGTGTGAAGATAATCGCACGGTGCTATCTTTGTACGCCGGCCGATATCAAGTGAAACGGATAATACCCGAGATCAATAATTGGGGTTTCATTGAGGGGCGTATGGAAGTGGTCGATGTCGGGCTGCAAAAGAGCAACTGTTCCTCCCTTCCTCTCCACCCCTTAACTAACTCTAATTTCAGTGATGAAGGACCGTACGACCCGACTTTTGGCGGAGTGACCATTCTGTCTTGCTCAAAGCAAGTGACGTCTCCTTCAAATATACACACTGAACCATGTACAGTTTTAAACGGGTACTATACATATGCCTTCCTCTACGGGACCGCATCCGAAATTGAGGATTCTTGCACCATAATCGCGTCAATATTTGCAGCAGAATATATATGGGAAAAAGCAGCATCATTGTCCATGGAGAATCGCACGATCTCTTACAACGACATCCACGATGCGATGGCTGACGGGTTCAATCTCTCGTACTGGGTGCCGCCGCGGAAGAAAACATATAACTTTTGCTTCTTAGGCTTCCGATACCGAGGGCAACGATGCATACCCTACTACTTCGGTAAGTACGCCTTTCCATCAAAGTAATTTTCCCCGATCGATATGCTAATATTTTTGGCTCTGCCTATAGCTCTTTTGCCTTAAAGCGACGTCCTGTAGTTGACTAGTATGAAAATCATAGTAACAGATGCAAGTGAAGTTTGTAGAAGGTAAGCAAAACCGAATAAAACGAATTAGCCGTGGAGGGGATTAAGATGACATGCAAATGAATTGGTTCCCTGTGAAATACAGTCAGTCGTTGTCAGAGAGAAAAGGAGGATCGCAACCGCGTACGCCGTGTTGTGTTTTATTCCTGTTCACGCAATGATAGTTGAAACTTGCAATATAGAACCCACTCAAACTAAGTTTGTGTTAAGTCAACATTGAACATCTCGATTTTTTAGAGTTAATCAGATCAATATTACTTCTTTCCTTAAATTTATTTTTCATTCATTGCTCGGCTAATTTTGATTACATGGCTTAATTAATCTCTCGCTTTCTGTAGACAATTCTTCCTGGGGCGCGGCGCTAAATGTTGCATTGAACACAGTTCCTGATGTCGGCTTTGTCTTTGGTATGGATGCTTTCTTTTTGTTCACATCTACGAAACACTCACTCACTATATGTGAAGAAAGCACTCTTTGTATGTTCTTTACTGCAAAAATGACTATGCTTTACGCTAATTTTAAGGAAATTTTCTACACAGTTCACTTCTTGGCAGCGAAGTTCATTTTCGGAGCTCCATGTGTGTTGATACTTCTAATCTATAAGTGGATGAGGAGGCATCAAGCAATGGACGCAAACATCGAAGCATTTCTACAAGCTCACAACAACTTTTTGCCCATAAGGTACTCTTACTCGGATATCAAGAAGATCACAAAAAATTTCAAACACAAGTTAGGTGAAGGGGGATTTGGTTCCGTGTACATAGGAGTACTTAGAAGTGGTAATGAAGTCGCTGTTAAGATTTTGAACAAACCGAAATCAAACGGCGAAGATTTTATAAGCGAAGTGGCCACGATTGGAAGGATCCACCACGTTAATGTGGTCCAACTTGTTGGATTTTGCTTCGATTACTCCAAACAAGCTCTTGTCTATGATTTCATGCCGAATGGATCTTTGGATAAGCACATTCTGCATAAGGACGGTGACCATTCTCTTGATTATAAGAAAATGTATGAGATCTCTCTTGGCATAGCTAGAGGGATAGCGTATCTGCATCGGGGATGTGACATGCAAATTTTACACTTTGACATCAAGCCTCACAACATTCTCTTGGACCAGAGTTTCACTCCGAAAGTTTCGACTTTGGACTTGCAAGACTTTATCCCTTGGTCATAGCATAGTAACAATGACCGCGACAAGAGGAACCCTAGGATATATGGCGCTGAGCTATTCTATAAGGACATTGGCGGTGTTTCTTACAAAGCCGATGTTTATAGTTTTGGGATGATGTTAATGGAAATGGCCGGTAGAAGGAGAAATTTAAATGCAAACGCAGAGGCTTCAAGTCAAATTTATTTTCCTTTGTGGGTTTATGATCAACTCAACAAAGAAAATGTGGTTGAAATGGTAAATACCACGTAGAAGAGGAGAGAGAGACAACGTGGAAGATGATAATTGTTGCTCTTTGGTGCATACAATTGAGCCCTCATGATCGACCGTCGATGAGCCGAGTACTCGGCATGCTAGAAGGAGGGATCGATAAACCGCAACTTCCCCCAAAGCCATACGTATCCAAGGGAGACTCAGTTGATGATGTTGAGGCCCGAGCTAGAACTCGAAACATTCTCGTCTTCCTCAAGTGCGCCAACAATTTCCAGTAGTTACCGGTATGAGCACGATAACAAGTTTGCGGAATCTAGTTTTGTATGATTATATAAATCGAATGCATATTATGCATAGTATTATCGCTTGTCCACGATTTTTGTGGCATAATCCTCAAGGCTATCGATTGGTACAACACTTATGATGTACTGGCCTTGAAATGAATTTCAACACGGATGCCTCACTTACAAGGATTTGGCTTCAATATAGAGCATAGATTTTCACGATTCTAAAGTTGATTCCTAGATATAATCAATTCGCAACACCCGTTAATGGGAAAGCCATGTAAAACAATATGTGAAGTAATTTCCACTAATGGAACCATTTTGCCGGTCCACACAATTTGCTGTTGTTGACTTGACCTAGTGTTAATTGGTTGACTTGGACATTTCAATGACAGATGTCACTCAACCGGTCTTTTCGATCATTAGACAGAGGAACCTCGCTTGAAATGCTGTCCGTTTGCTAGTCAACAAGTGGACCGTAAACTATTCGAAAGCAACTACGAAAATTCAAGTCGCCCAACAAGAGAAACGGTCAAGGACGCTTTAGAATATCTTCGTGTCGTAAAAAATAAATAATTATAAAACACTTTTAAAAAATCTCTTAAAATACTTATAAAAATGAATGAACGAAAAATATCTTCATTGTGCACAAACTTTTTGAGACATGAATTATTGTCCACAATGAACTTTTTTTTTGTCATTGGCTCATTATTTTTAAATGATACAAGTGATAATGTTTTTGAAGAACTTTGCCCAAATCATTCACTTATTTCCTAAAAATAATCTGTTTTATTTCTTTCAATAATTAGTCAACAAAAAATATTGTCGACAAGCTGATCATTTTTACGAAAGCTGTTTTTGAAACATCATTCATTTTCACGCAAACAAAAGCAGCCTAAAGCCCTTCCACGGTTTCTCAAAAGCTCTCTCCAAAAGCTCAACCAAACGCACCTTTGAATTCTTAGAACAGTTAGAAGCGGTCTATGAAAAGTTACAATTTAGAAAGAATTTTTAGACAACCAATCCACATGGTCAAGCGGTGTTGGTCATGCAAAAAGTAAATTTGTGTATTGTATACTTATATCTATGGGTCCAAAGCAATTGTAGCATTTGATTCGATGAATCCTCCTAAGCTTGTGAATCCGTACCGGATAATACCAAGATCAACTCACTAATGGAGGAAGTTTCAAGTCAAACACAGCCTTTGAGTCCCTAAAACACGTCGGTCCACGAACAAATACGGACTTCGTGGCCTTATTGGGATCGACGGTTGCGTTGGGGTGGGGAAGAAATGACATCGGGATTCATGTGGGATATTCCTCCCCGTCCTTATAAGTTGCTGGAAATTATGAACGCTTAATACGTCACTGGTCAATGATTAATGTTACAAACGTTTGTGGGAATGCGATGATTTTTACTTTCTTTCTTCTTTTGTCAACATCAACGAATGAGAAGGTGAAAGTCATCATGGAAAAGAGACGAGAAAATGGATCCTTGGATAAACACATTTTTTTATTAGGATGGTGATAATTCTCTTGAACTCAGCATTGAAAGTGGGGTTGAAATGGTAGAGATGCTATAGAAGAGGAAAAACAGACAACGAGAAAGTTAAGGATGGTTGCTCTTTGGTGTATACAAAGGTGCGTTTGGTTCAACGTTGAAAAGACCTTAGTGAAAAATATAGGGTGTTTGGAACCCCTTTGGCCAAATGTTGTCTATGGCAAATTTGAAAGCCACTTGCCTTGGGCTTTTAGCATTTGCGGAAGGCTATTCCTAGGATTAAATTTATTATTTTCTTCCAAAACTACCCTCACTAATATTTTTGTTTTTTGATTTTTCCCCTCATGTTCATCTTATCTATGCGAGTTCAATTTGGTGAGGCCGATCTAGGCTGCAAAGGGCTAGCGAGAGGCCGATGAGGTTGCACGGCCCTCATACGACTATCGCCGACGCCAGATCTGGCTTGCCCGCAGCTTGACTCATTCACCAAAGCCGGCAAAGGGCTTGAATTCTCTTTTAAATGGAAAATAGAAACAAATGCAGCCAAAGTCCTCCGCAAGAAGAATTTTGCCAAACACTATTTTTCCCAAAGTTGCTTTACAAAGGACCTTTTACCAAACACAATTACAATAAAGCTCTTATGACCAACCATCAATGAGCCTGTCCTTAATATGCCGGAAGGAGAGATTGATAAACTACAATTTCCCCCAAAACCACTTATCTATCCGATAGAGATGCGAATTTATGATGTTGAGAGTGAGATAGGACTTCAAACATTCTCATCTTCTTCGAGTGCTCCAAGAATTTCTAATAGTTCTTGGTATGAGCTACCGCTTTAGGTAGGTAATTCAATAGCCAAAGGAGAAGAAGTCATGCCGCTCGTGGACCGCAGATTGAACGGACTTGTGGAGATGGAAGAAGTGTGCAAAGCATGCAAATTGCTGGTGCATTCAAGACAACGAGCGAGATAGGCCAACTATGTCTCAATTAGTTTAGATTTTGGAGGGGCCGGGTTATGGTAGTAGTAAAGCCTCCAATCCCAAGAACTTTCTTGTGAATTGTAGGAAGCTATAAGAGTATAAGACAAAGCCCTATGTCCTTTCTTTAATAATTTGTGGGCACGATGTTTGCCCCAGTTCACCCTCGTTGATTTTCTACGATTCTGAGATATGTACCTTTTTGGCCGAGACCACTCGAAATACAAAGACACAACAGTTAATGTGGCTGATGGACCGACTAGTCTAGAACCTGCATCATGCTTACCGGACTTTGTAGGTTCCAACCACTTGCTACCAATTCTTCATCCTTTCACGGCAAGATTCGGTTAATGAGTTCGGTGTCTATTAAGCTCATCTATCATTTCTCAATAAAATTAGATGAACTGTTTAAACATTTATATGATGCCCTGATGGCAACCCTTGACACTCATATAGTTAATAGAGGCTCGAGGCCAATATAGGTGAGAGCCTTCCAAAGGGTGGCGTGTCTTGCTGAGCATCGGCGTGCACATGGTATCTTCTTGAGCATCGGCGTGGAGTTTTTTGTGGACGAGCGCTTTGTCTTCCTCTATTCATCCATGATCAGCCGCTTCGTCGTCTTCCTTTGTTCATTCATCGCTAGCCGCTTCCCGGATCTACTGCAAATTTGTTCATCGAGTGCTCCAAATCTGTGTTCTTTCAAAAACTCCGCTTGTTTGACATGGGTGTTGGCTCGAGTGATGGACTTAGATTTGAAGTCCACTGCTGCAAATTCCTCTACCTGCTCCTCCAGATCCGAAGTCATTCTTGAATTTTTTATCTTCTTCTTTCTCCAGATCTGGAGTTCTACGTGATTTTTGGATTTCTTTATGTTGGATCTAAAATATCTCTAGTAAATACCAAGCTAATTGGTTCAGCGCAACAGAGAAATCAGCGACGCACGATCGAAAAAAGAGCTGATCGGCAGGGTCAAGGTAGGGGAAGAGCACACCAACAAATATACAAGATGAACACGCCAAGCACCGCGAGTAAAATCAAAGCTCATACAGACGCGTGGAAACGCCGTTATAGCAAGTTCGAGCAAGGAAGCTGAGTCAAGAGAGAGAGTTTTTGTTTATTCTCCTTCGATTTTGTCTCCGACCGTAGCAACCTCACGTCGCCATGCATCTCGCGGCCCCATTGGGATGGTCAACGACACAATAAAAAAGCGTAGAAACCCGACTAGATTACACGTGGCGACAATTCAAATGCGAACAGCAAATTTGTGGGAGAGATGAGAGATCTTCTCTGCCATTATAGCAAGTCCGAGCTTTGACCTCTAATTAATATTAAATGATCTCTTCTAGTCTCTCTGCCATTATAGCAAGTCCGAGCTTTGACCTCTAATTAATATTAAATGATCTCTTCTAGACTTGCTATAATGGCAGAGAAGATCTCTCATCTCTCCCACAAATTTGTTAGAGATATTTTAGATGACTAAAATATCTCCAATAGAAAGAAATCTAAAAATCAGTACTAACTTCAGATCTGGAGGAAGAAGAAGATTTAAAAAATCAGAAATGAACTCCAGATCCAGAGCAGCAAGTGGAGGAACTTGCAGCAATGGACTTCAAATCTAAGTCCATGACTCGAGCCAATACCCATGGCCGCAATCGTAGTTTTTGAAAGAACACCATATTTGGAGCATTCGATGAACAAACTTGCAGCAGATCTGGGAAGCGGCTGGCGATGGATGAACAGAGGAAGACGACAAAGCGGCTGACCATAGATAAACAGAGGAAGACGAAGCGCTCGTCCATGGCGAAACTCCACACTATTAGTGGATAAGCCACCGTCCATAGCTACCCATCTTCTGTATCTTCAGATCTGTGATGAGCCGTCATCCAGATTTGAGGGCACCGCTATGGATGTGCCCACCATCACAAATAGACAAGCCTTTGTCTATGCTGATCACCACCGTCAGTAGAAACCCAGAAATCTCCTGTTCTTTCTCAATTCGAGTCAATATTTTTACAAAGAATTCCATGTCATTTTTATCACACGTTGGTAAACAAGTGGCCATTTATAATTGGATGAAAATGAAATATGAGTGCCACGTCAGCTGTTCATGTGGCGTTTTGCATTCACTGAATATTTTATCATGTCGTTAATTGCCCCGGTGGGGCCGTGGGACACGTGGCGGCGCGAGGTTGTTACGATCCTAGACAAAATCGAAGGAGAAGAAACAAAAACACTCTCTCTCGACTCAACTTCTTTTGCTCGGACTTGTTATAATGGCGGAAAAGATCTCTCATCTCTCCCACAAATTTGTTGTTCGCACTTCAATCGCTGACACGTGTAATCTAGTCGTGTTTCCACGTGTCTTTACGAGCATCGATTTCGCTCGCAGAGCTTGACGAGTTCATCTCCCATATTTCCTCTCGTGTGCTCTTCCCCTGCTTTGACCCCGCGGATCGTTTCTTTTTGTCGATTCGTGCGTCGCTGATTTCTCAGTGGAGCTGAACCGATCAGTTTGGGGTTGTTAGAGATATATCTTCTAAAGATATCTAAAATATCTCCGACAGAAAGAAATCTAAAATATCTCTAACGGGATTCAAACCTTTGTGCGTGGCATTAACGTTGGTGAAGTCTTCTCCGAGTAGTTCGATTTTGATGATCTAGTTGGTAGATGCATTACGGGAGTTGTTGTCTGCAAAAATGCTGGACAATGCTCTGTTGGCTCTGTTGGTTCTAGTGTTGGTAGTAAAAATGTCACAATCTTTTTATTTTGGTCAATACCGGTAACTACTTGAAGAATATGAGAATGTTTGAAGTTCTATCTCGGTTCTCAACATCACCAACTAGCATTTTTGTTAGATAAAGAAGTGACTTTTGTGGAAATTGTCTCTCTTTTAGCTCCAGTCGAGGCCGACCCTAACCTACGGCCGGTCACTAGTTGGAGGAAGAAGGGAAGCAAAAAGAAAAAAAAAAAAGAAAAAAAAAAGAAAGAGAACAAAAAGAAAAACTCGAGGAAAAATAAAACAAAAAATAAAATTAATAAAATTATTCAAAATATTATTAAAAAATTATCTCGTCAACACCAGTCGCGTCATGTCAACAATTTTAGGTCAAAATTGGTGGATTGAATTGGCTCAAATGCAAAAGGTTTATGACTCGGTTGGCCAAAAAAAAATTTAGGACTTAATTGACACAATTGTAATAGGTTTAGGATTTATTTGGTAATGCCATGAGCACTATAGTGGATCCAGCATGCGGGGATGTCTCTTCTTCTCGCAGCCTTCGTTGAAGTACTCATCTCTATTAGAGGTCGGCAAAAAGAACCGACCAATCGGGGAACCTCCCTAACCCAATTCCCGAGGCGCCGGTCCGATTCTCGACTCCATAAAATTAAAACTAGTTATTGTTGGTTCGGTTCTCAATACCGGGGTGGAAGCGCCTGCAGGACCAACCATTTTTTAATTTTATTTTATTACTTAAAAACTTTAAAGAAACCATTTAAAGACTTAATTATTATGGATACTTCTACACATTTAAAATGTAAGAATATGTATTTCAAGCACATGCGACCGGACCTAATTCTTGAGGCGCCGGTCCGTTTCTCGCTCCATAAAATTAAAACTGGTTATTTTTTGTTCGGTTCTCGATACCGGGTGGAATTGCCCCAGACCGGACGGACCATTTTTTAATTTTATTTTATTTCTTAAAAAAATTTAAAGAAACCATTTAAAGACTTAATTATTATGGGTACTTCTACACGTTTAAAATGTGTGATATGCGTTTCAAGCAAATGCGACCAGTCTCGAGCACCTCGATCCGATCCCCAATTCCGGGGGTGGGAACCGAACCACCCAAAAACCGATCACGCCTAGTTTCTACGTTCTTTTGAGGAGGGCTTAGAATAAGCGGATGATCATTGTGGCATTTGCACGACACCGGAGGGCTGATAAAGATTGCACATCACATGGAAATGAAGCTATTCCACCTCGGCTAGCGAAACTTTGTTGTCTTCACCAAACACTTCACCGTTGGCCTTTGCGCTCGCGACCATTTAAAATTTTTCAGGAAGTTGTAGGTTGATCAAATTTCATTCTGAATCCGGCTATGTAATGTTCGAATTCAAGTAATTACAGCGGTTAATCAAGTCGAGGTGCTTTATCTGAGTAGCTTGCCATTCTGTACTTGAACTTTCTATGCATCCTAAGTACTTGTATCAAAATGGAATATTGGAAAAGGAAATTACACTGCCAGTTTTATGCTTTTCCGTGATGAAGTCTCAAATTGTTGAAACAGAACAGTAATCCTCGAATGAATTGTCTCTAGCACGCGCACAAACATATGGTGTAACGAGATAATCCCACAGCAATGAAGATGGAGTCTCATTTCTCCCTACGCAAAGGATGTTGCACGGACCAGGACCAGAGGCCTAAACCTTGCAATTCCAAGAGGTCCGGACAGTGAACGAGAAGTGGTTTTTCTATTGGTGGATCTGAATCCCACAGTCGACTGACCTAAGATCTAAAGATCATCCCTCAGACTAGACTTCGTAAGGTGATTGGCTAATACTTGTCAAAATCACGCAGTTGCTTGGAGGGCATAGAGCAAACTATTCATTCGCCTTCTACTAAGCAATACGCACTGCCATGGCTTCCAACCCCGAAAAAGACTAAGAGGGCTAGTTTGAAAGATCTCATGTCCGCCTTTTAGGAAAAGCTCAACCAGGTGATGGGGGCCATAACTGATATGAAGGATGGGTTCAAGGAAATGAAGGAGCAGATCCACGAGGTGAAAGAGACGCTACGTGATGAGTTCTCGAGAGCCATGAATCAAGCCACGGTCCCCTTGAAAGAGAAGAATGAAGCCCTTGCGTTCGCGGTCGAGGGATTTAAGTTAGAAGCTCGAGAACTCAAAACTGAACTCAGTCTTGTGCATCGCACGCATTGCGAAGGGTCAAGCAGCACGCAAGGTGGACGCGCCAAGGTCAACACCCTTCAAGGGCTACCGGTCAGCTAAGGAGGTGCACAACTTTATTTGAAGCATGGAATTTTGGCGCATCTAGGACAAGAACGCCAAGGTAACAATCGCTTCCATGTCCTTAACCGAAGTTGCTATGCTGTGGAAGCGTTGTGATGAGATGAAACGACGTGCCAATCCCATCAACACTTGCGATGAGCCCATCAAGGAATTCCAGGAACAATTCTTCCCCAAGTTCGCCTAGGCCCGTGGCAAGCTTCGTGGGCCCATACAAACAGGAACGGTTCGGGAGTATCGCAAGCAGTTCAATGAGCTTAGGCAAGAGATCCCTGATCTTGATGAGTGGCGTGAAGCCGTGGGCAAGAAGGGCGCTCCACCGTTGAGGCGTTCAACATATTTCCAAGAACATCACAGTGGCCGAATCTCTTGTGGACTTCTTCTCCAAGCCCAGCTCTTTCAAACCTAAGAACGAAGGGAAGTGCCGGGAGGGGCAGGACAATTCGGGTAATGAAGCTCCGTCCAAGCACATCAGTGGGAAGTGGAAAGAAACCCCTAGGATGTCTCAGCTGCATAAGGATTAGGAGAAGAAGACGATCCTATTTGGTAGCTACTGGATACCTGTAACTGCACTAGCACAAGTACCAAATGGGACTCTTGATTCGTGTAATTCCAGTTAGTGGATAAATCCAGTTGATGTCTCGGTTTCGTTATGAGCTCATCTCCTTTTTCACAATTTCAGATTCCATGGCAGGATCACCAGAATGACCAAGCTTGAGAGGAGAAACTTCCGTACCAAGCTTGAGAGGAGAAACTTCCGTTGGCTGCTCGAGGACGCTGTGTTTGCCATGCCAAGACAGTCCCCATGGAAGAAACAAGCATTCTTTCTGTTGTCTATCTAGCTGCTCACTACATTTGTGGTAAATTTTGAGCAAACAAGATATGAAATGGGTATTGTGTGTGTCTATATCGAACCAGACATACTTTGCTCCACCACATCAAGTGAAATTCCCATCAGTTGTCAAAAAAGCATGATCAGCGTATTTCACTCAGTGAGTGAACATTGTAGAAGCCAGACAAAACTGAGCAAAGTGTACAACAAAAATGGTACTAGAAAAAACTTTCAGGAATTCCTGCGGTCATGCTCTTCACGACCAAGAAGCATGACCCAACCATGTACCTCAATCTGGTATGTACCGCCTGTTCAATGCGTCTTGAAGCGACTACATGAATCCACTCTCATCTCTGTACTCATGTCATTCTCGGGTGCCGGATAGTAATCTTCTCTCAGCTGTACATCCCTAAGATTCAGTATCCTCAGCAGAAAATTCATGAAATGCTCGTGCGCCGTTCCGTGAATGAAGAGCTTCCTCAATGTTAGACACTCTGCAAGTAAACCGGCCGCCGGCAGCGACAAACTTCTCTGGTTGACATCACGATCTTGTGGAGGCCAGTAATCAAGCTTGTTAAGGCTAAGATTCCCAATCCCGCTCAAGAAGAATCTCTCCCACAAGCTCAGATCCATTTGCCCTGATGGCGCTGTTAATACATAACCTATGGCATCACCACAATCCAACTGCATCTTCGAAAGTGCCGGGTAACGGGAAAGCATACTCAACCCAAATGCGCGAACTGCTGGCTTTGGCTTCCCCCTGCAATCTCCCTCCACTTTTATGTGGATCTCCTCCAAATTGGGACAATCCTCGAGGCCGGCCATTGGAAGTGGCGTCAAGAGGTCGCCAACCCCAATCCAAAGCGAGAGGTACTGCAATCTTTCCCAACTATTGCACAAGAATCCATTGCCATTGATGATGGCATTGGAATAGTGGCTATCGAGAGCATATTTGCATCTCTTGTTCCGGCCTGTATCCTCACAGAAAGTGCTACCACCAAGAAAGTGCATGACTTCATTGTTCTGGCTTGGCATACTAGGCTCGGCCACTTCACATTCTTCCAAACCATCCCACACGCAGTCAATGTGGAGCCGCTGAATCCGATCACGTATCGGTTCCACAGCACGCAAAGATGCTGCAGCATCTAGATTCTTGCAACAAGAAATCCTGACATCAAGCAGAGTCCGGCAAAGTAAACTAGTCAACAACCTCATACCCTTCCAGGTAACATTCTTGCAACCCTGAATTTCGAATTTCCTCAGCTTCGAACACCCTCTCGCAATCTCAATCAACCCCATATCCGTCAAATCCGCTGCGTTCTTGATCGACAAAGATGTGAGACCTTGACAGAGTGCCAACCCATCTAATTGAGACTCAATTGCCATCACAACCCCATGAAATTGCCCCAACTTGAGCACCCTCAAGTTCTTGCATTTGGAACTCAAAACTTCCAGAGCAAACCCGCTCTCTCTGACATTTCTACAAACATCTAACACCAACTCCTCCAGCAGGCTAAGTTTAGAGAATACCTCCACCAGCGCGGCTCGCGTAATCCCCGCATCCTCTGAAGTGAGCCCATCGTCCTCTGGATCGCCTCTTGCATTCGCCAGCGAAGAAGTATCGACCAAGTGAAGCAGAGTCAATTTCGGACAATTAGCAGCTATATCAAGCAAAGCCTGATCGCCCACGAACCCAAAGTACCTGGGATCAAATGTGCACGCGACAAGGAGCTCCCGCAGGTTGCCGCAGGCGGCGGCAATCACACGAATCTCCTCCGTCTTGAACCCCTCGCTGAACGATGTCGTCAAGAGATCCAACTTCGTGAGGGAGGACGCAATCGAAGGATAAGCCTGGAGAGCCGGAGGGAGGTCCTCGGTGTAGTAGTAGAAGCTCGAGAGGTCGAGCCCGGAGAGAGACTGGCAATGCTCGAAGAGCATCTCAAAGTCGGCGCCAAGCGGCGCCTGCGCAGGCCGCTGGTGCCACCGCACCAGCTTGACGCGGCAGAGGCGCGGCCACTGCGGGAGGAGCACCTGGAGCGTCGCCGGGGATCGCGCGTAGACAGTGAGGGAGGTGACCGACGGGAAAGCCATGCGCAGGCGGTGGGCGAGGAGGAAGGGGTCGGAGACCGAGGAGGCGAGGTCGTGGCCCCACGGTGAGAGGAGGGAGAGGTCGAGGTGCTCCACGCGCCGGAAGCCGGTCGGGATCCGGTAGAGGTTGCGGACGTTGCCGCGGAGCGTGAGGGAGACGCGGGTGGCCCGCTCGAGGGCGAGGTACTTGCGGCTGACTAGGGGAGAGGGCGTTGCGGGCGCGCGTGTCGGTCACGAGGCAGAAGATGTTGGAGAGGATGGCGTCGGGGAGGTCGCCGATGTCGGTGGCGTAATAGCGCGTCGCCATCGCCGCGGCGGCGGGGGGCGGCGGCGATCTCGCTGTGGGCAGGAGGAGAGAGTGGGAGAGGGAAGAGAAACAGTGAAGACGGATGGGCAAAGCTTGTCAAGTGAAATGGAAACCCACGTGATATGAGGTGAACGAGTTTTGACACACACGCGACCGGAGCGCGTGGGGGAGGGAACACGCGATGAACAAAGAAGATGAGGAATGAGGATAATAGGCACGAAGGGGTAATTACCAATCAAATGGATTGACTCGGATTCGGGTCGGGTTCGGGTCGGATTAAGTTTGAAGTAGGAATCTGATCGTTCAATTATGCAGGGATTAAACAAATGACGGTAGATTAAACAGCCAGCGAAAAACGCATTAACGTTCGAGTTAGGGGTTACTAACATGAGCACCCTTTTCTTGTAGGATTGTCGCTGAAGCAATTTTACAATTTCTTAAAATTTTTATTTATTTAGTTTGATTTAATTTTTAAAACGTTAAAAAAATCACCCCGATTGTTATTTTTTTCCTCAAAGCTCCTTTTCACCTTTTTCTAATAAGACATGTATTGCATCTCCATACGTAATTTCTTAATAGACCTTACTAGCATAAT
>JAILYA010000088.1:600000-815957 GCA_021437795.1 Rhodamnia rubescens
AAATGGAATTCCTAGGGTCTGTTTCGAGTTTGCATGCGAAAGAGACACTAACCATGTGAATATAACGACATCTATACCTCTAATTTCCTAAAAGGAGAAGATGACGATTTGCAATTTTGCCAACAGTTCCCTCAGGTTGAATTCCAGGGAGAAAAATCTATAATGAAGCATATTAGGTACATGTGAGTCGCCATTATCGTTTGAACTCTAATTGATATTGTGCACCGTATTTAGCACTCAAATTAGCGACCATAAGAGAGACCCTTCATAGGCAACCAAATAGTAAGGGGAAATAATATATGAGCTAATTCAGAAATACACATATGCAAGGGTGAAACAGAAATGTGTAAGAGGTCCGGTTAGGTACATGCATGTATATCGCTGTCGGACCCTCCAGCGCCCATGCCAGCCCTGCAAGGGTTGCCCAAGCAAACGGGCCGGCAAGGGTGGCCCTTGCCCAAGGTCGACGGAAGAAAAAAAATAGAAAAGGTCAAAAAGGAAAAGGGAAAAACAGAAAAAATAAACAATATAAATAAAAATATTTAAAACTATTAAAATAAAATTAAAAGTTATTCACGTTAGGGCTGATGATGCCACGTAGGACGACCGGCGTCCATGTTAGTAGTTTCGGCCAATAAGACCGAATCGGCAAAAGGTGAAAAGGTTTATGATTGAATCGGCGAAGTGGAAAATGTGTAGCATTTTATCGGCAATTTTTCCTTATTTCAAACCATATTGTATCAAAAAGAAAAAAAATAGCATAAGTGCCGAAAGTTATGTGTGGAGATCACTTTAGTGCCAAAAGTTTCATTCAAATCATTTAAGTGTCAATTTTTTTGAAAAAAAATAGTTTGAGTGCCAACTCCGATATGTGTCTCCGAAAATCCGATGTGGCATTATTTTACTAATATTTGAAGTTGATGTGGCTCATCGGAGGCCTAGTCAGCGATAAAAAAAAGCTAGAAATTGAAAAAATACATTAAAAATAGAAAATACAAACTTAATTAGTTACAAAAATGAAACAGCTAAAAATTGGAAAAAAATATTAAAAAATAAAGAATACAAACTCAATTAGTTTACAAAAATAAAAAAGCTAAAAATTGTAAAAATACTAAAAAAAACTTAATTAGTTAAAAAAAAAAAGCTAAAAATTCAAAAAAAAAAAAGGCATGTCCAATAAAGGTCCTAAAACTTATCACGAAGTAGAATTGAATCCTAAAACTTATAAAAAGCGTAACCAAGTCCCAAAATTTGTCAAATTTGTGCAAACGAGTCATTCCGTTAACTCCAAAAAATGATGAATTTTTTTAATATTTTCTCTCTCGTACGTGGTAATGACATGGCTAAGATGACATTGGTTTGGTTCAAATTCGATTTGTAATACAAGTTTCATTTAAATTATAATTTAAAAAAACAAAATTAACAAAAAAAATACAAATTTTATTTTAAATGAATTGAAGAAATAGCTTAAATTTTTTTTAATAAAAAAAGGCTAAAAAAACAAAGGTAAACGTAGAACTAGGCAGCAAGGGCTTGCACTGTCCTCATTGCCTGGTTCTCTACCTCTTTTTATTTTATTTTTAGCTTTTTTGTAAATTTTTAAAGCTTATTTTAAATTTAATTTGTATTTTAAACAAATAGTATTTAGCTAATTTTTAAATTTGTATTTAATTTATTTTAAAGTGTAGAAGTGCACGTGAGCCCACTTACTTTTTTTTAAACAAATGTAATTTTACATTAAATATTTAATTATTAATTCCACGTGGCAGCTTTGGCCGGAATATTTTGCCGGAGGCATTTAAGTGGTCGTTTTTGCTTCAATTTAATACTTAAGTGATCCGGCAAAATTTTTTGGCATCAACATGATTTTCGTACACAAATTTTGGCACTTATATTGTCCTTCTCCACGTATCGAATGCTATGAATCTCACACCATATTGTTGGTGCCCTTTTGAATGACGTTATCACATGTGCAAATGATTCGGATCATGTCAAATACTATGAACTTCGAAATATTTAACACTTGGACATGGTTATTGCCATGGGAGAACGACAATCATGCTATAGTGAGGGTTTTGCTCAAGGAAAATTGTCGCTTCCAAAATAAAGATGATTTTTTGTTGGGTGCATTACATTTCTATTTTGTTGGGGTGTGGCTTATACTCCCATGGATAGGAAGGCACGGGAATCCCAGTCCTCGATGTATGGACTAGGTCGGCGACCCAGCACTCATGAGCCATCGGGAGGGTTTTTATAGTTTGAACCAATATTTTTTTATTGGTAGTTTGGGCTTAAACCAATAAATAGCTACTATTATATATTGTCTTTTTTTTTTTTATAATTGAGGGATATGACAGAGAGGTGTGAGATGCTAATTATTATGAAGTCCTCTGCTGGATGTAGCCTTAGTTTAAAGGTGAATTAGGGTAAATCTTGTATTTTGATTTCCTTTTTCTCGCTTTTACACTTTATTTCGTTTGTGATTTGTGCACCGAATCCTAATACACTTAGCCCTTTGCGACTCATTAAAATTGGCTCCAAAAAAGCCATTCATTTTAATATTTTGAGGATCCCCTTAATTTCCATGTTGAGCGGCTTCATCATCTTTTCTTTTCATTTACTTTTCATAAACTGTTTTTTGTTATATATACAAGTTTATCACAACCTTTTTAATTAATTATTTTTTGTAATTTGTTTATGATTAGATAGGAGAATTTCCTAAAGGAAATCATATTAAAAAAACTCATGGCCATTGCTGGACGTTTTTAATGGAATATTTTAATGCAATAATCAAATGCTTGGTGCTTTAAAAAAAATGAAACTTCCTCAAATAATTTAATCTTTTCAAAATAATTTAAAATACTTCACTAGCTTAAAAATTATCAATTGTACTTTTTCTCAATTTAATCTTGGTAAACAATACTCTTTTGATCATTTCACCTTCTTGTAGTACTCTATTAGGCGGTGTTCTTTCTTACTTTTTGGATTACTATTATGAAGAAATCACATAATAACTCCAAAATGAGGTAACAAAGCTAAAAAAATACCAAATAAAATTTTCTTATGAATGGGATGAGTACAGAGCCTCCCGTAATACATGGAAGTGGAGACAATAAATCACAAAAAACCTAAATATATCTATTGTGATACATTTACCATAAAAAAAATTTGTAACATTAAAAACTCCAAACTTATATGCGTGCGACACATTTACCTTTTAGTTTTTTTTTGTGTCACCAAAAATTTTTTAGGATAAATATATCTCAACGGGCTAAAGTTTTTTTTTTTTTTTGGCTTTTTCCTAGGAACTAGATGGAAAATTTTCTTGTTTTCGCATGGCTCACTTGTTGATACCTAAATTTTGATTTTTCTTAAATCATGTATTTTACTTTAAAAAATGAGAATT
Organism: Rhodamnia rubescens; assembly: GCA_021437795.1. Lineage (NCBI taxonomy): Eukaryota > Viridiplantae > Streptophyta > Magnoliopsida > Myrtales > Myrtaceae > Rhodamnia > Rhodamnia rubescens. The sequence goes on from JAILYA010000088.1 coordinate 603,407, forward strand.
AGTTTTAGTTCTCACAAAAAATAATCAATTAGTTCTTATGCATAGCATATTAATTTAGTTTAGCATTCATTGCATTTTGCATCTTATTTGGATCGGCAGCAAGGGAATTGAACTTGAATTGACATGCGGTTAGACCCGAGCTTATATGAAAAATTTGGCCAAGCATGGGGGAGGTACCAAATTTATTTTAAGGGCTTGGACTTATTTTTAAATTTAATTCAGCCTGTTTTTACTCATTTAAATGTTGAAGGCTTTTAATTAATTACCCATTAACCAATTAAAGCCTAAATTGAGCCCAAAAAATTCATGATAAGCCCACATATTTTATAATTTTCGGCTAGCCTTATTCATAGACCCCATGTGCTGAAAATTTCAGCTCTATACATGGATATTATTGTCGAAAATTTGAAGAGTTTTAATTGATTGAGACTCTTGAAGATCATAATTTTTAATCCGGTCATTGACGAATCTTACTTCAACTAGGATTAGGAAACCCTTATGTTGCGTTTGGTAGTCCAGATTTTTAGCCGGACTAGGATTGGATAGGATAGGATATGAAATCCAGGAATTTTGCCACATCCTATCCACTATTTGATGAATCACAATAACAAGCCGCATATGTTCATATCTTATCATGTTTATTGTTTAGTATTTACACATATTAATGTAACTTAACTTAAAAATGCATAAATGGAGCCTATAAGAATCTCTCATAATTCACTGCCAATTCTAGTAAGAGAGAAATTATGATCATTTACATTTGCAACTACAAAATTTTTTGCCTCTCTCTCTACTTTCGTTAAACTTCAACATGAACCACAAAGTTGCGGAGGATAATGAGTTTTGACTCTCTCTTTTTTTTTATAGACTTTTGACGTGAACCAAAAACCTATGAAAGATTAGAAGTTTCCCCTCTCTCTTGTTTTCATAAAGTTCTTACGTGAGCTAAAAAAATGCAAAGGAATGGTGAAACTTTAACACGAACCAAAGATACATAGGAGAAGTACATGGAGATTTCTAGAAATTTTATTGCCCGACATTCTTCGAGAATTATTTTCATTTTCAAGGTTTGAATTTTGTTTATTTAAAATCTGGGTTGTTCTACTTCATTTTTGTACTTATTTTTTATTTTTATATCTCGTTTTCTTTATTTTTATTTCGTTCCATCATTTTTTAATAAATTTTTATTAAATAATAAACTACACTACCATACCTAAAATATGTAATGATGTGATGTGGATATGAAGTGTATGTATATATGCACAAAATATATATTATAAAGTAAAAAAACTAAATTTATAAATACATATATGAATAAATAAAAAAATATTTTTCATTTTAATTTTAATTTTTTAAATTTAGAATTCAAATATAAATCATATTTAATATTTATTTTATTTTATTATTTAAGAAGTTTGTTATTCGAGATAAAATAGCTTTTATACCATGAACATAAGAAATCATATCCACCTTTATCCCATCCCCCATGGGATAATTTTATCATGGCTATATCCCACTTTATCCTATCCTAGACAAGGAGCCAAATACAGGATAGGGTAAATTTTATCCTATCATGATTTTTATTCCAGTTGCTAAATGCAGCCTTAGTCTATAAAAAAGAAGCTAAGCTTAGGGTTTTGGGTTCTGCAATTTTCTGCTCACTAGTCCAAGAGAAAACCGGAGAGAGAGAGAAGCCAAGAGTCCCGGTGTGTTCGAGCTCCTCCGGGCACCACCGTGTGCCAGCTGCCGTTTGGTCTGCTGCACCACCGACGCCGTCCACCACACCATCCAGTAGAGACAACCATCCATCTGCGCTCCCATTGTCCTCGACGCTCTCCAGCCGTGCTCCCGTTGTCTCACAATGATCCTGCTGTCCCGGCGTTTTCCAGCTACTGTCCAGGCGTTTTTCAGCTGCTGTCCAAGCCGTCTCTAGCTGCTATTTAGGGCTGAATTCCTTGCTGTTCGAGGGATTATTTTACTGCAAATCAGTGCTCAAATCCATTGCTGTTTGGTGTCCTAAACAGCTTTATTTTGAGTGATTACTTACTTCTAATCAGTGCAGATTTTTGCTCGCAATTAGGGCTGATTACTACATGTTTGGGGTCGAATTCCTTGCTATTTTGTGCCAATTGAAGCTCATGATTGCTGCAGTGAAGTGCGTCCCATCGAGGCCTTGATTGAGCGCAAACCAAGTTCTTAGGTGTGCACGACTTTCCCTAGCCGATGGGTCCAAGTAGCTTTGCTTGGTGCTTAAGTTTTGGTTCAAGATTCGAACTACGTAACATTCTTATCCTGAAATTTTCTGAAAGTTGCTTGCATGATTTGAACATTTGATGGATGAAAGGGATTTTCGGATAAATCATAGTTGCCTAATTTTAATTTCCGAATTTGAAATACATCTTGGGAATTTTGTGCATTTTGGATTTCTTTTTAGCATATCTATAAGAATTCCCGCTTGAAATGAAAATTAAGACTAGCGGCTCCGAATTACACACTCATCATCGGGCGCAATAGAATACCGTATGATCACGTAGAAATATAAAACATAAAAAACACAAAGACTTGTTCTAGATTTCAAGTTATCTGCCGTCGTCGAAATCGGTTTCCGAATTTTTTTAAACCTATAACCTACTCTATATAACTTATTTATATAGACAAGTTTTTGACCAAAATATAAAAATAAAAAAAGTCAACATAGGTTAATCATTAATCGGGAAATACAACGTTTAACTATAAATAGGTTAGATGAATAAATTCTGGGTTAAACGGGTGGAACTTGAATAGGATCCTATCCGTTCATTAATTGCAACAATTTGCAAACGGGCTTGACAAGATTACAAAACTATCGGGTTTGCTCCTTTCTTTTTGCCAAAAATGGAAAATTGCCATCGTTAATGCATAAAGCTTAAACCGATCTAAGCACAAGTGAAACAAATTTAACTGCTGTATAGAAGATAAAAAAAAAAATTTAAAGTTTGAAATCTATAATCTATAATATATTTTGCAAAAGGGACTTTTGAACATGTAATGAGGTTTCATCATCATTTATTTAGGAGAATTGCCAAAAAAAAGTTCTAAATTTGTTGTAATTGTGCTAATTCAGTCATAAACTTATTTTTTTGCCAATTCAGTCCTAAAAGTTTTACATTTGCCCTAATTCGGTGCATGAGTTTTGGTCGACCCGTTGAAGTATTGTTTAATATTTTAATAATTTTTCCTTCCCTACTTAGGTGGCTCGGTGCCGGCGAGGGCTTCCTAGCCCTCACCGTGGTTGGCGACCGGCTAAGTCTAGAAAAAATAAACTAAAGAAAAGAAAAAAAATAGAAAATATAAGTAAACCAATGAAATTTGTAAAATATTAGTAAAAAAAGAAAAGGTATACATCGGCGCCAATTGGCCAAAACTAGCCGGAAGGATTAAATTGACACAAATACGAAAAGTTTATAACTGAATTAGCCATAAAAGGCTTATGACTAAATTCGCAAAATTGCAATATATTTAGGACTTTTTTTTATAATCCTCCCTCCTTCCTCTTGTAGCATTTCACTTGGTCATACTTTCTAATAGAAGTTTTTTTGTTCTTTTTCTTGAACTATATTCATCGACAATATTTTCCACATGAAACTTTAAAGGTGATAATCTCCAAAAAAGTCATAAACCATTTATAGATGTCTATTCAATCATAAACATTTCAATTTACTCAATTCAGTTCTATACCTTTAGATGATTTACAAATAAAATTCTTTCGATCAATTTTAGATTAAAATCGCCGACATTAATGCCGGTAATCATACATGGCATGGCTAGTGGTCATACGGACAATATTTTGCATTTCTTTAAAGTTTTTAAGAATCTTTAAAAATTTTTCTTCTTGTTCTACTTTTCTTTTCTTTTCCTTCGCCAGTCTTAATGGTTGGCAACCGGCCATAGGCAAGGGCCGGGGAGGTTGAGCCTCACCTAAATCTAGTGAGGTCGATGGATCTTGCGAGGCGAGCTGCCGGCCATCTCCGAGGCCGGTGAGGTCAACCTTCGCTAGCCATCTCCGAGGCCTAGCTATTGTAGAGGAAGAAGAAAACAAAAAGACAGAAACAAGAAAGAATTCAAAAAAATTATAATATATTAGAAAAATTTAAAAGAATGCAAAAAAATTGCCACTTTTATTCCAGCCATACCACATAGAGTAGACGTCATCCATGTTGGCAATTATAGGCCAAATTTGACCAAGAGAACTACATTGACAAATCCTCAAAAAGGTTTATGATGAAATTGATCAAATTGAAAAGTTTAGGACTGGATTGACGTTCATGCAATAGATTTATGATTTTTTTGGTGATTTTTCCAAAATTATGAATTTTTTATTACTCGAATATCATAATTGTGTGGTCATTGCTATAGTTATATCGGCTTGACTATTTTAGCCCACCCTTTCAAGAAGATATAGCGTCACCTGTAAAAGGAACCATTTCATAGGTGCTGATGGCAAATCCTAATTATTCAGATAAATCACGATAAAAAATTGAAATAATTATTCTTTTGAAGGAATTTTTTGTGAAAAAAGCCGTTTAGGATGCGTGTGTATGTCCAGAATTAAACTGCATAAATAGAACTTCATTTCTCTTTTGCTTTTTTAAAAAATGAGTTAATGAAGAAAATGATTCACCTCCTCTTTCCCCCAAAAAATTCTAGATGTTTGTGGAGGGGTGAAACCCTAATCTCTAGAATGATGCAAGGGGAGTGAATCGTCTTCTAATAAAGGCTATAAATAGTCTAGTGTTCTTAGTTATGTTTATGTAGAAGAAGTTCTCCCATCCAATAATTAGAGAGGTGAAAACTAAAACTACATTGAACCACCTGGTCCGTCGGTGTGTGTATATTTATATTACAAGCTTTTTAGGGTATTTCAGTTCCCTTGTTGTAAAAGCGGTGCTTTTAGAGTGCGTTTGGTAACATTTCGTGCACGAGAATAATTTCTATTCGAAATAGTTTTTTTCTATTCCTATTATCTCGAACAAATTTTTGAGCAGAAAGAATGCATTTTGGTAATCGCATAAAATTTCTATTTTCAAAATAAATAAAAAAAGAACATAAATGCGTGTTGGTAAGACCCTAAAAATTTATTTTCCCAATTTTTTCGTTTAATCATAAAGATATCATTGAAAACTTAACAATTCATGTTAGCATAAAACTGTACTTTTGTAAGGACTTATTTGATCAAGATATTACAAGATGGCCTTCGAAAATCTAACGTAGTAGTTAGTAGGGGTGTCAAAAATACCGAAACCGGCCCTATATGACTCAAAATTTTCGGGGTTTTCCGGTTCAGGTCGGGCTAAGTAATGAAAACTTTGGGTAGTTTGACAGTTCATGTCGGGTTTTCTTTTTCCCCACTTCTTCCTCTTCTTCTTACCTTCTCACCTTGATTCCCAAGAATTCTAAAAAAGCACTATAATTAATCAAAATATAATATCTAAAGATTAATCCAAAAAATGATAATACATTTCCACCCTTCCCGTTGACTCCCACTACACCCACATCTGATAAACAAAAAATAGTACTGAATAAAACTCAAGTATTAATATAATTCATATATGTAAATGCAAAACATTCGAATATGAACTTAAGTGTTCTTTTGTTATTTTCAATTCTTCTATGTTGTATACGAAATTTTCGATGCTTCTTTTGTAAAATGCATCCGAGGTTGCTAAAACAAAAATCTTAACATAGAAATCAAAAAAGAAATCAAATTGATTATTTTGATGACAAGTATAATAAGGAAGCTAAAAGTATAAGTGATCTTCTAAAAAAAAAAAAAACAAAATGATGAGCCGAATTGAACCAAAAATGGCTCAATTAGACCCGATCTGACAATTTAGGTGTATGTGGGCTGGGTTGGGTTACAATGATTTTATTTTTCTAGAGTGACCTTGTTTCTCTTTTTGTTCTTGGGAACACTTCTTTTTCTATTCGAAATCTATTCCCTAACTACTGATCTGATTCGGAGAACAGAAAAATGAACTGACATGCAAAAAATAGATTTAGGTTTTTTTCTATTTTAGGAAATGAAAGAACAGAAAAACTGAGAAATAGAAATATTTCAAAACGGGCCCTTTGTTTCTGAGGCCGTGGAAATAGACTTCTCCCAAAAGGGGATGCTGGCAGAATTCTTCTTGAAATTTTTGCCAAAATGAAAACATCATCCACGAAAGGAAATGAGTACTAAATAAATTGGGTTGTGACTTGTGAGCTTGTGATCTGGGACGGTGATTAAAGAAAGGAAATAATTAAAAAGGCCTCGGCAGGTGGAGAGACAAGACAAAGCTTGGTCGTGTTTCATTTTCTTATGTTCCCGTCCCATGCCACAGAGCCGAAATGACGAGGCTGACCTCTTCCATTCCAAGTAATAACTACTTTGAATATCAAACCACTCTCTCCAGGCTTCTCTCTGTCTTCGATTTTGAAGTGCCACTCTCTCTGTTTCTCTCAACCACCTCGGACCTTGTCCCGCTACTGAATCACCTGTCGATCTGGTCGCATCAAATGGTACAGTCTTGGACTCTCAGCATCGCCCGATGCGCTACTTGAATCTCCATGCTTTCCCTGCCGTTAATATGTGAAACATTGCGCGAGTGCAATGTTTCTGCATTCAAGTTCATTGCTTTCTGAGATTTGGTCCATGCCCATCTGATATTTCGGCCGGTTTCTTGCTGGGTTATGATTAAATAGTAATACGAGGCATTGAGATATACATCTAGCTCTGAGTTTATGGGGGGATCTTGTGGATTTGTTATCAGAATGTCAAATTTGGATTTTTTATTACATTTCTACTTCGATTTGGCGATGATTTTGTGCGTTGAATGGACACTAGTGCTATTGCAATGTTAGGCTGATGGTGTTTGATGGAATGGAACTTACTGGATCGATTGATGCATCTGAGTCCTCTGAGGAAAAGTGGCTTATGGGATGCTTGTATGCTAACAGCGTTTCCTATGGCAAGAGTGTTCCATTGAATCTTGGTTCTATGGCTTTGTAAGATAATGCATACTTTCAACAGAAGTGCTTCCTTGAACCGCAGGGCCTTGACTATTGGAAGCCCAAGAGTTGGCCGACCCACTGTGGTTTCTCGGCACTTTCATGTGCCTATTGTGATTGGGTTTCTGTTTACTTTCCTGTTGGCCATTTCTGCCAGCTATATTTTCGTGGTTCCTAGTCTGAAGCATACCTTCAATGGTGACACTAGTTCCCAGAGTAATGAGTCGATGAGTTTTTGTGATGTTTCTGATGGGAGTTGGATTCAGGATGATAGCTATCCATTGTACAATGCTTCAGAATGTCCTTTCGCTGAGCAAGGATTCAATTGCTTGGGTAATGGTAGGACAGATGATCAATATCTTAAGTGGAGGTGGAAGCCCAGGAACTGTGATGTTCCGAAATTTGATGTGCGTGCCATACTTGGAGTGGCTGAGAAACAGGAGGCTTGTCTTTGTCGGTGATTCGATGAGCAGGTCGCAGTGGGAGTCATTGATATGTTTGCTCATGACTGGAGTGGAGGATAAGAGGACTGTGTATGAATTAAATGGGAGTAAGATAACAAAGCGGATCAGATTCTTAGGTGTTCGCTTTAGTTCCTTCAACTTCACCATTGAATTCTTTCGGTCTGTTTTCCTGGTGCAACATGGTTGGATGCCTAGGTATGCACCAAGAAGGGTCAGATCCACGCTTAAATTGGACAAACTTGATGATATTAGTAGTCGTTGGGTTGATACAGATGTTCTAATTTTCAACACAGGGCAGTGGTGGGTGCCAGGGAAGCTCTTTGAAACGTAAGTTTCTTGTCCTGTCATCAGCATAATTGGTACTCAGACGCTCATTGATGATGCACTGTTCCATTGTTGACAGCATCAAATGTTCCAATGTTTTGTGTTTTATACTCATGGTGAATCTCAAAAGATTTCAAATGAAAAAGATGCAACCCAAAGCTAGAAACTGGCAATGGTTTATCTCAGACAATTGTACCTATCGTAGTTTCAACATTCGTACATGGCAATAATTCTCTAAATAGCCATTTCTGTAGGCTCTTCCAAGCATTCACTCTTACTAAGACTGAGCTGTTTATTTAGTAGAGTCAAATTTTACCCCCAAAACATTATCTTCCTTTGTCTACTTTTGTCTTTTCTTCTTGCCTGTGAAGATCGGGGAATGCTTCCAATATTCAAGATTAGTGAAATGCAGCAAGTTTTACATATGATCTTGACAGATTACCCATCAGAAAGTACATAGACTTTGTGATCTTGCCCAGTGTTCAGTCTATACTTCCTGGTATTCGTTAATTTTTTTCTATCTGATCTAACAGTTATGGCAGCCTGAATTGGATTCTGTACTAATATAGTTTCTCTATCATGAAGATGATGTATAATAGAATTTTCCAACTAAGAATTTGTTTTCCAAGCTATTTCCGGCTAATATTTGTATATTTTGTCCACCTGTGGCCTTTGTTCTCCATTGAAAGCGTAATGCTCCTGAAGACTGGCAGCTTGCATTATTTTTATCTCCATCTCCGATACTCTCCTATTGTACAGATGAAAAATAAGTCTTGCCAAATCAGCATTTCAATTGTGCTCTATCATCATAATCTGTTTTAGCATTTGCTTTGATTCTGAACTTTATGTTCGGCAGGGGTTGTTATTTCCAGGTTGGAAGTTCATTAAAGCTTGGAATGTCAATTCCTGGTGCTTTCAGAGTAGCACTTGACACTTGGGCATCGTGGGTCGAGAGGACAATTGACAGAAAACGGACAAGCGTCTTCTTCAGGACTTTTGAACCATCTCATTGGAGGTATTGCTTTATGATTAAATTTGTCCGTTTGATATTTTATTGGAGATATGCTGCACCATTGCCTTGCTTGGCAACTATTCAATCTCTAAACGATGTTTCTTTGTTGGGAAATAAAAAACTCAAGTTTTGTCTTCAGAAGTGGGACTCTCCTTTCCTTCCTGTAATATCAAGCTTAGCCTATGATTCCAACTTTTCCATGTCAGAAGGATTGTCGTTACGATAAATAATAGATGCCTGAAGGAGAAGTTTCATCTTTCTTCATAATCAATTGATTAAATTTGATTTCTGAGGATGCCTGTTTATATGGTCTAAAGAGAATGTTTGTCAAAAGCATAACTTACCAGTGTCACCTTTGTTCAGATAAATTTTAAGAGGTTCCATAATTAGTTCGTCATGCTGTTTTATTTTCATGCAAGACTCCATATCAACTTGGCCATGTCTTTTTGTCTCTACATATGACTAATATGATATATCTCAGTAACAGTGACCAAAGAAGTAGATCTTGCAACGTGACTCAGTACCCCATGCTGGAAGCTAGCAAGAGAGACCAACACTTATTCGCAGACATTGCGGAGGAGGTGGTGAAGAACATGAGCTTTCCTATTACCCTTTTGCGCATTACATCGCTGTCAGCTTTCAGAATTGATGCTCATGTGGGCAATTGGAGTGATAACCCATCTCTGCCCGACTGCAGCCACTGGTGTCTTCCGGGATTACCTGATATGTGGAATGAAATTCTCCTTTATTACATTCTTACTAACCATGAATCACCTCTGTAGAGGGTGGCACCAGGGGGTCAGTTCCAATCTCTCTTTTCATTTATATCATCCTTTTGCTTGTTTGTCTCTCTTCTTGCCCCCTACTTGGAAATGAAGTTGGCATTAGCCTTGTAGAGGAGAAGGTACCTTATGTAATGAGTACACCACATGGGAGTGACGTGGGTAACCACCACCGGTTATTCAAAAGTGAGAGGCATCTGCACATGGCATTAAATAGGATGAGATTCATAGCACGCGGATAGTGGTGATTGATTGATTATACCACGTCAACACTGCCACACTTGTATTTATAACATAAGATGCTTTCTCCTTGTAAAAGATATAAAGGTGTTTTGTTTCCCTGAAATCATCATGATAAAGGAATACATATTCCATTGTAATCATTTCAAGGAAAATAAACGATTAATTTTCATTTGTTTAGTAGTTTGGGTAAAGAGATTTCCTTCTTGCCACAGGGGGAAGTCAGTTTTCCCCCATTCTAAGGTTGTTTTCAGTCCATGGAAATTTTTTTTCATGCACTGATTAGTTTCCTGCCATTCATAAAACCAGAAAGTGGGAAAAAATTCCTGGAAACAGTTTTCCTTCAAACAAATAGGCCCTTTAGTTTGAAAAACTATACTTACATAAGCATTAGGCCCCCATAATATTATCATCCAGTCATCTTTTGTATTCATTCATTATATTCAGGTAGGACTGCATTTGTTATGCAGAACTCCATAAAGGAAGTCTTCCCGATTTTAACATATTTGGGTAGCATATCTTCTCATGTACAGTTAGTGAGTGATGCGTAAGATGATCTTATTGAACTGCAATTCACCACAGGCGCAAATTCCTACTTTCTGACCTGTGGAATTGCATTCCTTTCTTCTATATAACTACTGTATGGCACAGCCTTTATGGCCTTCTGATACTACCTAATCAATTGTTTTCAGCGTTTTCGAACAATTTACTTCTCTGACCTGTTTTAAACTGCATGCAGATTGAAGAAGAGAATATATAGCTCCGCAGTTTATGAGAGCAATTGCTACATTCTTCAGCCCTTAAAGAGCTGGAGTAATCAAGTTTTATTGATCTGTCTGCATTGATCTCTCCTTGCTGATTGTTTTGGCACAATGCGTGATACTTTTGGCAAGTCTCCGAGTAAATCCAGATTCCTTGGAGAATGATAGAGCCTACTCAAGTAAGAGCAGATAGTGACACGAACCGATTTTTTTTCATTCTTTCTGGAATTCTTTCGTTTTTTTGTCACAGAGAGGTCAAAATCGCTCTCAGATGTAACAATAATTTTTATTGTCTGTTACACTGTATTTTACCAACAACTACACAATTTTGTTTCCAACAAAGAGGAAAGAAGTGGTATAAAGGTTCAAACAGCTTGATTTCTGTGCGCTCTTTTCAGGTTCTGCCATGAGGCTGCAACCCCATTCCTTCGAGGTGTCTGTAGCTTTTGGTATTGTAATTGAGACGTCCATTGTAACAAAGCCTGTACATTCAAGGCAAAAATGCTTAAAAGAAGCTAATGACAAGCATATTCCGAACATACCGAGGAAAGAAATAGGAAGCAAAATGGTCACATGAAGCACTTGTCATGTTCAGCTTGCCTTCGAAATCAGTCAACTGTCTGACTATACAGGTTTTGCAAGGGATATGATGAACAAAACCCGACAGCATAATGGAAAATACATCTCGGCAAGGGCTGGACAATAGGAATCTTTTTTTTTGCATAAAGAGCATTGGCTTGCTGCTGTATTCAATCATTTCCCTTGCAACATTTAAGCCCTTTTCGGAGAATAAGGCAAAAGGAAATAAATTGTAAAGAGGCAGAGTGACTTGAACAATCTTCAAACAAACTGATTGATCAATTGAGATAAAATCAAATTCAGAAAAAGCAGAGCACATGGTCCAGAATTACAATGAATCGCCACTGTATAACAAGTTGGAATCTGAGGGTCATTTCCTTGTGACCACTCAGACAGCATTCACACGAAACAGACAGCAGATAAAACTGATTCCACCTATAAAAAAAAAACTGATTCCACCTTCAGTAGTGTAATTACTGTATGATCTAAAATATGAAGCTGGTTTATGCTAACAAGATAATAGCATGATTCCAATAGGAAGCATGAACATCCTAGAAATGAAACACAATTTTAGCGGTACGGTAACTGAGTATAACTTTTTCTCCTTATGCCATTGGAAGCAATGTGGATGTAACATAAGGTAAAAAAACAAAACGTACTTCTACCAAAAAACATTTACAATTTATGTCTAATCAATTGCCATTGGAGTAATGCGCCTCTTGGCCTGCTTATTTGGGACAGAAGAGCCCGTGACAATAGGAGACCCCTTCTTAACATCTCCCTCGTCTGCCTGAGCATTCATGTTTCTACCACTGGTAGTAGATTCAATTGAAACGTCCGCTTTGTGATCATCAATTTTCTTTTCCTCCGCAATATTCTCCCCTGAAATAGTGAAAAGAATATCTTAAGCAACCAAGAGAAGCTAATTTAAGATGGATATATGCAAGCGATGGGCATAAAAGTAAACCAACCAGACATGGAGGCACGGGACCCCAACTCATTATTTTCAAATTCCAACAAGGTACAGTAGCCGTCTTGAGAAGAAAGTGCTAGGAAATGGGCATCTGGAGACCTTTCAAGAGCAATTAGTAGCACTTGTTAGTACATACTGTATACCAACCACTGTGTTTGGAAGCAAATCAGGTTCCTAAGAAGAAAACTTGGATCTAACATCAAGAGTATGATTGATAAGCTAAATCAAGTGTTGCCTACGATACTTCAACAAATACTAAGAATGTAGAGAGATTACATATTAATGTCAAGGTGTCATCTTATTATGATAAAAATTAGAATCCATTATGAATTATATAGAAGCAGCAATTTGGTGCCAATCCAAAGGTAATTCCTAAATTTCACTGCTCAACAAATACACAAAGTCCAGAGAGTAATAAAATCCTTTACAGAGCTGTTTGCAAATTTAAATGTAGATATTGAAATGAAGGAATGCAGGAGAATTTTCTCTGTTGTGGCAACAGAAAAGTAAAAAGTACTACGATCAGAATTAAGGCAACCAATGTTCCAGCACCAAAGTAATCGCAGCACAGAAACAGAGCTAGTGGACATTCAACTTTTATCTTGACTTTCAAAGAATAGCTGTACCCACCAGAAAAAAGCTTCTGGCTGACAGAGTAAACTTTAGCACTACTGAATAAAATCACCCAACTTACCATGCAATATCACTTATAGCTGCATAGTGAAGACCAGCCAAAACTGCTATTGGTGGGACACTTTCTGTGTCATAGATGTACAAGGAATTCAAAGTAGCCACAGCAAAAACAATGCGATAAGGGAGCTTGAAAAACCCTGCTGCAAAAGCATCAAAAGTCATCCGACTTAATGCCCCACTTGATCCTTTTCTTTGCTTGGAAACAACATTCTGATCTATGTAACATACCAGAGTTGGATCCTTGAAGATTAAAGACAACGGGACAGAAACGAACTGCAATGACAGGTTTGCTAGCTCCAGGGAGCTGTATAGCAGGTCTGCATATTAAGAAAGGAAAATCATGCCCTGAGAGTTTCTTTGGTGGACAAATGTAAGGCCAGGCTTAATATTTGTTTGCCGTTGGATGAGAAAGCTTGACAAGAATTAGACGAACTAAAATGTACAAGATTTAAAAAGCAAGACAGAAGCTACCCCATGTAATTCCCAGTTCCTATGTTATTCCTTCCTCAAGGTTATATGAGAATCACGAGGGAACCATATTTATAAACCCCACAAAAAAACTATGCATGCACTTTGATTTAACTATCTCCTAAATGTGATCAATAATTTGAAGAGTAAACCCCAAGATTACTTTCAAGCAGAGTGACTAATATATGATAGTTTAGTTTTAATTATGCTATCTCCAAGCCATTATTACTGTAAGCTTGTTAACACAGATAGCGTACTCAAAACTGAAGAAGTCTTCTTAAAAGACAGATTGCAGTCAGAGTTTTACCTTGAAAGATCTCTTCTAGAAAATATATAAGCAGTATTTACTGGTTCTGCTGAAGGCAATAATTTGTAAGAACCTGCAGTAATGGAGAAGTAACATTGATAGGAGGATATATTTTTTTGTTGCAAACGACCTGATGTTACGTGACAAATATTGCAAGCCCAAAGACCTTCAGGAAAATATTGCTGAGAATACTACTTTAAGATGGACCTCATTCACGAAAATAAGAACCGAGAATCATCAATACTAATTTCTGGATAAGATTGAGAAAAAAAAGGCAAGTGAAAATGCAGGTCAAGTGAGTACCAGCAGGCACGAGTAAAAAGGATCCATCTGGTGCCCAGGCTAATCTTCGAAAGAATGATGGTAATGTCTCATCATGAAAGAGATGACTTTTTGCAGGCTGTCACAAACCACAAAAGACGTTTAGTATTCCTAAACACCATATTAGATTTAGTCGCATTAGGACATGAGAAAGAACTATACCCTTGAATCATCTGGTAGCTGGGATTCTGCCTTGGAGATAACATGGTGACAGACATAATTCATCTTCTCTGAACTCTTTCCTTTTATCTGAGGCTTATTAACGTAAATTCGACAGGTCCTATCTGAACTGAGAGAAGCAACATATTTAGCCAATGGATCCCATGCGACCCCCTGAACATAGTGCAAATGAGCATCCAAAATCTGATGAACCGATCCTGAAAAGGAGTAGAATAATCTGTCAATCAATATTCTCAATTATAAAACTGAAAGTTCTTAGTCGGATAGTCCTTACCTTTATTAACATCCCAAATGATGCAAGAATTATCAACTGATCCTGAAATCAGAAATGCACTATCTTTAGACCATTCAAGGTCCAAAATGTCCTTCCGATGAAACCTGGCTCACAAAAAGTGACACATATCAAGACAGGACTTACTCTACAAAGCCTGCCCAACGTCTTGCCAATATGAATCCACACTAGTTAATGAACCAAAATAGCCAATGAAATACAAAATATGTGCATCACTGTATGAGCTGAAACCCACATCCCTAAAGCCAGGCAGCAACAACAATGAATCTGTTCCACCTGGCCTTAAACTTAGCTTATGCTTCCTCAAATTATACAAATACCAATATTCTTATGTTTATAGTCATGCTCTCGTGTCGTGACAACCTAAATTAGCTAAGTAATATGGCAACAAAAATATATATACGAAACAGCATGCAGAGGACTGGGCGATTCCCGACGCGACACAAGAACACGACTTGAACTCGAAACGAATATACTGGGAGAAATCTGAACTGGGCATGACACGGCCCAACTGAACTCAAACTGACACTAATTGACACGTTTTCACTCATTTTTAATGAAAATTTAAATCATCTTTTGAACGACACAAAATGACACAAATAGTTGACACGGACAGAAATTGTTGACCCTTCTTCAATAACACTAGTCAGTTTGAGAGATTTCCTTTCCACAAGTAAACACCACTCGAAGGGACATTAGCTGCTAATTTCCAGAGTCAAGTCATTAACCAACAACTTCCAAGAAGAAAATGCTAAAGATGATTGGCATGATCTGACATTGGACATCAGCAAATTCCTTGAAGAAAGGAGCACAACATTATATCAGAAGATATGGTCGTACGATAATGTCTTGAGAACTTTCCACGTCTGACCAGCTTCTCCTACGTGCAACTTCCATAAGATCAGCTCTCCTCCTGAAAAACAAGACATGATATCAAACTAATAAGCCTTTTCGTACTACCTAGGGCTCCCAACCTGTACTGGAAAAGTAGCTTGAAACATGAATTGACACCGTACCATCAGCACCAGAGGCCAGTAATTCCCCTGCATGACATAGCAGATTATTATTGACTGTGGGAATTCACAGCAGTAAATACAGTAACAAAAGAAGAGCCTTTTATTCAAGAATTAGAGAAAACAAAACATGCTTTGAATGATACCTCAAACTGACACCTCTAATAGTTGCACTAGCTCATACTGATAAATTATAATTCAGGGATAGCAAAAATCTCAAAACGGTATCCCAGTGATTCATTTACTGTAAACTAATTTTCATTTCACAAAAAAATCCCAAATTGGTACTCCATGAAATCTCCTAAAAAATCCTAACCCGATACAACATTTACCTCAATCCAATTTTCGTTTCACAAAGAACCCAACAAGTGTCCCTGACCCAAACATTCTCTCCGTTAGCATTCCGACCAATTTCCTGTTAAAATGCATACACGTTACCACATGTGGCAAACGACTACAAGACGGATCCTACGTGGAGAATGACAAATTCGACATGAAAAATGCACATGTGTTGACAAGTATGTGGTTTAAGGGAGAGTACATTTTGATCAAAGGTACTAGTTTGAGATCTTTTGTGAGACGGAATTTAATATGGGGTATATGTGTCATGAGGGAATTAGTTTGGGGTTTTTATGAGACCAAAAATTTGGGGTAAATGTGTCATGAGGTATCAGTTTGGGATTTTTTTGTGAGACGAAAATAAGTTCAAATTAAATGTGCTATGGTTATACCAGTTTGGAAATGACATTTACACTATCATTTACAGCTCAATTTAGCATCTACAGAATAGGTGAATTTCACCCCGACAAGAATCCTATGCAAGAAGCTGATCACAATGAAGATTGACTACTGTATTTTTACATATGACAGGAGTACATGAAAACTCAAATCAAAACAATTTATTTCCTTTATCACCACGCAACTACCGATGTTCATATCATGGGTTGTATCTAAAGGTGTGCAGCCAAAGATAGATAAGACTGAAAAATAAATAAATGCTTTACCTCTAAAAAAATGATTCAGCCAGATCTATACTTAAATTTCTCTATAGATGAACACCTGAGTACTGTCTACTGTCGTAAGATTTTGCATTAAGCTCAATTGTCATAGCTTCTATTATCATGAGATAGAGTCTCACTCTCAAGAGATGCAATGCAGGGACGCCTATAAGCCTGTCAGTAAGTTGCAAGATGTGGTGATGTGTATGACTACTAAATAGGAAAGTGGTTATCTATATGATTATATCTCAAGAAACAAAGGGGAAGCAGTAGATGAAAAACCTCCTCATATGCTTTAAAAATTTGAACATATTTAACCAGCATCGACTATTTTTACCTGACTTAATAGGAAGTGGTTTTTATGTTATATCTCAAGAAACAAAGGATTATGAACGCATATTTAAATACCCAGCATCGACTATTCTTACCTGATGGAGAAAAGCGCAGGATATTTACCGCAGAGCCGTGGTACGTGAGACTGTTCTGATACACTGCTACAGGACCTTTCTTCTGCTCTTCGCAAACTAACAGCCAAAGCTAAGAAAACACAGTCACAGCGGAATTATTCTTCAGGTTAAATGATAAATTAGCAACTCAACTTATCTAAGAACTACATAAGAATCCGAAACTCAAATTTAATATGACGGGACCCTTCAACTTTAACTTGGATCCCATAGACACCACCTGCTATTTGGAAAATGAGACATCCACTGTATCTAGGGTGGTGATCGAACTTAGCACAACCCAACAAGAACAGTTCCAATGACCATCAGGGAAAAAGTATTAGGCACTTCCAGAAAACATGACGCACTAATTATCACTGAAATCGCATTCATCAAGTAATCTAAAATAAAGGGCTACAAATTCAAACTCCGAAGGCGGACAAAATTACTGTCTTTCGGAACATTAAGAAAGAAGACAGCAATTACACTCACTATATTCCGAAAAGCACACACCTGATACAGCGAAGACAAGTAAAATGCCTCGTAAATCAACTTAAGAGCAACAGAAAAAGCTGAAAACAAAGTCGAGATAACAAACGGCAAAAGACGATGGCCAAATTGCAAACTTTGAGCTACAAAATGGCGAGAGCAATTAAGCACAAGAAAAGCATGGAACGAAGACCCACAAAAGAAGAAAGAAAATGGAAGGGGCGAGAGAAAGATTGAGGAGCACCTTGATGTCGAAATCGGCGCCGCCGGTGGCGAGGAGGCCGGAAAGGGGGTGGAAATCTAGGGTTAGAACTGGTTTGGTCTCGTGCCAATTGATTTGGACCGTGCCTCCCTTCATTTCCCCCTACTCCGCTCCTTCTCTCTCTGAGATTGAAGCGTTTTTCTTCTCTTCTTTTGCTGAGAATGTGTTCGTGGAATGATCGTCGATGGAGATGAACAGAGGCCGGAAATCGACACTCTCTTCGCAAGGAGGAGAAGCAGAAGCTCAGAGAAAGATAGAGAGTGGGGGAGATGTTGGCGCGTCCTCGTTTGATTTGGCGGGAAATTTATTGGGCTAGGCCGGCCCGGCCCAGTAGGGATCATTGAAGTCATCGGGCCGGGCCTAGTCAGATGTGGCCCCTTTTTGGAACTTACTGGACGAGAGATACTCCAAAATCAGAAACAAAATAGAAACTTAGCGGAGACCCGTGCTTTTAATAAATAGTCGCCCGACCCTAGTCACTACGACCTCTTAATAACTAGCAAAATATTGATGCTAATAGGAAAAATACTAACAATTCTGATCAAGCAGACGAAGTGGCTCTGATACTTTATTAGCAGCAATCGGATTTTCGTCAACACATAATCAAACGAGGACGCGCCAAAGGCTATTTTGCTGAGTTTCTTAAAGAGAGTTGTCTCGCGTCTCAAGATATTCTTTACCTATTCTTGTGTCAATTTCGGGTACATGTACCCTTTTGTCGAAGGTCTTTTGTTATTGCTTGAAATAATTTTATCTACTCCATATCCGGCTAGGATGGATCTAAACCGGGCTTTACACATTTGGCATAACAACTGCGCATTATTTTTCTTCGAACTTATTAGCACGTGCGCTTGGAGCAACAGTCAAGTAACTTAATAAAAGAATATGACAATTGTCAATACACCGGACTGTTCGAATGTCTGGTAACAAGAATTTATTTGTCGGTTCCGTAAACTGAAATGTTCCTCAAACAGTACGTTTAACCGGTGCTCCAAGAGCGCTCGTTAACGAGAAACGTTTTCGCCGGTCCTTTTAGAATGCTCCGGAAAACTCGGACCGTGGACGTGAATCAAGATAGGTTATCAAACGGTGATGTGGTTTCATACCTAGCTTTGGAGTTCTTATGCACCAGAAATACAGTGACAATCTGGACTAGCATCTTTGTTTGAAACTCACATTCATAGTTAAACGTAGTAACCACCGTACAACCGTGGGGGAAAAGAAAGGAGACCCTTTGAACTCTCAACATCCTATGTTTCGACTTTTATTGGCACTTGTACATTCGGGGACCTGATAGAACGTATCCGACAGACTCGATCAGCGGCTGAGGCTCCTCTATCCGTCCATGCGGATGATGCAGCGGAGTGACTCTCCCTTAAGCATGTAGTCGAAAGCCTTGTTGATCTCGGAGAGACAGACTTCGTGCGTGATGAACTTCTCCAGCTCGAGCTCCTGCAGAAATAAGACAGCCAGGGTCGAAGTCAACATCATCGAATTTGTCAAAGTTTCGAAGAAGACAATGCTACTGTATCTTCCCCTAACCGAATTGATACTAGCCACGTCTAAGATGACACCGTTTATCTCACGCTGCATCAAAGAGGCACCATTTAGTTTGAACTTTGCTCACTTACCTTCCTCATGTACATCTCGACAACATCTGGGAGGTCGGAGCGTGGCTTGTAGTTGCCGAAGAAGGTGCCCTTCAGTGTCTTCTCATTCAGGAAATTCATTGGATGAGTCTTGAAGGCGTCGTCTTTGTTCGGCACTCCCACGAGCACTGCCACACCCCATCCCTGCAAACAGAGGAACATGAATATTTTCGTCAATGACTTTGCGAAATCACTAGTATCACGTCAGTCAGCAAAATTCACCGGAGATTACATCGTGAACACATTCGAAAGCAGAAATCATGGCATTGATGCTTCCTGTGCACTCAACACTTCGGTCGACTCCCCGTCAGTCATTTCAGCGAGAACCTGAGGATGATGGAATCATATTATCACAAACCGACATTAAAGTCTCTACTTGAGTTTCTTTTCAGTTTCCCAGCTTAACATACTGGTTTACTAACCTCCTGAACTGGCTTATGATGATCTTTTGGGTTCACAAACTCCGTAACGCCAAATTTCTTGGCTGTTCAGATTAAGAAATTGACCGTCAGCAGAAGGTTAGAAGGAATTGCAAATTCATTTGGAAGAAAATATTAAACTATACTCAGTAGAGCGGACCAAAATGCCTACAGTGTAAACAAAAGAAACTAGCGAAAGCTTGATGATGAGGCAACCTTATTGTTTCCTTTTCAGTACTCGAAACTCATGAGACAACCTTTTTTTTTTTCCTTGAATGCTGTTGAGTAACTTCCATAGGGACCAAGTCAAATGAAACACCGGAAGAGTCGAGACACTGTTTAGATTCCACGTATTAATCTTGCTAGAATTGTACTCACCCTGGTCAAACCTTTTCGGATTGAGATCGACACCAATTATCCTTGAAGCTCCAGCAATTCTGGCACCTTCAGCCGCCTGATAAAAAATCACGAGGAACAGTCTTTTCAGATCAACAAGAAAGCACAAGCAGTCGCCAGTACAAAAATAACATTAACATGCTAAGGAGAGAATTGCAGAAACTCACAGCAAGGCCAACAGCACCTAGTCCAAATATAGCAACACTCGAACCCTTCGGAGGTTTCGCAACATTCAAGGTGGCCCCAAGACCTGCATTGCAACTCAGATTAGCAAGACCAATTTGATGAATGAAAAGGTCAAAAAACACCATTTCAATTACGCACCAGTAGAGATTCCACAGCTGAGAATGCAAACTTTGTCCAGGGGAGCAGCAGGATTTATCTTGGCTAGGCAGCCGACATGAACGACGGTGTACTCGCTGAACGTTGATGTCCCGACGAAATGGTAAATGGGTTTTCCATTTATCGAGAATCTCGATTTGCCATCGTTCAGCATCACTCCTCTGTCTGTGTTTATCCTGAGGAGGTCGCACATGTTGCTCTCCTCAGATTTACAATGCCGACACTCCTTGCACTCCCCTGTGAACACTGGAAGCACATGATCACCGGGTTTGAGCTCTGTCACACCCTCACCAACGCTTTCGACAATCCTAAGATAAAAGAAGATCGCAATTTCTAAGCACCAATCAAGGAAAGAATAAAACCGAGGCCCATTAAAATTCAAATGAAGAAGTAGGCCATACCCTGCTGCTTCGTGACCAAATATGCGAGGGAAAACTGGGGTTTGTCCCTGAAAATCCATGGACCAACCGATCTAATTAACTGCTTTGACCAAAAATCTAGGAGGAACATGCGAATCGAAGGAGGGAACATCTATTTACCTTGGCTTCCCAGAAGTATACATCTGTGTGGCAGAGTGCTGTGACGAGGATCTTCACGCGAACTTCCATGGCCTGTGGAGGAGCCACCTCCACTTCTTCTATCACCAGCGGCTTTCCGGCTTCCCATGCCACCGCGGCTAATATCCAAAAACATTCGGTTAATGCAAGTAGACTGCAGTGATTGGTTGCTTCGAAGAGAAGGTAAAAACTGGGATAAGGCGGAACATCATAGTGGGCAAACTAGCAGAAATGGCATATTCAATGACAAATTTACAAAAGGGACACAATGGCAGAAACCCGAATTGGGTCACCACCATATTCAGCTTCTTTCAACTTAAGCTTCGTTTGAACACAAGAAAGCGGAAATTATCAGAATCAGCAGAGACTCTGCGTCCATTCAACGCAGGCATAATGGGGACCATTTCAAGCAGTCGAATTGGCAACTCAAGCAACATCATTATATGCGGTGGTCACAATTTAACTAGCAGAACCAACAATTAATCACAAGTCCTAAATCTCAGCTGCATAATCAACCTGATAATCGGAAAAAACACGTGCTGAGGAGGATAGAATCAATAGGGAAGTTCCAGAAAACCATAAATTAGACAACCGCAAAGCATGAATTGCTGAGGTTTTTTCATCGCAGAAGGTCGCACCTTTGCAACGAATGACTTTCCCGACAGTGCTCGACATAGTTGTACAAACTCCTCGGCTTCTTTCGACTTGAGCGATGAAAAAGTTGATTCCTTTTACAGGATGTGAAGAGACGGGGGTGATGGGTGATGGTATTTGTAGCCCGCGAGGCGAAGAGAAGACTCATGGTTAAGCACCAATCAACGTCCGAGGAAGAGAGTAAAGCAAGGCGAAACCATGCCACCCAGAAACCAGTGTGCTTGGTCTTGAAGGCGGTATCTCTAGCCCACGACGCGAAGACAAGACTCGCGGTTCAGCACTAATTAACGTGCGACAAAGACAGGAGAAATAAAATAAAAACGAACAAAACAGGCGAAGCCAATGTCACCCAAAAACCAGCGTGCTTGTTTCTCTTCATATACGAAGTACGAGGATGTTCTGCTGATTTTTTACGGCGCCTCTTGTATTCTTGGTCGTTCCCAGTTTCCGGTTTTGGGACGCGTTGACCTTCACAGCTCAGAATCTGGGGAGGCTTTTTCCGTTCCTGGCCTTATCCGACGGTTCAACAATCAGCTCCACCTACTTTTGGAGCACAGCGGTGTCTGTTTGTGTTTTTGTTTCATCGAACCTGTGGACTCTTGTATAGGAATCAATCGTTCAAAGCACAGTGGCTAAGACATGGGCTCTCGTTTGGAGATTAAGTATGTTCGATCTTTTTACAAGATTTAGTACAAGCACTGGCATGACTTCATACTTGAGTCATCATCCGCTCAGATTTTGGATCGCATTTTACTTAGTCTTTATTCATGAATTTGTTCGGTATTGAATGAGTTTTGAGATCGATTTACTTAAAGTCTCAATACGAAGAAAAAAGAGAGATATTGTACAAAAGATTAAACGAGTGGTTTTTGTCGGCACGAAGAAACTATATGTCCTACTATTGGCATTCTTTTAAGTGCGATCTTGTTGGCCATAGTTGTAAAGAAAAAGAAAAGAAATGAAAAAATGAAAAATAAAAAAATTTTGAAAAGTACTATAATATTATTAAAAATTATTCATATCGGCGTTTTATGCTGCCACGTAAAACAATCTAAATCCACCTAAGCGATCTTCGGTCAAAATTGGCCGGACGGACTCAATTGATAAAACGTGAAAATATTTAAGATTCAATTGGCACAAACATGAAAATGTTTAAGATTCAATAGATATAGAGAGAGAGGGAGCAAAGACCATGTCAAAACCAGAGATTTGATGGTCTCAGTACGAGGCTGCAACAAATGCCACCGTAAGAATTCCGGGGAGCATTCCCAGTTTCCGATTTTTCATTTCGTTGACCTTCAAGGATACTTCGAATATCGTTTCATTGGCGCCAAGTTGTTGTCCTCCTCCAATAGTTTCTTCAAAAACCATTTTAATTGAAGGCAAACTTCATTTCCTGGCAATTGAGCTAAAAGGCCGTCAATCCACCTTTACTTGCGTAATTTAGGTAATTAATTCACACCATCTATTTGAAACTCAATCAAGTCGGTTTTTACCATTACGTTAAATCATAAAAATAACAATGCCGACAAATCAAAAGCTTCTCTAAGAGCCACGGCTTCGCACTCAACACCTCCATGTCACCATGAAGTGGCATTAATCTAGCTACAAAAATTTCTCTGCCATTTTTTTGAATAATCCTGCTCGCACCTACTTCCAGTGTTTTTGCCAAAAACTTGCATCTACATTAAGCTTGTAGCAGTTGGCATGCAGAGGTCGCCATGAACTGCCAAAACTTGCTTCTTGCACTATTTGCAATTTCTCTTTGGCCTTTTAAAACTGAAATATTTAGTCAATAGCACGGACAAGAAAAAGGATTATGATAATCTACCCCCTCCCCTTATGAACTCTAACGATCCTATGAGGCAAAGGATTCTTTGGTTAGAGCATTTTCTTAGAACAAATATAGAACCCGAATGGATGGTTTTATGTCTATTACCAGCTCTTCCTCCTAAACTAAGACCCATCATTCAGATAGATGATGGTCAGCTAATGAGCTAGGATATTAATAAACTCTATCGAAGAGTTATCTCATCGGAACAATACTCTTATCGATCTATTAACAATAAGTAGATCGACATCATGGGAATTAGTAATGTGTCAAGAGAAATTGGTACGAGAAGCCGTGTATACACTTTTTGATAATGGAATTCGCGAACAACCAATGAGGGATGGTCATGATAAGGTTTACAAGTCGTTTTCGAATGTAATTGAGGAGGCAACTCAAACAAAGAAAGAAGAGTTTGGTCTAAATTCACGCCCGTCCCGCCCGTCTGCTACTAGGTTTGGGAATGGCGCTAGCCGAGGGTGCCGCTATGCCCCGCTGGTCTGCTGCGGCCGGCCCCCGGACTATGCAAAAGAATCGAGGTGGGCGGTCTCGTCCATAGTTGTTCCCCTGGCCACAACTTAGTGCTCGGATCCAACCATCGCAATTTTTTGTTATTGAACAGCTTATTAATTAGATGTCCTTCTGAATTGACTTTCACTTTGTGCAACCTACTTTATTTAAATCTTACGATTCGGGCACTAAATTGGTATGAATTCAAGTTATAAGAGCTTCAAATTCATACGAACAGGAAGTTTTGAATTCGAATTGTATTTTGTAATTTCGGAAGAAAAGGAAAAAAGAAAATATCGCCTTCGTTTAATGGGGATTGATTTTTGGTAATTTTAGGCGTTGTCCCTAATCAGTTTTTGATGTGACAGAAGAAAGCTCGATACACCATTCAAGTGGGGGTATCATGGATGATTACAACCTCTATAAACCAACATAGAATCTGGCATAACAATTGCACCTTATTTTTCTTTGAATTTATTAGCACGTGCGCTTGGAGCAATTGTCAAGTAACTTAATAAAAGAACATGATAATTTTCCATACACTGGACTGTTCGAATGTCTGGCAACAAGAATTTACTTGTCAGTTTTGTAAACTGAAATGTTCCTTAGACCGTATATTTAACCGGTGCTCTAAGAGCGCTCGTTAACGAGAACCGTTTTCGCTGGTCCTTTTAGAATGCTCTGGGAAACTTGGACCGCCGACGTGAATCAAGATAGGTTATCAAGCGGTGATGTAGTTTCATATCTAGCTTTGGAGTTCTTATGCACCAGAAATACAGTGACAATCTGGAGTAGCATCTTTGTTCGAAACTCCATTCTAGTTAAACATAGTAACCACTGTCCAAACATGGGGGAAAAGAAAGGAGACCTCAACATCCTATGTTTCGACTTTTATTGGCACTTGTACATTCGGGGACCTGATCGGACATATCGGACAGACTCGATCGGCAGCTGAGGCTCCTCTATCCGTCCATGCGGATGATGCAGCGGAGTGACTCTCCCTTAAGCATGTAGTCGAAAGCCTTGTTGATCTCGGAGAGACAGACTTCGTGCGTGATGAACTTCTCCAGCTCGAGCTCCTGCAGAAATAAGACAGCCGGGGTCAAAGTCTAACATCATCGAGTTTGTTAAAGTTTCGAAGAAGATTAGGCTACTGTCTCTTCCCCGAACCGAATTGATACTAGCCACGTCTAAAATGACACCGTTTATCTCCCATCAAAGAGGCACCTTTTAGTTTGAACTTTGCTCACTTACCTTCCTCATGTACATCTCGACAACATCTGGAAGGTCGGAGCGTGGCTTGTAGCTGCCGAAGAAGGTGCCCTTGAGTGTCTTCTCATTCAGGAAATTCATTGGATGAGTCTTGAAGGCATCGTCTTTGTTCGGCACTCCCACGAGTACTGCCACACCCCATCCCTGCAAACAGAGGAACATGAATATTTTCGTCAATGACTTTGCGAAATCACTAGTATCACGTCAGTCAGCAAAATTCATCGGAGATTACATCGTGAACACATTCGAAAGCAGAAATCATGGCATTGATGCTTCCTGTGCACTCAACACTTCGGTCGACTCCCCCGTCAGTCATTTCAGCAAGAACCTGAGGATGATGGAATCATTTATAAAACCACATTAAAGTCTCTACTTGAGTTTTTTCAGTTTTCCAGCTTAACATACTGGTTTACTAACCTCCTGAACTGGCTTATGATGATCTTTTGGGTTCACAAACTCCGTAACGCCAAATTTCTTGGCTGTTCAGATTAAGAAATTGGCTGTCAGGAGAAGGTCAGAAGGAATCGCAAATTCATCCGGAAGAAAATATTAAACTATACTGAGTGGAGCGGATCAAAATGCCTACAGTGTAAACAAAAGAAACTAGGGAAAGCTTGATGATGAGGCAACCTTAATGTTTCCTTTTCAGTACTCGAAACTCATGAGACAACCTTTTTTTTTTCCTTGAATGTTGTTGAGTAACTTCCATAGGGAACAAGTCAAATGAAACACCGGAAGAGTCGAGACACTGTTTAGATTCCACGTATTAATCTTGCTAGAATTGTACTCACCCTGGTCAAACCTTTTCGGATTGAGATCGACACCAATTATCCTTGAAGCTCCAGCAATTCTGGCACCTTCAGCCGCCTGATAAAAAATCACGAGGAACAGTCTTTTCAGATCAACAAGAAAGCACAAGCAGTCGCCAGTACAAAAATAACATTAACATGCTAAGGAGAGAATTGTCGAAACTCACAGCAAGGCCAACAGCACCTAGTCCAAATATAGCAACACTCGAACCCTTCGGAGGTTTCGCAACATTCAAGGTGGCCCCAAGACCTGCATTGCAACTCAGATTAGCAAGACCAATTTGATGAATGAAAAGGTCAAAAAACACCATTTCAATTACGCACCAGTAGAGATTCCACAGCTGAGAATGCAAACTTTGTCCAGGGGAGCAGCAGGATTTATCTTGGCTAGGCAGCCGACATGAACGACGGTGTACTCGCTGAACGTTGATGTCCCGACGAAATGGTAAATGGGTTTTCCATTTATCGAGAATCTCGATTTGCCATCGTTCAGCATCACTCCTCTGTCTGTGTTTATCCTGAGGAGGTCGCACATGTTGCTCTCCTCAGATTTACAATGCCGACACTCCTTGCACTCCCCTGTGAACACTGGAAGCACATGATCACCGGGTTTGAGCTCTGTCACACCCTCACCAACGCTTTCGACAATCCTACGATAAAAGAAGATCGCAATTTCTAAGCACCAATCAAGGAAAGAATAAAACCGAGGCCCATTAAAATTCAAATGAAGAAGTAGGACATACCCTGCTGCTTCGTGACCAAATATGCGAGGGAAAACTGGGGTTTGTCCCTGAAAATCCATGGACCAACCGATCTAATTAACTGCTTTGACCAAAAATCTAGGAGGAACATGCGAATCGAAGGAGGGAACATCTATTTACCTTGGCTTCCCAGAAGTATACATCTGTGTGGCAGAGTGCTGTGACGAGGATCTTCACGCGAACTTCCATAGCCTGTGGAGGAGCCACCTCCACTTCTTCTATCACCAGCGGCTTTCCGGCTTCCCATGCCACCGCAGCTAATATCCAAAAACATTCGGTTAATGCAAGTAGACTGCAGTGATTGGTTGTTTCGAAGAAAAAGTAAAAACTGGGATAAGGCGGAACATCATAGCGGGCAAACTAGCAGAAATGGCATATTCAATGACAAATTTACAAAAGGGACACAATGGCAGAAACCCGAATTGGGTCACCACCATATTCAGCTTCTTTCAACTTAAGCTTCGTTTGAACACAAGAAAGCGGAAATTATCAGAATCAGCAGAGACTCTGCGTCCATTCAACGCAGGCATAATGGGGACCATTTCAAGCAGTCGAATTGGCAACTCAAGCAACATCATTATATGCGGTGGTCACAATTTAACTAGCAGAACCAACAATTAATCACAAGTCCTAAATCTCAGCTGCATAATCAACCTGATAATCGGAAAAAACACGTGCTGAGGAGGATAGAATCAATAGGGAAGTTCCAGAAAACCATAAATTAGACAACAGCAAAGCATGAAATGCTGAGGCTTCTTCATCGCAGAAGCTCGCACCTTTGCAACGAATGACTTTCCCGACAGTGCTCGACATAGTTGTACAAACTCCTCGGCTTCTTTCGACTTGAGCGATGAAAAAGATAATCCCTTTTTCCGGATGTGAAGAGAAGGGGGTGATGGGTGATGGTATTTGTAGCCCGCGAGGCGAAGAGAAGACTCATGGTTCAGCACCAATCAACGTCCGAGGAAGAGAGAAAAGAAAGGCGAAACCATGCCACCCCAGAAACCAGCGTGCTTGGTTTTGAAGGCGGTATCTCTAGCCCAAGACGCGAAGACAACACTCACCGTCAAGTGCGATAAAGAGGACAATAAAAAACAAAAAAGGCGAAACCACGTCACCGAAAAACCAGTGTGCCTGTTTCCCTTCGTGCACGAGGATGCTCCGCTGACTTCTTACGGGCGCCGTTTGTATTCTGGGTCGTTCCCACTTCCCAGTTTCTGGTTTTGGGACACGCTGACCTTCACAGCTCCGAATCTCGGGAGGCTTTTTCCTTTCCCGGCTTTATCCGATGGTTCAACAATCCGCTCCAGCCTCCAGCTACTTTTAGAGCGAAGCGGTATCTGTCTTCTCTTTGTGTTTTTGTTTCATTTTATGTAAAGAAACTGTGGACCCGTGTATAGAAATCAATTGTTGAAAGCCCAGTGGCCAGGAGTTAGGACACGGGCTTATAAGAAGATTAACGGATTAAGTACACGGCACCCGGCATGATTCTATACTTCTCTCATCTGCTCATATTTTGGCTCGCGTCTTGTCTAGTCTTTATGCGTGATTGTTGTTCCGTGCTTTATGAGTTTTGGGTTTGATTACGTAAGTAGTTTTTGTCACGATGAAGAAACAAGAGAGCAATCGTAGAAAAGATTATGATCACTCAGGACAACAATGTTACTTTGGATATGTGTTTTTCTATAGGTACGGTTTGGGGAGTATCTCTTTTGTTTAGGGAGATATCAGTCTTAACTTTAATATTAGTTATATCATCTATAATTTGACCTTCACTTGGTTATTGAACATGGCCGTATTATTGTGAATGACTCTATTATTTGTTGGGACAAGTTGTGATCTTGACATCTAATGTTAGCCTTAACTTCTGTAGTTTGGAATTTGACTTTATTTTGTAAGTGACTTTCACTTATTGCAAATGAATATACACTGAGCACCTCTATTATTTATGTACCCATAATTATTTACATTTAAATTTATCTGGTTATAGTAAAGACCATATAGTAAATCAAATGTCGCAGTGGTCTTTAAATCCAAGCTTCTAACTTCTATTACAACATATGACACCTAAGTTAGAAATGAATCCCGCTAGCATGAGCATATAACAATATCATGGTGGAATGTCGGGCATAAGATTAGAGGTGAGTCCCGTCATGATTTCTATTTTTTTTTCCATTCATAACAATTGCGGTTGAGATTTCACCATGATATTCTTCGTCCGTCGGCCTCGCAAATCCCGTCGAAAACGGGGGCAAGAAGCCCCCAAACACACAATTAAGAATAAATTTATCTGTGTGAATCTAATCCCATGTATACTAAATTGAATTGCGTAATCGCCGATTGGAACTGTTATAAACGGTCAGCGAAGCAGTTGGTAAAAGTTGCAACTTGAGAGGCACCTTGATCACCCAATTGGCCACTTGAAATTGAAACTCCCCCGTCAAATTATAAAAGAATTGTTTTGCTTTATATCTTGTCATTTCTCTATTGAATTATCGGCTATTATTTACCTTATTTACCAATTCTTATGTTTACTAATTCCTTTTAAGAAATTACCAACCTAAGGTGACTCGGGTGCTTTTCTCCCCTTAGATTGGATTCGGTTGCTAACTTCCATTTGAGTCGGCGGCATTTATTTGACTTTTTTTCTAATTTGCCAAATTTTCTTGACAAATTGTTATTCGCATTTCTTAGCAACGCCTTGAATTTATCAACTTTTTAGAAATTATCGTTCTCGCTTAGATTGACTTACCCAAGTTTTTTTCCAATTGAATTACTCATTTATTTTGAGTAAGCAACTCTCATATGAGTTCTATTTTGCACTAATTTAATTTTTTTTTGTGATAAGTGCAGTAAAAGTCCTAAAACTTGCCATAAAAGTGCGATGAAATCCTAAAAAATTTTCAAAAAGTACAATCACGACCTAAAATTTGTCGGAATGGTGTGACCAAGCCCTTCTCTCAAGTCTGTCAAGCAATGCTAATGTGGTTTTTATTTACTTTTTTACTCTCATATGTGTCGTCTTACATGACGTTAAGGTTTATGATGTCATTTTGATGAGAATCTCAATTTTTTAGCCTAAAATTTAGTTAAATTAGATAAAAATAATAAGCTAAAATTTTATGAAAAACCAAAAAAAAAAAATACGGACAACGGGCGTTGTAGGTGCCTAGGCAAAGGGCTGGCCCTCGCAAGAAGCGAGAGAGGGCCATAACCCTCTCCTAGATCCGGGTGAGGGTCGCCGTCCATCCCCGATGCCCCATCGGTGATGGGGCGGCGACCACATGTGGAGAAGGGCCTGGCCCTCCATTCCCCTGTGATTCTCTCTCTCTCTCTCTCTTTAAGCTTTTAGTCTTTTTTTAGTTTGTCTTTAAAAAAAATTAGCTTTTTAACCTAATTTAATTAACATTTTGGTGTAAAAATTAGAATTTGGTTCAAAACAAGTCGTTTTATTGCTTTGGTTGACCTTGATACCTAGGACGCCCGTACGAGAGAGAATAACCACACAAAAAAATGTTAGTTCAGCATTTTTCTTTGTCAAATTGGACGGAATTAATGAGAAAGACTTAGTTGCATCAATTTGACAAGTGTTAAGACTTGATTGCACTTTATAAAAATTTTAGCACTGAATTACATTTTTGCAGTAAGTTTTAGGACTTCTACGCACTTATCCCATTATTGTTGTTTCTCTTTACGTGTGCGCTAAATGAGAAAGAGATGGCATGCAAAATATGAGAAATGCAATTTTTTTTTACCAGGAAAGAAGATTAACAGCTAGAAGTAGTCGTTATTTGTTGTTTTATTTTATTTTAATGTTTCAAAGAAAGAAGGTTAATGACTATTGAAGACGGTCCAAAGAGAACATGATGAAAATGTCTTCTATTTATTTACCGAGCCCGAATATTTTAGTCCAGAGTTTTATCAAGATTTCCATAAACGTATAACCATGCATTATAAAATGGCCGACGTACCAGAATCATCTTGTTACGTGACAAGAAATACGGAAAGTGTTGATAACAGTTAAAAAAATTAAAGGGATATATTCACTAAAATCATAAGACTTGTCACGAAAATGCAATTGAGTCATAAAACTTGCAAAAAATGTAATTGAGTTATTCCATTAACTTCGTCTAATTTGGCTAACGAAAAATACTGATGTAACTTTTTTTATATTATTTTCTCTATCCTACGTTGCGATAATATGGCTAAAACGATGTCGTTTTAATCTGAATATAATTTGTAACATAATTTATATTTAAATTAATTTTAAAAAGCTAAAATTGAAATAAATAAAAATCTGAATCGGCGGTGAGAGTTGGTCGGGGCCCGACGACCTTGCAAACGAATGGCAAGGGCCGCCGCGCGTTGGGGTGGGGCTAGGCTAGGGCATTGCATTGCTAGGGTGGGGCTGGGCAACAACCCTTCTAGGGCAGCCCTCAGCCCTAATTTCGGCGAGGATCGATGACCCTCGCCTCCCGAGCGAGGGCTTGCAGGTTGTCCCGGGCATCGCCGGGGTCACCAGCCATTGGTCTAGGCTCGGTGATGCCTATCGACCCTCGCCCCACCATTGTTGACGCTTCCGGCGATGGCGGCCAGCGAGGGCATTACGGAACCTCTCCGGTTTGGCTCTTTTTTAAAAAAATTTAATTTAATCCATATTTCTGTTAGAAATCAAATTTGAATCATATCATTTTGGACTTATCTTTCTTGTTTTAACCACATTAGCGCCACGTAAGAAAAAATAATAATAAAGAAAGTAACGCCGGTGTTTTTCGTTAGTCAAATTGGATGGGAATAATGAAAAGACTCGATCATATCAATTTGATATGTTTTAGGATCGATAGCACTTTTTAAAAATTTGAGAACTTCAGTAAACATATCCCAAAAATAAAAGAAACATGACCAGTGAACATACTAGTTACGTAGAAATCATGTGAAACGTTTTTCTTTTACCAATCTTTTTAAACGCTTATGAACAATAGAGTCGTCCGAATTCCCTGATGGGAGCATACTAGGGGACGTTTTTTTAGCTATAGTTTCGGCGGGAGAACACCGACTGCGGCGAAAAGGCTTTCTCTCTCGATCTCGATCTCGATCGATCAACCATACATTATATTTGATCAAACATTATACATTATAAAATAATAATAATAATTCATAAAATAAAATAAAAAATTGAATGAGAAATTGACTCACGTCACGAGGAATTGAGCTAATGGTATGCGAACGACCGTGGGGAAATAATTTGCTCGAAATGACGTCAATGCTCCAATCAGAAGCAATGGTGGAGGAAGTTGAATCCCCCAGAACTCGGGAGCAATGAGATTATCTCATTAAGAAATTTACTTAAATTCTCCATTTATTTCGCGAAAAATAAATTATTTTTAGAAAATATTTTTCGAGAAGTCAATTTTCAGGAAAATGACCATATTTTTCAATGTTTGGCTAAAATATGAAAAAGATCTGGAAAATATTTTCCGCCGTTTGGTGTGTAAAATTGGATTTGATTTTTCTCCATACATTCCTTTCAATAATTTTTTTTATTCTTATCTTTATTCTTTTAATTATGTATCTTTTATCTTTTTCCTGTTGTCTCTTTTCTATTTTCATTTTATTTTTTTGTTATTTTTCCTTCTGGTTCAGCTGGTCGCCAGCCACGATGACGGCCATAGGAGAGCTCGAGGCTCGGCCGGTCCCTGCGATCTCAGGCTCGCTTGAGGCCGACGAGCTCTAGTCTTGCCACGAGGGCACGACTGAGATTTGCCCAAGTCTAAGAGGACCTTCTTACACGACTTGTCTCCGTCGACAGCGATGCGGTGGAGCTGGGGAGGTGGCGCGAGGTCGTCGCTACGCTAACACAAGCTGTTCAAGCTATCAAGATTATGTTTGAAGTCCAACCTCGTTTAATGGGTGATGGAAAACTTACTCGTCTCTTATCAAAAGAGAGAGCATGACATGGGATTATTCAACGACTGACCCATCGCGTCATTCATGATCTATCCCTCACAAAATCGGTCCAATAATCCTCGTCATCATTTATTGATGTGGTATTATATTAGCGAAAATCGTGCTCGCCGGCTGCTCACTCAAACAAGAAGCCAAGCCCGCCTAAGAATGCAAATGACATGCGCCATTCGATTATATTAAACTATAATCGGTCTGGTTGGAGCTCCTTGGCCTTGGACGAGCTCAAGCTCATTTGAATCGGCCGAGCCTTGAGCTCGTCCGATCTGGTCATGGCCGATCGCCGGGCTGCCGACCGTCGTCGAGCTCCGTGATTGGCGGAGGAAGAAGGAGGAACGAACCACGCGAGAGGAAGGAAGAAAAATAAAAAGAAAAAAGGAAAGAAGAAAAGAAAAATAAAAAGTAATAAAAAATAAAATGAATGTAAAGGAATTGAGGGAGTAAAGATAAGGGAAAATGTTTGTCCCTTCTCGAAAAGAAAAAAAAATTTCCTTACTTTTGGAGGAGTTTTTTCAATGAATGGAAATTATTTTCCTAGATTAATTTATTTTCTACGAGCCAAATGCTGGAAAATCTGGAAAACGTTTTCCTAAAAAATTTTTTCGCGAAACAAATGAAGCTGCCAGAATTGATTCGTGTAGCTTCCCATTGGGCCCCATTGCTGACGTGGCAAATTAAATCTTGGATGTCCATATCAGTTACCTCGTACTGATCTGACCCTGAGTCCTATAATACATTTTCTTTTCCAAAAGTCAATGTTTCCCACATTTTCATTCTGGCATTA
This sequence comes from Rhodamnia rubescens, assembly GCA_021437795.1. Classification (NCBI taxonomy): domain Eukaryota; kingdom Viridiplantae; phylum Streptophyta; class Magnoliopsida; order Myrtales; family Myrtaceae; genus Rhodamnia; species Rhodamnia rubescens. The sequence continues at coordinate 636,982 of JAILYA010000088.1, forward strand.
TTTGAAGAGGATGACTGATAGGGAGGAACTGCTGTTCGTAAGATCTTTCTTTTTTTGGTCAAAAGTTGTTCGGTAAGTTAAGCATTGACAATTTTTAAAAATAAATTTTTTTATTCTAACGTGAGCAATTTAGTAATAAATTTTTCATTTTTTTTATTTTCTTTCCTTTCATTTTTTTTATTTTCCTTTTTTTTTGTCGAACTCTTTTCCCTCTTTACTTGTTCCTTTATGGGTTAATGCCATTAAAAACCATAATTTGGTAGATATGTGACAAATTTATCCCAAAATAATTTTTTTATCACAAAAAACCCTAAATTAGTACGTATGTGATAAACTTACCACAAACCAGTTTTTCTACCATAAAAAAATTCAAACCGGTACACTTGTGATAAATTTACCCAAAGTCTGGTACACATGAGACAAATTTACTTTCCGTTAGTTTCTATAAAATTGAATTAATATTCCAAAAAACTCTAAATTAGTATATATGTGATAAAAGAGAGTAAAAATCTCAAACTAATAACCTCGTTAACTACCATGTGTCATCTAACTCAACAATTTGACGTTAGAATTTAACGAAAACTAATGAAGAGTAAATTTATCACATGTGTACCAGTTTGAAATTTTTGTGATCAAAAAATTAGTTTGAAGATAAATTTGCCACAAATCTACTAGTTTGGGGTAAATTTATTCTTGATGTACCAATTTGAAATTTTTCGTGATATTAACACTTCTTTTTTTTCTTTTCTTTTCTTTTTTTCTTTTTTCCTCCACCGGCCATCATAAAATCGGCGTCCACATAGTGATATGGACTTGGAAAAATGTGAAAAAATTTAAAATTCTAATAGCACAATTAAAATATTTAAGACTAAATGGATAAAATGCACAATAAATCTAGAAATTTTTGAACAATTTTTCGATGCGAAACTCTGGTAGCAACGGTCAAAGAGATTGCCATGGTCGGTCATTTCCACATTTTCTCCAAAAGAAAGAAAGAGGTCTTAATTGCTCGACCTTATCATCCTTTCTAGGATTAGAGTGGACCACTTGTGGAGTGCATCCGACCTAGTCGTGCGTTTTGAATTCAATCTCGTCCCTTTACCTAACCAATAACAAAGCGTCCCACAGATTGAGAAGAAGTTTTTTATTTTTTTGGTCGAAATTGAGAAGATGTCAAAACACATAAGGCAGATGTTTACAGCATAAAAATAATTGTATCTCAGGCTTTCGTTTGTTTAGTGGAAAATAATTTCTGTGAAAAAAAAATTCTTAAAAATAATCACTTTTATCGCTTAAAATAATTAGTTAACGAAAATGATTTTCATTATTTACAACATTCTAAGTGTTTTTGTGCACAATGAAAATATTTTTCATTAATTCATTTTAGTAAGCGATACAAGCAATCAATTTTGAAAAAAAAATATTTTTTCAATCATTTATTTCCTACAAAAAAAATGGAGCCTACATTAGAACATAATTATCTAGGAGTAAATATCTTCAATTCTCCACATGAAATGGCTATTACAGGAAAAAAAAATGGTCAAAACCAATAGAGCTTCATGTATTTGGTGCGGTAATTGTCAAAAAAATTCTAAATATATTGTATGGCGGCCAATTCAATCATAAACCTTTCAAGTATAAAAAAACCACGTGAAACGTAATTTATTTTTTTACCAACATCTTTAGAAGCTTATCAACTATTCAGAATTCTATCGTCATGGAAAAAAAATCCCCGTCTTTGGAGCGGAACAATAAAATTGGCCGGATTACATAATGAAACTATGATAACACACAATCCCAAAAAAAATGGCGATTTATATTTGGTCCACATATGCATCTCTTGTCTAACCTCTTTAACTTTCATACTTTGTTTTTCTTTCCCATCAATCGATGGCACCCACATGAATATATGCGAGTTTCTAAAATAAAGGATCCATATGTTTTAAAAGTAAATTGTTTTCGAAAAATTGTTTTCCGGCCTTTTGGTATTTGGATTAATCGATTTACCGAAACCATTTTTCATGGACTAAAAACAACACGCCTAGATTTAGGAAAAAGAATTTTCTCTTTTGATAAGAAGGAAATCACTTTCCCTAAATTACAAAATAAATTAAACCTCCCAATTTTAGTCGAAAATGTTTTCGTATTGGTTGATACAAATTAAGAAAGGGAGCTACTAGCATAAGCGTCACTCCGTCATTGAGCAGTGTGACCGTTATGCAAGTATTCGCAATTAGGAAAAGCTATGAGCTATAGTCTCGGAGGAAGAACACTGATTGCTGCAAAAAGAATCTTCTCTCTCTCTCTAAATCATAAATAATAATAACAAAGGACCAAAAATAAAAGAAAAAATTAACGGAAAAAGTGACTCCCGTGGAATTGGGCTAATGGTATGCGAATGGCCGTGTGGTAAACTGTTGAATCGAATTGACGTCAGTGCTCCAATCAGAAGCAAGGCAGAAGACGAATCCCCAGAAGCCCCACGATTTATCAAATCAATCAAGTTCGTAAACATGATCAGTGAGCTATTTATGATCCAAGCACGATGAATTGGTTATAAGTTCTCTAGTTATTAGTTTACGATAAAGATATACCTTTGTCATATATTTCATACATCATACTAGATAGATATAGGTCCACGTGTATGAATTGAAAGGTCTGCATATATAAATTGTCATTGGAAGGTGAACCTCCGGAGAAAATTTAGATAAGCGCATTGATTTAGGTAATAAATAATCTCATTAAGAAACTTGCTTGAATTGAGATTTGCTTGATTTTATGCAATTTCAACATTAGTTATTGCCTTGTAATTTTTTTTTCAAAAGATTGCACTAATTGGGTGGTACTTCTCATTATAAGAGTACGAGGTTATTCGTCCCCGCATTCATCGCTACATCCTTGTCACAAGAACATCGCCAGCCACGGGTGAGGGCATCGCAGCCCTCTTCGCCAACCATCGCCGGCCCCACCTGTAAAACAAAATCAAAAGAAAAGAATAATAAATAAATAATTCATGAAAAATATCAAAATAATAGTAAAAATTACTCATGCCAAGTGCCATCCATATCATGTAGGACGGCCGACGCCCGCTGCAACGATTTCTGCGCAAAATTTATGGATTGACTCAATTGGCCAAACATGAAAATGTTTATGACCCGATTGGGCAAATTAAAAGGTTTAGAATCGAATTGGTAAAATTACGATAATTTTTTGCAAAATTTTTCCAAATGTGGGAGATTGGGCGGAATATTATTTCTCAAACAAGGTTTTAGGTAAGATGGCATCAGTTGCATTAGCTTATCCATTTGTTTCGCAAAAAATAAATAATGTCAAATATTTTTGTGAATATGATCGCTTGTTTATATTATTTGTGAAATATTTTTTGTTACAATAATTTTAATATCTGGGACTTGAATATTTTTTCTCCTTTGTAAATATGTTTTTTTAAAATATTTGTATTTTTAACTAAATGGTAATTTTTGAGTATATGTGTGCGAGCAGATCGGCGTTCTAATCTTAAGACACCAAAACCACAGAGTTATAGCGGTGGCCACCAGAATCCAATAAACAATTTATTTTATGAAAGGAAAAAAGCAAACTCAAAATAATAATTTTTTACAAGGGAGCTTCTTCTTTTTTGACTTCTCATGCCAAACCCATCTTATATTTAACGCCCATGGAATCATTCAGTCTTTCCCTCGTACCCTTGGAAAAACCCTCGTCACTCCAAAGAAAGGAAGGAAGACAAGGCATTGGTCTCTTGTTGGCTCCTTCTTCACAAGACGATGGAACTGGAGCAACCCAGCTCGATGAGGCAATCCCATCTCAACTCCATGAACGAGTACACCAACCCAAGCAATGGCGAGGGCAGTCCATCGCCATCGCCGGGGAATGATCTGTGCGAGCACTCGGAATCCTTTCGGAAGCTCGGAGCGGGACTCCCGGCGGCAGATGGCGCGGAGAAGAAGCTCGCGTGGATCCGGTCTCAGATCATCGGCGGGGACGCCGAGTTCGACTCGGCGTTCGGCAGGCGAAGGCTCACGTACGCCGACAGCACCGCCTCCGGCCGCTGCGTCCACTACGTCGAGGACTTCATCGTCGACAACATCCTTCCATTTTACGGTAAGCGCGTGTCGAGTGTCTACGACATTTTTCTTCCAGTTTCGTAGAAAACGATTCATCTACCGGTGCATTACGTAAGTTAATACATCATTTTCCTAAAACAATGGCTCGAAGCTTAAAGGTCAACGTTTGAATGGAACGGCTTTCGTGAATCAATTCGTTGCGTATAAGGACACGAATACATGCAGCTTTCACGTTTCTGGTCCATGTTTCCTATGCCGGCAATCGGACTATAGAACAATATCCAAATTCCTTTGTCAGTCAAATACATTATTTAGTTTCATTGAAGGGTTTTTGATTCTTTGAACTTATGATGGATAATAATAATAATAATAATTATTATTATTATTATTTTATTATTATTATTATTATTTTGTGCGTTTCGCACGTTCGAAATCATTATATGTTCTTCGAAAGTGCATTTCAATTGCTTATACACTCGTCGTCCTGCTGCAATCATGATCGAAAAAGAACTACATCGAATTTACTGCAGGAGAGAATCCTAACCTTTGGTCTAATGCTCGATGAGCAGAAAAGATTTTTCATGCTAAAGACGATTTGTATATAGGTAAGATCATTCTTCATGATATATCATATGAGGGTCTACATCAATAATTTTTGGTTTTTTTTTTTTTTTGTAACTTTAACTTTTAAAATCCAACTTTTGAGTTTCATTTGAGATGCGCTTATTTCAAGAAAAAATTTTGAAAGATATTTCCCAAAAAATGCCTGTGTCTTCCAGAGTTCAGATAGACATAGGAAACATCACTCTTCCAGAGTTCAGACACAACATTAAGTTATGTTGTCCATCTTTGACGTCTATTGTACATCAGATGAAATCACTCTATTGAATAGTATTTTTACGTACATGCATAAGGAAACACACACACGTCCGACAGCCATGTGGGCCACTGGACCACCAAGACGGTGCACGAGGCCTCGAGCTACATCAAACGGTGCTTAGGAGGTGGACCTGAGGACGCGATCTTGTTCTGCGGATCAGGATCCACTGGGTCGATCAAGCGGCTCCAGGAAGTCATGGGCATCGCGGTGCCATCGATCCTCAGAGAGAGGATGACCAAGTGCATGCCAAGCGAAGAGAGATGGGTGGTCCTAGTCGGGCCTTATGAGCACCACTCGAACCTTCTCTCATGGAGGCAAAGTCTAGCAGAGGTCATAGAGATTGGACTAGACGAAGATGGGTTGATGGACATGGAAGATTTAAGGCAAAAGCTTGAATCTTATCAAGATACAAACAGGCCAATTCTGGGTTCTTTCTCAGCTTGCAGTAATGTCACCGGGATTTATACCGACACAAGAGCTGTCGTGAAGCTGCTTCACCAATTTGGTGCCTTCGCTTGCTTTGATTTTGCAGCTAGGTGAGCCTTCATTTTCATGGAAATTCTAACAACAAACCGTTTGCACTTTACTGAGAAAATGTTAACAGGACTACACAATTCTGTGGTAACGTAATGAAGCGACTTTATCTAACTGGCCTTGAATTGCTTAATTTTGAACAGTGCACCTTACGTGGAAATCGACATGAGATCGGGAGAAATCGATGGTTATGATGCTATCTTCCTCAGTGTGCACAAGTTCCTAGGTGGACCTGGGTCTCCAGGAATTTTACTCATGAGCAAGGCTCTTTATCAGCTTGGATCATCTCCCCCATCAACCTGTGGAGGAGGAACTGTTGATTATGTGAATGGCTTCAATGAAAAGGTAAAAGCATTGATCGTTGCAAGCGGCAAGAGCAAATTCAAAAGCTAAAGCAATTATCATCAAAGCATTCTAATTTTTATCAGTGGGTAACTCGTTAAATTACTTGCCTAGCAGGATACATTATACGTGGAAGACATCGAAGAAAGAGAGAATGCTGGGACTCCACAGATTATTCAGATCACAAGAGCAGCATTGGCATTTTGGTTGAAAGACTACGTGGGATATGAAGTGATTGAGAAACTGGAGCACAAGTACATCAAAGAAGCAATCAAAAGGCTCTCAACAAACAAGAACATAGAGATTCTCGGGAACAAAACAGCTAAGAGACAAGCTATATTGTCTTTCCTGATATACTCAACGACTAATTCACCACCAGATGGTGATAAGAAGGGAAGAGAGAGAGAGCTTTACCTGTGGGGAGAAACGGGGAAAGAAAGAGACAAGCCTCTCCATGGACCTTTTGTTGCCACTCTCCTCAATGACCTCTTCGGCATTCAAGCGAGAGGTGGGTGTGCTTGTGCCAGTCCATACGGTCATGCCCTCCTTGGCATCAGTGAAGCTCAGTCCCATGCATTTAGACGTGCCATTCAAGAGGTAAGGTGCTTGTTTCTTTCCTGTAATACAGTGACGTTAAAAACCTTGAAGGTTTACAAGCCGTAATAGCCATACAGGCGGAGGATCTATTAGGGGCTACCCCTCAACCAGTGTGATGATTTCTTAGTGATGTATAAGATTAAGCATTTTACTAATCTTCTGTGAGTTTATCTTTATAACAGGGTTTTGTGGGAGGGAAGCCTGGATGGACCAGAGTCAGCTTTCCCTACTACCTTTCGTCAGAGGAGTTTGAGTACATTCTTGGTGCCATGGAGTTTGTAGCCTCTTATGGCCAGAGGTTCCTTCCACTCTATCATTTCAACCTGAAAACTGGGAACTGGACTTTCAAAAAGAAGGCCTTCATGGAGATCGTAGGGGAAGAAAGAAAGGACAGAATTTTTGTCTTAAATAACAACCAGGCTGGTAAAAATCTCAATGGAGATGCTAAACATGAGAGCCTCATTGCCAAGTACACCTCATATTGGGAGAGTGCAAATCAAATTGCAGGTCTCCTCCCCAAATTTCCCTCCCTGCGCAGGCTGCAAGTAGAAATTGATTCAGAGCTACTGTACTTCCGCATCTAGTGGAAGATTTTTGAAAGAATATTAAATTGAATAAAGGCATGTACAAAGTCTATTCTGATGGACTATGCAATTTTTCAAATACTACGTCACCAAGAGTCATCTGAAGACGATGGCCAAGCTGATTCTTACAGCCACCTGTAAATATATGTAAGAACTCAAAATGACATATCCCTGAATTGTGAGAACATTCTCTTTGCCATCATCAATTTTATCCATCCTCAATCCCAGTCTTTATATGCCGAGTGTTTTACTGTCCTTAACATGGGCCTTCACCGATATCAACTTCCAAGTACAATGATGCCAATCACTTGAGAGCACCTATAAAGAGAGATACAACCTCAGGAGCACTTGCTCACCATGCAAATCATGGTGACAGATCAATAGTGAAAGAGGAACCCCGGCAATAAGTTATACCGCTTACTATACTACTGTATTTGAATGAATAAATATCTAGTTGTTTATCAGTACAATGAGGTCAAGATCCAGATATGAGCCTAAACCATGTTCACTAATCCGCTATGTATTTGTAAACAGTTGAATATGTCAGCAGTAATTTTAATTGGATATTCAAATCAAATATGAAAAGAATGGTTAGAATTTATTGATCGCTTAATGACCAAGATTGACTTTCTATTCAACTGGTGAATATCATTACAGAGTGTGCAAAACATTAATCTTATATATGCAGCGCTCAGAAATAGTCTCTGAAACAAGGCTTACCACTATGCTAGCTTTTAACGCTGTACATGAGCACACTTAAACTATCCCTTGAACTATCAGGTAGACCCAAGTTCCTTAAAGAAGCAACAGAAGTTATGCAGCATCCAACCACCACAGAAACATGCAATAAAACACAACATGCAATCCTGAAAATCAAACAAACAGAAATGCGAAACCACTAGTAACAGTTTTTCTAACAGCTTCGAGGGAACAGAAGGTTTCCTCCCTAGAGATGGATCTGCATCATATTTTGCTTATGTGCATATTAGCTCTTTTCTCTTTCAAATGAAAAAAAAAAAGGTTCAATCATACAAACTGATAAAGTAAAAACTGATAAGAGGAAGAAATGAAGTGGGAAGGAAAGAATGCAGACAAACCTTAAAGATGGTCTTAAGATGTGCTGTTACTTTCTTTCAGAATAAATGGCTTGCCAAAATAGGTTGAGGCTTTCTGTAGTCATTTTCTTGTATCCCCTGAAGCTTCATTTGATTTCACAGACCATTTTTATCCCATATTCCATACGTCAACTTTCGAACTTCATCGCTACTGACAAGAGTTGGCAAATGAATGGAGCAAAAACTCAGGCATTATCTGGCAGTGGGGAAAAAATAGTAGCAGTAAACCTGGCTAAACCACATCTAGGCATACCTATCAGACAAAGCGCAAGAAATTTCAAGGATCCAACATCTTCAGTTGCTAATGTAACCCTATCTGACAGTGTTGCTCACTAAATTTTCATCGCCTGGTATAAATGATAGCTCCAAACTCATCTGTAGGGCTCACAGCCGGCTGAACAAGGACCAAGAAAAGTAGAGTTTTAGCATGTCCATATGACCATAAACATCATTCTCACATTATGAAACCACAGTTCACAAGTCAGAGATGTTTCATTCTCCTTAAATTCTTTAAATTGTAAGCATCATACAGTTCTCTTCACCCTTTTTATGAAGTCAACTATAGGCACATCAAATCTATGGCAAACTATTCTTCCCCTTTTCTAATTCTTTTATAGTTTGAGACTGGGTTGACAACATACTAAGTCAATTCCAGTTGCAGTCACGTATTACAGTCCAAGATGACTAGACATTAACATAACCTTTTTTTTAACTCAATACATGAGGTAGCTATATGAATCTGTTTACACCACTGTGCTCTGTGCTGCACCATATCCTCCATATTATCCAAGTACTAGATAGCTTTCTCCAAAGTGTTTGTGCATGTCTTTTCCATTCTTCTCTATATAAATGTTCTGACTTTAACCTAACAAAATAGAACAGATATAATGGAAAGACTTCTTTGACTGGATTGAGCTGATAGAAACGTATTTTGTCCCTTTAGTTTATCTGCAGCCTATATCTTCTCTTCCCTTCCTGTTAACCGTTTCTACAGCAATGTTCTAGATCAAGTCTAATTGTACATTGCTGGGGTCGCGAATTTTTTTTTTTAAAATCAAGAGGTGAAGATGAAGAGATGCACTAGCTGACCATTCACAAGTTCTCGCAAAACCACTTTGAAATAATTTTAATTCTAGCAAAGAAAATATCTAGCAGTTGCAGGAGCTTAATTTATCGTATTTCATATTCAAAGTCAGCATCCACACAATCAACCACTGAAAAGATGGTACAGATAACAGGACCTGAAGAAGAAAATGCAGGTTAAGGACCCACCACTTGCAAGTGCAACTTCCTCACTTCAGTTGGGTATGTGAACATACTATGCCAACAATCATCAATGGCTTTTACTTTCGTGATGATCAGAGATGGCAAACTCTAGAAGTTTAGAAACCTTTGGAAATCTCTTCATAAAACCCTTGGACGTGGTTCGATTAACAATTCTGCACGTAATTTCACAAGGCTCACACCCTTCCTTGACCATCGTGGTTAATAATGCAATAGCATCTGAGAACTTCCCTCTCCGAAACATGGCGGCTAATATGGTGTTGTAGATTGCAATACTTGGAGTAAGCCCATTTTTCATCATTTGATTCCTGAGTTGAAGAGCAGCCGAAATCCTCCCTTCCTCACAGAACTGCTTAATCACAGTACCATATGTGACAACATCCGAGTTTAGTTTCTGTTGATGCATATCATTGAGAAGCTTACCAATCATCGCATAATTTTTCTCTTCCACATATTCATTTAGGAGAATATTGTATGAGGTAATATCAGGAAGAATTCCATGACTGATGCTGCAGAAGATCCTGTGAGCAGTTGCATGTAGCTTATTCTTGCAAAGTTTGTCCAAAAGCACATTTAAGGTAACAATTGTCGGTCTGGGTCCATTACACATCATGGATTTCAATATCTTAAAAGACTCTGAAAATTTTCCAGATTCACAACAATATTCAATCAAGCAAGTTGAACCAACAACATCAAGCTTAATGCCTTCACACTCCATTAGGTCCAAGACCCTTCTAACCATTGCAGAGTTTCTCCGTCTGCATGCTGTAGACAAAATTGTATTGAAAGAAACTACATCTGGTCCACTGCCAACCCATTCAAAACGGTATAAATTATGTAAAGCCTCGTCAATTCTGTCTTCGTTACAGAAACCACTCAAAATTGTGTTGAACGAAACATTATTTGGAACAACCCCCCGTCTCATCATATCTTCCAGGGCAGACAAAGCTTCCTTGGATTTATTAGTCCGACATAGGCACAGTAAGTATATATTATATGCACAAACATCCAGGCTACAGCCCGCAGAAATTGCATCACTTAAGAGATTGCATGCAATTCTTACTCTGCCAACTTTTGATAGGCCTCCGGCCAAAGCAGAATATGTGTACGGGTCAGGTGAAAGAACCTTTTCATTAATCATCCCAAAAACTTCTGAAACATCCATATCCAGATGACACAATTCCCGGAGAATGATATTGTATGTATACAAGTCTGGACAACACTCTTCCTGAACCATCTTGGACAGAAGGGCTAATGCCTCTTCAATCCGCTCATCGTCACAAAGGAACTTTATAATTACAGTGTAAGTTATCACGTTAGCTTCGCATCCATCGTGTTTCATGACATCCAAACATTGAAAAGCTTCCTCCCACGACCCTTCCCTGCTAAATCCATAAACCAAAGCCGTGTATGAGCAAACATTAGGATGAATACCTCTCTTCTTCAGCCAGCATAACAACTCCAGAGCACTATAACTCTGTCCAGACTTGCACAAGGCCCAGACAATCGGATTACAACTGTAGATACAACAAACACAATTTCTATCTAAAAGAGCCGACACAACTTGATGGGCCTTCTGGACCAAGCCCCTTTTGCAAAGTATAGAGATCAAGGATCTCAAAGTGGGCTTAGTGGGGTGATACTCACACTTGAGCATTAATTCAAACACTTCGAGTGCATCGGCCAAGCTTCCCAATCCTAGCGATTTCTTCAACAATTTCGACAAACAACTAAAGGAGGGTAAGAAGCCACACTCCCACATCTCTTGAGCAACGGAGCATGCACTTTTCAATTGCCCAAGAGACAACATTCCATTGAGAAGCGTATTGAAAGTCAGAGCATTAGGTGCAGGGCCAAAACGCTTCATTCCATGATACACTCCAATCAACTCCTCCAAAACCACGTTTCTCGATTTCAGGTAACGGTACATCAAGGCATTGTAATCATACACCGTCGGCTTGCCAGGCGAATAGCCCGACGAATTCAACGTCTCCACCGCTCTTCCCAGCTGGCCCAAGGAGGCGAAACGCTCCATCCTCTGCTTGGACTCGGCGCAGTCATGATCGTCGCTGGACTCGCTCGCTTCGTCGAGCTCAACAGCTCGAAGAGCACAAGAAGTGGATGAGCCCGCAAAGAACACAAGACCTCCGGGAATTCGAACTGCACGCGGATAAGTTAATGCAGGAATCATGGGTTTGGAGAAAGACAGGAGCTTGGCGTCATTAGCGGCCGTTAGCATCAGGTAACGGCCCGTCGCCGTCGCCCACAGCGGCGAAAAGGGTGTGCTCGTCTGCCGCTGATGCTGACACGTTTCAGGAACAAGCCAGACGACCTCAACGGGAGGCTGCAAGAACCCGCCTACGATCGCCGGCGACACAAAAAGAAGCGAAGGCACGGACGTGCGTCGCAGTGTAAGCACGGTTCGTGCGTCGCAAGCTCAGCGCAGCTCTGCTGCGGCCCTTGTAGGGGAGAGGGGAGAGAGAAGTGGGCCCTCTCCTTGCTGTTGCTGTTGAGTTTCCCATTTTTAGTTTTCCATATTTTCTTTCTAAAATGATTTATTAGTATATCCATACTTGATAAGGAAATGGTTAGGTTTCAGGTGAAATCCCACGTCGAAAAATCGACGTGGTGTAGAAGAACTAATATATCATGGTTGGTACATAACTCATTTATTTAAACTTTTGAGTGGATATATATACGGGATTGAATATATTGATGAAGCTTGAACTTAAGCTAAGCTCCATCTAAGTGATCTCCCGAACGAAAGTATCAAACTACTGTCGTGCGTCACGATATGGTTCGGATTGAGCTCCCGTTTAGAATTGGTGAGGTAATAATGTTTGAAAAAAAAAAAAAAAAACCCATCTTGGCTTTGCTTTGAAAGACCTAGTGCTTTTTTCCTTCAAGATGAATAAGTTTTAAGAATTCTAAGATCAAGATGTTGTCTTACCTTGAATTGTTCAAACATAAGATTTAAGGACATCCACTTTATGTTTTGCACTGTATAGCTACCCAATTAATTATTTGACTTTTTTTTTTTAATTCCAATCCTTTCTAGGAACAACTTGCGAATTTCATTCTTGATTTAGTTTAAAGAGCATCATTTTAATAAATCATTTAGTTATTTATATATTGATTTCTTTTTAGTTTCTCCTCATCCTCCCCTAGTTATCACATAAGTTACAACTGATTCGTCTTCTCGTATCACGCAGACTACGAAATCGTCATCTTTAAGACATCAGCATTAGTACGCCTTGCTCAGTTTTCTTCGCGATCGCTACTCCTGCATACCAAGCGAGACGGGAGAGCAACTGAGCTTCTTATAGCCAGAGCTCCATTTCAATCTAAAAACTGCCGAGTCTCGACATTCATATCATACCATTGGCTGGTGCAGCTTCCGAATAGTGGCGAGGCTTGCGAAAGCCTAAAATCTCCACAGGGAATGGAAGAACATATCGCAGCCGAAGAGTGGAAGAGATATCATAGACCTCCTTGGCCTTCCCACCTGCATGAGACTCGGAAGGAGTTGATCCAGCCGTATGTGCTTCCGAATCTGGTTACGCTAGATCCAGACTCATTCTAAAATCCTGCATGTTAATATTGGGGGAGAAAGGGGGAGAGGGAGAGAGAGAGAGAGAGATCTTATCTGAAAGATAAATGATTTGAAACAATCTGCTTATTAAAGTGTGTAGAAACTGCATCTCTTTATCTCATTGACTGTTCATACTTGAAGTACCACCATCATGAATAGCTTTTAGCCATGCCTTGCCTAAAAATAAAACCAAAAATGTTGCTGGAACCCACATAAATGCAAAACTGCAAACATGTCAAAAATTCTGTACACTGAACGACATTTGGTGAATTTCGAGACCATTCATTCTAATGTCCTAGTTTTCAAATCTTCCCTGCTCTCTTTCATGCTTGAGCTTGTAGTTTGGCACAGTCAATAGGAGGATTCACAGAGATCATGCTGTCCACAAATGGATTTCAGTCACTCGAGAGCACCTCTCAGATGGATCAGACCTCAGAGCACTCGGATTCCATGGGATTCATTACAAACGTGTTGTGAAGTAGAAGCCCCGCAATAAGCAATGCTGCTTACCCCTGAAGATATATCCAGCTGCTTGTCAGGCACCTTGTTAGTCGAGTTGCAGATAAGAGCCTTGCCAAAAACAAAAGGAGAAAAAAAATACCACATAAGAAGAGAAATGATGAGATGGAATGTGTACTTATGCACAGAAGCATCCATTCAGCAGTTTTTCATTTTCAGTGCTCAATGGAAATGGTTAAGACTTGCTCATCGGTTAGGACTAAAAACAACTGATGACAGAATAATCGAAGCAACTCTCCAACTAATCCCCTGCAGATCATCACAGAAGGCGTAGCATGTCATTTTCATGGACGCATAGCTCAAAAATGGGCTCTGAAGCACATCCAAGGACTAAACAAGCTTCTGACTATGCACATAAGCTCCCTTAAACCACCGAATATTAACCTTTGAAGATGCCAAAAAACCTTATTGCAGCTTTCCAATAGAGGTGTCAAATGGGTGGGTCGGGTCGAATATGGTCCGACCCATATTGACCCATTAACTCATTTTGATCCATTTTCATACAAGTACAAATTTAACGACCCATAACCGACCTAACCCATACCTAACCCGTATTACTTAAATACTTCTACATTTAACCAAATTATAAAATATATTTTCTTATAATTTATTTAAAAAATGATATTACTAAAACAATTTCATACAATTGAATTTTTTAAATTTTTCTAAAAAATTTTAAACTTATTTTATATTTTACAAAAACAATTTTTTATTATTACCGCCGCGGCCAACAGCAGCCCGCCGCCAACCACTGTCACCACCGCCACCACCGCCTGCCATTGCCAGCTCCTACACCAGTACCACCAGTACCACCACCACCACCATAGCAGCTAGTTGTACTGCTGCCCTCGTGAACTTGCCCCCATGGTTTTGGCTCACACAAACCCAAGCATCTCCTTCTCCTCTACTCTTCTCCTCGGCAATGGCCTTGCTTTCAAGACGCCTCGCTTCTGTCAAACGCATCAAAACCACTCCGATCAACAATGTGGCAACAGCAACTCTCCCCACATCACTTAAGAACTCCCCCATGATCTGTCTTTATTCCAGCCAAGGCTTGGAAGACTGTATACTCTCGACTCACATAACACTTGTTTAGATTGCATGCAACTGCAATGCATATCGGCTGGCGGGCGACTCTGGCAGCGGACGGCTGTGGCAGTGGCGGGCAGAGGCGGTGGCCGGCAGTGGGCAGAGGCAGTAGGCGGCGGGCAGAGGTGGCGGGCGGTGGGCCGCGGGCAGGGTGCCCGGGCAGAGGTGGTGGGCGGTGGGCCGCGGCGGCATTTCAAAACAGTCTTTATTTTTTTTTAATTTTATTTTTGTCTTTCTTTTAGTTATAAAAAAGTATAAAATATAAAATAATATAATTGAGGCCCATTTACAATTGATGCTTGAGAAGCTGCATATCATGAGCCAAAAATGGGTTGAAAATGAGTTGAGTTAAAACCCATATTTGAATAGGCTTTATGAATAGGTCGTGGTATAGCCCTTTCTTTATAAGCCTAAACCCATATTTGACCCATTTTTTAAATCTACTAAACACATATGTGACCCAAGCGAATAAAAGTGGGTCAAAGACCCATATTGACACCTCTATTTTCCAACATAACAAAATCATGCAATATGTATCACATGAACGAGAAAATCTAAGGAAAAGATGCATACGAGTCTACTGCTATCAGTTTCTCTATTAGCTTTGATGGGACATAATGGCTCCCCCTAAAAAAATCGAGCTGTCTCGTCTTTCTTATGTACATGTCAAATATGTTCACTTAACTAATGCTCCATTTTACAAAATTGATCAATAACAGTTGATATGCAGAAAGGAAATCCATGATTATGTACAAACCTCAAAGATATTATGATGTGCTGTAGTTTCAAAAGAAATGGCTCGCCATAAGAAGTTGAGGTTTTTCATTGTCTTCTTCTATCTCCATGGCAGCTTCAGCTTTGATTTCCTGAACCCTTTTATCCCATATACCGTCAATCAGCTTCCAAGTTTCATCAGTGATAACTTGAGTCTGCACATAATGGGGACAGAAAGGCAAGGCAACATCATTTTGCTTGAGAACAAATATAGTAGCATAAAACCTCACTAAACCACAATTACACATACCTCCGTTGGACGAGGTGCACCAAATGTGGAAAATCCAACATTTCCAGGTGCAAAAGTAACCCTCCCTGGTAGTGTTATCCCATGAATACCCCATCGTCCAGCATAAATTAGAGCTCCATATTCGTCTACAGGACTCACAGACGGCTGAACAAGAACCAATAAAATAGTTCATCAGTGTTACATGATGAGACCACATAGCTCAAAAATCATACTTCCCTGATTCCTTCGAGTCATGAAGCAACAAACAATTCTCTCTACTTTTTGCGATGAACATGTATCACTTTCTGTTCTTACACTATATCCAAATTTCCTATTCCTTTTTAGTGTGCATCACCAGGTTTTTTTTAAAAAAATTCTGTTCCAGTTTGTGAAGGTGGTTAAAGACATCCAAGCAATAGCCAATTATGATTTGTAGAGTTTTGTGGATCGGTCAACTACTTTAAAATTTTAGACTATTAAATGAAGATACGGTTCAATAAATAAGTTTATGCTAGCTCCCATAAGTCCTTTTCCTCTACTATGATTCTCCAATCCTCCAAACTGGGGGTGGTGAAGTTTGGTTAGATAATGAAGATTCTTATTGTGTTAGCTTGCTTCAAACCACACTCACCTAAGTGAGATGTAGCTTAAGCAAGAATGGAACACATGCCTATTGGTTCATCACTTAATAACTAACCAAGCCAATTGCAGGAAGGGGACCAGAAAACAACCGAAGTAAATATTTTCAATATCTCATGAACTCAAAAATTACCTGAGGTATCCGAGGGGTGCCATTATAAATAGCCCAAATTTGTTCAGCTTTGATCTCTCCCTTTTCCAACAAAATATCTGTGAACCACAACCACATTAAGTAGGAAAGAGAATTTAGCATCGCAACATTTATCTTCAACATTAAATGACTGGTTTTATAAGAATCAAGACCTGTGATTGTCTCTACAGCTGACTGGTATTCCCGAAGTACCAAGGCGCATTTTTCCACAGCAAACCGCATGTATTCATCTCTAAGAGCTTCCAGTTTTGCTGCTAGCTGTTAAATTAATCAAGTTCTTATATTTGTTTCACTATATTTGGACTACTGTTTAAAAAAGTAGCTCTTTTATGGGGCAAAATTGCAATGTTGTTATACTTGGATCGGCCATACGTACATTTGGCACAAGATCGCCCTGATTTCTATAGTACGCTTTTCCAAATGCAGTCATCCCCGTCTGCAGAATCAGAAACTCTGCAAGTCTGGAAGCTTCCAGTGTTGCCTTAGACGATATCCAGCACATGTTATCGATCCCAAACATTTCCTCTTCTATTACTCTAGCTGCAGCATAGAGTCAACAAACCGAAAAAATGCACATGAAGGCCACAAGCAAATCAAAGGAAGATGGTTTGTAAATCAAGAAAGTTGAAAATACATCCATGAAGGAAACACAAAGCAGCATTTACATTGCTTTGGGTTTAATATCACATCTTCATTTTCAAAGTTTGAGAGACATTGAAAATATAAAATGGAGTTTTGCGGGCAAGTCCAAGCGCTTCAAATATTATTCATAGTCAGGGCCTCACGATCCAAACCACCAATGCCACTGCCCCATCCCAGCAAAACAACACGAACAGTAAATAGAAGAAAAGGGAAAAAGTCAATATTATCAAAGAGAAGATTGAGGGTATTGCTTCCTTAATTGACAAGCAAAATGGCAATAAGAAATCATATTCATACATCAATAACTTACGAGCACAAGCTCGGATTATGGAATTCACATAATCTGATTTCCTTGCATACACCTGGCCTGAGATTTCCTTATAGTGCATATTTGGTTGGCTCTGTATTGAATTAATATCTGTCTGCAGAAGTCAAAAGCAAATGAGACTTTTTTAGCATAAGAACAGTTATAAAACACCAAACAGCATGAGCCAGATAGCATAGTCCCTGGACCTCAGTAAAAGGACGGTGGGGATCTGGAAAGTAGCATGAGATAACAGCAACAGCAGCCTCTCTATATGCCAACCTTAATTTTAATTCCTCTGGGATCTCAGTACTATCTTCTTGGCCTGTTTCAAATGTTCCTTTTTGCTGCAAAGTTGTACCACATCAAAGTGATGTAAGGGTTGTCTCAAAGAGAGCCAGAACGGTGAAAGCCACCACTTACCCTCTTCAAGGCCTCCAGAAGTTCATCTCGCCCAATGTAGTCCAAGTCTTTTCTGGCAGTCAATATTCCAGCTTCATTCCTGTCATAGAGATAAACAAATATTAGACTCTCTGTCTTTCTCTGTCTCTGCACTTATCCTTTACTGTTAGAAATGACAATTAAAATATGTCTACAATATATTTTGCAGCTCTGCTCCAGTAAAATCTTCCGCAAGCTCAGCAATCTCTTCCAGTAGCACCTCCTTTTCTTTTTCTGAGCGAAAAAACTTGTTTCTGGCATGCACCTATGATCGGCAGAGAATCTCTGAAACATTAAACCATGCAATGCTAGGATTTGCAAGCTGAAATAGCAACCAAAATACCTTTAATATGGCCAATCTACCATCCTTAGATGGCAAACCAACTCGTATAATCTTGTCGAATCGACCCTTTCTCAGGAGAGCTGGATCGAGAATATCCAGCCTATTTGTAGCACCTATGACTAAGACCTGAAATAAACAGCAGTTTAGTGATATTGTAGTTTAGCTTTATTTTTATCAGCAGTTCAAATTTTCATTAGAGGCTACAATGGTTGCAATATATGGAAATTATTTCATGCAAGTACACTGTTTATCTATACAAATAGGAAGCAACCTGTGACGTAGAGACTTTAAAACCATCCAGTTCTGTCAGTATCTGAAGCAGACCTTGTTCCCTTTCTGCACCACCCTGTAAAAGCAGCAGGTGGAGATGTGAGAGAGAGAGAGAGAGAGAGATGACAAGAGCTGAAAAGCCAATAAATAAAACACAAACTCCAGGCCCAAGTAAGATCTCAACTTGAAGCTGAGGATAACAAAGTACAAGCAACTGAAAAGTTCAAAGAACTAATCTTTACACTGTTATTAAGACTGGATAACAGCTTCAGGCAATGGAAAGCCTTCAAGGATGATGAAGAATGAAGAAAATGTCCCATACTATATGTAAGCATTTAACTATTGTACCATGTTTTCATCAATGTCTTTAGCATTCGGATTTATTGGCAGTAGTGCCACAAATTCCTATCTATGAATCTCTACAAGTCCAACACTTGCCTTCCCAAGTACTAGTTTTCATGCTCGCACATCAGTTTAGCAACATGCAGAAACGAGCTTGCTCTTTCATAGCCTTCTCTGTAGTTGGATCAGCATATTTTTTGCAGTGAACAAAAAAGAATCAACTGCTAAAACTTTTGAATTTTCCCATGATACTCTTGATAATAAAATTCACAGACCAAATTTCAATCCAAAGAGGCAGCCTAATCTTAAGGGTAAACCTAATAAAAATAATGTCAAACATATGCAAAACAGACATTCAAGGTACCTTGTTCATTCTTTCAAACACATTATGGGGATCAGCAATTAGAAAAAGGAAAAAGTACTGGTCAATCCAGAATTACCCGCTCCAATTTCATATCTGAACAAAGATCGAAGCTTTAAAGCAGGTTAGAAAATCACGAGACACCCGGATTATGCAAATGTGCATACTGCTGCTGACAGAAAGCTAGAAATTTCTACTGTGAGAGATGCTATCAGATGACAAAAGTAAGAGCATGTTAGTAATTGCACAGGTTTTCTTGAACAGATGTGGGATCAATCAATTCCTTGCATAACGCTTCAAGATTCTTTAAATGCAAGGAACTTTCTCACTAAGATAGTATAGAGGAACACGCCAGCTTCTTACATTACAAAAATGGCAGATTATTACTAACAATGGAGCATGAAATCTTAATGTGCTGACTCACCCCTCCAATATCGGGCCCGCCCCTTTTGCTACCAATAGCATCTATCTCATCAATAAAAATAATGGAAGGTGCAAATGATCTGGCACTAGCAAAAAGGTCCTTCACTCGAGATGCAGCCACACCTACAAACATCTGGAGAAAAAGAAATAGAAGTGAGGAGTTTATTTATGATACCTCAGGAACATTATATAGCCTCAAGCATTTAGTCTTTTCCAATAAAAAAGAGATGACAAAGATGATCCGATTCTGCCAGCAGCTGTACCAACTACCAAGTGAAGATAATGAATACTGTCTGCAAGCCAATCAAATTTAGTCTTCAAAAAATAAAGGAAGAGAAAATTCAAATAAGTAAAGACAAAAACCAGTCAATCACGGGTCCATAAAACACACCACTAACACCAAGGACAGTAAGAAGTGATCACCAAAATCACAGACCCCGCAACTCTAGAATGGACAAGTCACACAGAGTGTGAGTGCACCACCGCTGCTCTCAACCACTAAAACACAGTTGATTTTTTCAATTCTGGGAGTGGTCAGCATAGTTTTTGACCCAAGTGGTGAACCATAGAATGAAGTTCAAATATTCCAAATACTCCATGCATTCTCACAAGGGATAAAATTGAGTTATTTGGGCCAATTAACAGGGCAACTGCTGCTTTTCAAAACAAGGTTCCACCATAATTATTATGGGCGCATTTTCCCAATCAACATGTCCCAAGATATCAAAAAAATTGCTAACATTCCACAACATGTTACATGTTAACACGAAAGTACACCTTTACATGGCACCATACCATTTCAGGGTTGTTCATCCCAATGGTTTGTGTGTACGACTTAACACAATAAGAACCTTCCACACAAGTACTCTCAAGTGCTTCGGAATCCTGATTTGTTCAGTAAGACAGTTCATCACTATGGAAGCCGCTTTTTTTTTTTTTGTGCCTAAGAAAGCAAGATGGTCCATATAAAGATCTATCAGTAGCCACCCTCTAGCTTAACCATTCTGGATAGGAACTAATCCCTTACCTCCACAAAATCTGTTCCATTGGCTGCAAAGAAAGGTAGCCCTGCTTCACCAGCAATGGCCTTAGCCAACAATGTTTTTCCAGTTCCAGGGGGCCCATGGAGAAGCACACCTTTGGGACAATAGATCCCTTTGTTTTGGAACTCTTCCTCATTTTTAAGGATTCTTACAATCTCCTGTAGTTCCTGCTTGATGTATTCCTGACCAGCAAAATCATCAAAAGTAACTCCAGTTTTTTCTTCAGCAGAGATAAATTTTGCCCTGGGTAATAGCAGTAGAAAGGTTAGATCCTAGTCAACTGTTATCGGCACAAACTACGAGCTACCATGTTTCACAGCAAAAGCATTTATTGCTCAAAACAATTTTTCTCCTTCACAGTTGCATGCATAAGATTTTACTCCAAGGGCAAAGGGAAAAAAATGACAAAGACCAAGAGTTACATTGCTACAACTAGGAATGTAACTCTTTCCATGATGGGGAAAAAAATGTAATCACTAAAAGGTTAATACCACAAAAAACCCCATACTAGTATACCCGTGACAAATTTACCCCAAACTAATTTTTTAACCACTAAAACCCTAACTGGTACGCCTGTGACATATTCACCCTCCGTTAGTTTCCGTTAAATTGGGTTATTACCACGAAAAGAAATGATTTTCTCCTCATACATATGTGCGCATTGCTCATATGAAGGAAGAAGGCATCACAGATTCAGGCTTTTGGACAAAAGGTCCCAAAAGCCCTTTTCAAAAGCATGAGTATATCCTCTCACGCATAAAACTTTGCTTTATCATGTGCCTAAACTTTTCTATTGACAAAAAGGAATATCATGCCTGTTAACCATAGATATCAGACTTGCATAACCAGTAGATCAAAATAATTTTGCAGTGAGTAATAAAAGACTTCATCTGAAAGATGTAATCAGATTATTTACACTTTCTAAATTAGTCAGGAATTTGAGATGACGGTAAGATCAAGATTATTGATCTGCACCCCACTGTGAAACTTGTCCATAATTGAGCAACCAAATGATGGACTCGGCAAAAGTAAGAAAAATGAGTAAGCAACAACGGAGGTAATAGTTTCCACACACATTATATTGCAAGAACAAGCCAAACAGGAAGTCAGCAAATTCAACTATCAGAACTTGCAAGCTACTATTACTTACCGACTTTTTCCTAATGATCCAAGCGCTCGTCGCTTAATTGGCTGTGGTATTTTCTCGCTTGGTTTTCCCAAATCACAAGGTATCAACTTTGCATAAATTGGCCTCATCATGTTATCAATCCAAAGATACAAGCCAATTGACAAGGCAAGCCGCATACCCCATATCACTGCAGTCGCTACAGTAGAATAAACTTCAGCATGGACTGTGTCCGCATTAATTACATCAACATTCACTATTTGTTGATGCAACTTTTGCCAAACATCATTCCAGCAATCAATCGGCATACGGTCAATCACATGGCGCCGGAAAACTATTTCTTTCTGTGAATCCCCTTGGCTTCCTTGTCTATTTCCATCTTTATAGTATGGCAAGATTACTGCAGAAAATTGAAAATTCCTTTACCAGATAAGAAATGGAATTCACATGAAGCATGATATAGCGGCATGTGTTCTAGCCTATTCAAGAAGGGAAATATTGTAAGCTAGCTAAACATATATTCTCTGCTACTCACAAAGCATCAAAACCTGGACACAGGCTTTCTAGATGATAAGCATAAATTTTGGATTCAAAATAACTGAAGCAGCTGCACCTAGTAGGAGAAAAGACTTTATTCTCATTTCATACACAGTAACTTTCTTCATAAGTTTGATCTTTCCCTTTCTCTCTTTCATCTGGTTATTTGTTGTTTATTATTTTCCTTATTTTCAATTTTACTTTCTTTCCCCTGTGGGGCTACTGGCCTTCAAAAAAAGTATTCATGGAACAATATAATATATCAAGTTATTGCAATAGCATTCGCTCATGATACTCCTTGATAGGCTCACACGAGATGGAAAACCAGGATCTCTAGTGAAAATGATCCTATGTGTTCCAACTGTCCCACTGTTAGAACCTAATTTAGCAAAATTGCAATATTTTATACTCATAAAAGGGGTACCAAAATAGCTAAACAAGAAGGCGTTTGAAACTACTTGAAATGGCAAGATCTTAGGGATGGATAGTGCAAAATAGTAAAAATTTTCTATTTTAAAATAATAGCAGCCAAGAAGATCAACCAACCTGACATTGTCTGACCATAATTCAAATACTCAACAAACTGGACATTATTGGAGTTAAGAAGACCCAGAAAATCACTGAAGTCAATCCTATGCGAATTCTCAGGATCCCACTCTGTTCCTTTCAACTTTCCCCGCATAGTCAGCAAGGCCCTGCTCCAACTCGAAGCCATGACCAGCTGCCTCTCTAATTGGACGTTTGCCTTCCGTTCAAGCTCTTCCAGCTTACTTATCCGTTGTCTCTCAGCATCTTTCAGTTTCTGAAAGTTTAAAAACTTCAGAGCGTTTACGAAATTAAGAAAGCAAACGGGATTCAACATCGATACCAGCTAATTATGAAGTTGAAGACAAGCATCAATGAGCCATAAGAACCTCAAACTCCTACGGCCAAAGCAGCTTCCTAACAGCAATCTGAATAGTACAGAGAACAGAAGGATCATCCCTTCATGTGCTTCCTAGTGGGGAACTGTCCATAAATTTAATGACTGATTCCCTCAAGTCTTTCATCGCATCCTCTACCATATTAATCTTAATTAAAAGGCTCAAATAAGAAAAGAATGTACTAAATACAATGTGCCCTTAAACCATCACGCTAGCCATGAATAATGTCTTCGTAAGTTGCATGTGAATCGAGAGAGAGTGAGAGAGGTGAGAGGTGTGCTGTACCAATAAGTAAAGGTAGAGTAGCTACACAGAGTCTCAAGAACCGGTTATATTTTGCAGAAGCCGTACGATAGAAGGGTGATTCTACTTTATCTAGGTAAACCGGCAAAAATTCAGTGACAAAGCTAGAAATGCAGGTCAATTAATGAAAAACAAATTTCATCATAGATTGTAGGACTACAAAGCCAAAGCAGCCGCAAGCTTACGCGGGCAACAACGCAAGAGTTCTGCTCGAATACATTCCACCAATGCGTATACAAAACCCAACTTTTTTCCAGCATTGAACAGCTTCACTTATCAGAGAAAAGCATAATCCAAAATCCCAAAACACCCACGACGCTGATCTCAATTACATAAACAACAAAGACCCGAACGTAATCAATCAAAAACTTGAAGATACGGAAACCGAACCTCGAATAGCTTGGCCGACTCGGGGTCTTCCTCAACGGAGTCTGCGGATGTCGCAACTGACTCGGAACTGGAACCCACATTTGAAGCACTGCGTATGCCACAATCGAACCCTTTTCGGCGTCCAGTGGAGAGGATCGACCAAGAAGCAGCTCCACCAACACGCTTGGAGTGACCGAGGCAAGACACAGAGAAGGATAAGCGAGTCTTGGAGAGAGAGGCCGGTCTCGGGACCAAAGCGAAATCGAGAGGTTTCAAGCTGCGAGAGCTCATTTCTCTCGTTCCACCATTAAAATGAATAAGCTCACAGTCGGAATCCTACTAGCTCTTCTTGGGAGAGAAACGACGACGACGACGGTGCCTGCGGAGTTTTATGATTTTATCCCCGACTTTCTTGTCTGCGGGTTTTTTGGTTTAAGAGGAGGGGGGTAAAAATTTTCCCAAAATAAGGAGTAATCTGTTTGAGTCCACTAAAAAGAAGAATAAACTTAGAAACACATCGTTGTTTATGATTTTTATTAAGTTGCAGATACCTTTTCACACTTTGATATTCGATCAAAGCGTGATAGGAAGTCGAGTCAACATCTTGACATTCCATTTCAATGCTCACGGGGCCAAATTTATGCATTTTCATTAAATTAGTGATTAAAATGTAAATTTATAAATAAATAAAAATGTACATACTCAAGTCATAGGAAAAATTTAAAACAAAAAAAACAAAAAGTTTCAATTTTTAAAATAAGAATTCCTTTTATATGTTAGCTTAAAAGTGGCTATTAGAATTTCAAAAAAGGGCCTAATTTAAAGGGCATTTTCATTATTTTCTCTTTTTTTATTTTTTTTTTTCTATTTTCTTAGGCTAAAGGGCAGTTTCGCTATTTTCTCATTTTTGTTTATTTTTTCTCTATTTGCAGCCACTTGGGCGAGAGGCTGCCCTCCCGCCTGTGGCAGCCAGCCCATTGCCTATAGGGGGTCGGCGACCCTGCCAACCAGGGGCGAGGGCCTCTGGCCCTCCCCTCTAGTATCAGAGTTGTTCATGGCTAGCGTCATTTCAGTTTTCAGTGTCCCCTCTTGCCTGCCAGACTCCTCCTCTTCTCCTCTCTATCACAGGCGCACAGAGAAAAAGATGTCATTTTCCTCCACACAGCTCTCTCAAACCACCTCCCACCTGACCCCCTCCTTCGTTCGCTCTCTCATTCTCTCTCCTCTCTGTCACTGTCCAATCTCCTCCGTCGCAAGCAGCCCCTCCGCGTCTGGTCCCTCGACGCCACCCAGCCTTACGACTACGAGGCCTGGCTCTAATCCAACTTTCGTAAATCCTCCTCCCCGAAGATCGCCATCCTCGACTTCGGCAACTTTAGCTAGTTCCTCGCCAAGGCCTTTGTCTCCTAGGCCACACCATCCTCGCCCACTCCTGCTTCGACTACTCCTCTGTGGCCTCTGAGCTCGACGTCGCCTTCTACGATGATCCACACGACCTCTGCGAGCAGCACCCCGAGGTCGTCCTCCTCTCCACCGAGCGCGCCCTTCGCTCGATCCCGTTCCAGAGGATCAAAAGGAGCACCCCCGCCTATGGGGGGTCGTCGGTGAGGCGGCGGCCCTCTGTATCTTTTTTTAAAATTTTTTTGTCAAATTTTAAAGAAATAGAAAAAAAGAAAAATTAATAAAAAAATCAAATATAGAAAAAGACTGAAATACCCTTGAAATCAAGCTCTTTTTTGAAATTTAAATGGTCACTTATAAGTTCTTATTTGAAATAACGTTTACTTGATTCTTATTTGAAAAAATAAAGGCTTTCAAGTCATATACCCAACCACTCCAATATTAACATATCCAATCGGACTTAAAAAATATAATCGTGAGTCCCTAACAAAAGAAGAATAAGAAGAAACACATCGTTGATATTTTTATAAGTGCATCATTGACGCATCGCAAAGCGTGATAGGAATCGATAACAAGCAAAGTGTGATAGAAAATCTTAAAATTCAATATCAAAATATTCTGTCCGTTTCAAGTATAATAAAATTCCTCTTATATGAGGTGTTAATCTTAACCCTACTAGGGTTCTAAACAATAAATCCAAAATTATAAAATTGCCACTAGTAGTAAAATAAAGTCCAAAAAATTGAAAAATATTGGAAAATCCACCTAAACGACCCTGAATCGCCAAAATCCATCGTTAATCAAGGCCATTGGCCATGTGTATTGATCGGGAGGCCGTTTCGATTCAATTGATTGAATTTGAGCTCTTTCCACAATCATCGACTTTCGAGTCCGTCGGTCCTAGATGCATCATCTTCCCTTCCACTACTGTTTGAATTTCGCCCTTCCAATTGATCGAAAACGCACTACTAATGCTCTCTATATCAATCATAAATACTACGTGGCTCAACGTGTCGAAATTCTCTGTCTTTTGATAAATGACATGACGGCGTAATGGATCGTGTCGCATGTCGATTTCGATTCTACTTAAATGTATAGTCCCTAATAAAGACAAAGCTTCACGTTTTCATTGCAAAAATGATTGACATGTGTATCTCTCTCGAACAAGCTTAAAGCTTTGAGTAAGTTTTGAATTTGATTCCACCAATTTATGGGCTTCCTTTATATTACGCATGTTTGGAATTCAGGGAAATCTTTTAATCGCGCGTCTCGGCTTCCACATACTATTACTATCGAGCATCGACCATCACTTGCCGCGAGTCTTAAGATGGGACGGCTATGCTCTACATCAAGCGATATAATCATAATGCATATAAGAGCTTGAAATTGTCCCTTCATGGTTTGACGCATAAATTAACTTTTAGTAATTATTAAAATCATCAATTCAATCTTAAGTATTGTCACACTTTATCAATTGAATCCATCCGATCAATTATACGACACGATTAACATCGAATAATTTTTAAAGATATTTTAATATTTATTTCGAATTTTTTTTTGTTTTGTCTGATTTTTTTCTCTTTTGTTTTCCCCTTTCTTCTTCCTTTTGTCGTGGCCATTGCCACCGAGGCTCACCCTCAACTAGGCGAAGGTAGATTTGGCAAGGGAAGCCCTCGCTAAGACTCACCCTGTCCCGTCGGGCGAGCCACGTGGCGAGTGACAATGATCCTCACCTAGGCGAGGCCATGGCCGAGCCATCTATCGCCCGTGGCTAGCGGCCAATCACCCAAAAAAAAGGAAGAAAAAAGGGAAAAAAATAAAATAAAATTAAATTAAAATATTATTAAAAATTATTTACGTTAGCATTTGACGGGTGCCAATATCAGCGAATTTCAATTATTGAATGAAATCAATTGATAAAAATGCAATAAATTTACGAATTTTTGGACAATTCTCTTCATTTGGAACCAACATTAACATCTTAGGAAAACATCGGATGGCCACGATTTTTAACGGTCTTGAGGTACATAGTATAAGTGTATTACTCGTGAGTCCGATCCAAAGGCAGCCACAAAAGCTGGAGACTACAATATGCATAAACGCTAATCACTTGATTAGATCGTCGACGAAAATCAATGAAATATCGGTAAGCGCATCAAAGAAGAAAAGTTCAGTGCCATCTGTACAAAGCATCCGGCCGCCCGCCGGCGGGAGCGAGCTAGAATGGCGCGGAAACGGCGTCCCTCGGAGACGGCATTCGAGATCCGTCGCGATGGTCGTCGTTAGGCTCTTCCTCTTGATCGAGTCTGTTGCCACAACAGATCACTGGTTGCAAGCCCTGTATCACGCAGCAAGTCTGCCATTACCACATCAGGAGGAGGGCTGAAGAGAACTCTTCACCACAACGAAGAGGAAAGGATAGATAAAGAGGTGAGGTTGCTTTGAGATGAACACATCATTACCTCGGTGAAGATCCTCAAGGCCTCTTCCATGGTGCTCGTGTTCATCACGTACAGAGCCGCCTCCTGTCGATATTGTATCACCATCCAAACTCATGCTGATTAGTTCAGACATCGAAAAATCATTCGCTTATCCTGAGAAGCCATGAACGAGAGAGAGAGCAGAGAGAGAGAGAGAGAGAGAGAGAGAGAGAGAGGTTTCTGATTATGTACGCGATCCTTACCCTGGCAAGCTTTATCTGATGGAAGCTGAGCGTCTTGGGCTCGCTTTCAATGGCCGCTCTTCCCTCCATGCACGTCATTGATGCTCCCTCTCCTTCCATCATTTTACCCACAGAGAGAGAGAGAGAGAGGACGTCTCGTGCCGTGATTCTTATAAACGTGGGTTTCGCAGAGTGGGAATACAAAATGTCACCGTCTTTGTCCTCCTCCTTATATTGCCAAAGTCGCCGGCGACTGTGAGCCGACCCTATACGGAAACCGACGCGTGGCTCGCGTGAGTACGGCGTCGAGGAACCACGTGGGCGGCCTCGATCGGGTGGTCGCGAATCGTAGGGAGGAGCCCGGCGGTGAGGCGTTGTGACGTGGAGGTTCGGCAACGGCGGGTCCTCCGTTTCTGAAAGAGCTACGTACGTGGGGTTTGGTGAGGGCTTGACCAATGGAGACGCAACACCACAGCACCAGCAAATCTCTCCAGAATTGAATCGAGCGATGGCGACGTCTTCCTTCTTTTGTTGACGCAGCAGGCCCTTGTCTTCCTGGGCAGATACAGATATGGTCAGTCAAGGCCCAAATTCCGACCAAATCAAAAGCAGACCTATGCGTGTCGGGTGCCTGATGCGCACGCAAGACTTTATGCAAATCCCCAAAGATTAATGTAGTCAGCGTTGCCCGCAACTCTAAATTTATTTTGAAGGTTACCAAATCCTCCTAGGATTAGATGGTTTGTCTAATCTCGTTATTTTGTAAGATCCATTTGATTATACTATCCAACTTCATCGTATAACGAGCATATATATGTAGCATAACCTCGATTAGTCATTCGGACAGCGTTCAAGAGGTGGTGGAACGTGGACAGATGTATGGCATGATCGATTGCTAGAGCCGGAGCCGCCATATGGTACGAGAAAAAGAACTTGAGTTGTGAGATATTTTATGAGTGGACAATATCATATTGGAATTGTCAACCCAATCAGAGTATTGGTAGACAAATTTTTTCTCGCCTAACTCGCCAAGTTTTTCTCTCATTAAATTACCTCTTAGTATTCGTAGTCGATAAATTTAGAAAACAATTAAACGCTTATAAATAAGTCAAATAAGAATTGGTAACCCAAAATTAGTTGATAAATTGAAAATGAGTTGGCAAGTCCCTTAAATTAAAATCGTTAAATTAACATAGGAATTGATCAGTTGTAAAGTGTCATTAAAAGAATCAAAAAAAAAAAAGTTACTAAATTGCAAATTACCATATCGAACATTCGCAAAGTCACATTAGGTTTTCTGAAATTTCTTTCTTTATAAAAAGAATTTGGCGCTGTAAATTCTTTTGGGTTCTTCGTACATGTTGTGGACCAAAGGCTGCATATTTTCACGAGAGGCGGCACCAATAATTCTCTATGGGGGCACACCCGCATATTGATCAATCTCTTCAATTATGGACCTACATATATCATTTGAGCCCTTCAATATATCATTCCAAATCTTTTACGCGAACCGAAAATTTAATTGCTCTGCTCAAATTCGAAATTCATCATGATGAATCCCGTGCGAATTTTCGCATAATGTATTCGCTCGTTATGATTGAATTTTAAGAGAATTACAAAAAAAAAAAAATTCTAAACATATTGCAATTGTGACAACTTAATCCTAAATCTTTTCTTTTCAAAATTCACCCTAAAACTTTTGCATTTGTGCCAATTCGGTCGATTCAATCAATTATGGCCGAACGATGTTGATGTGGCACTATCGACACTGATGTGGACTTTTTTGAAATAATATTTTAGTTTTTTTTTCTTTTCTTTAGTTTCCCCCCTCTACATTGGGTCGGTGACCCTCGTTTTCCCTAAGTCTAGGGAAAAAAGAAAAACTAAAGAAAAGAAAAGAAAAAAGAACAAAGTTACAAAAAATTTAAAATATTTTTTAACGGAAATATTATAAATTTATGTAAATCTTGGTTGTGAAAAAATTTAATTAATTATAAAAAGTGATCCTTGGCAAAAAAAAATATATATAAAAATGGCGATGATTTGAAAAGTAATGAGGGCTGATAAGGTACATATTCCTAAGGGATGTATTGATTGATTGCCTATAAATGGCACGAAATCATACATTGGTAAACACAACTGTTAAAAATTGCAACTGTTCAAGGATCACAATCGTTGAAAACCACTACTTTCTTCTCTTTTCATACACACAACTTTAATAACACATTCGAGGCAAAACTTCACGAGAGAAATTAAATAATTGTTGAACCCGTTTCTCTGCGGCTTCCATGCTTATCCTGGAAGTATACTTGTTCTAAACCCAACGGCAACAACAGTGATGACAAATAATACTTTAAGGACAGTCATCACGCTTCGAAATATCAAAGACTGTCTTTTGCATTCCTTGTGCTTGCCAATTGTGGTATCTTAGCAGATAGCAACCAGGAATTTGGCTTAGCGCGCCTCAGGTCATAATCCACTTGCGGAAGTTTAATGGCATTATATGCTGCAGGGCGTGCTTCATGTATGCGGAATGCATGATTCGGAAGCGGAGCCGGTCTTGATGTGCCTTTGGGACGATAATTGTGTCCGAGTGTACGATCTTCCCTCGCGGGTTTCCCGTCTTTCATTGTCATCTAGCTACATTGTAGAAATACAGTAATTGTGTAAATGGATTTGTGCACATGATTTGAAACCTATCGTTCTTAATGCTGAATAACGACGATCCCAAATTCAAGTACTTCTCTTCTATCGCCCTTTGAACCACTAGTTCAATCATGCCCTTTCATCATGGGCCGAGCTTAACTCGGCCCATACAAGTCAAATCCATATTGGATTAATTAAAAATATGTATGTCTTATCTCATTAGACCAATCCCGTAATATGGCTAATTACAATCTCAATCGATGTAGCCCACGTAAAAAATACTTTTACAACTTTAACCTTAGGTTTGCCGAGAGGGGCATAGATTTATGCTGAAAATGAGATCCGAGCAATTGAAGTCGGCCCTGGGGGTGGTTCTTCACCGGTGATGGAACTGGTCGACTGTAGTGAGGGCGGAACCTTTACCTCGGTGTAATGGTTCTCGGACACAATTTAATTCTGCCGGCGAAATAGAAAGCAGAACATTTTAGATTCCACGTTAAGAAATCCAACACGAAGCAACCAACAAATTTGAGCCATTGAGATGGGCAGTGATTGCATTACGAAAATATGCACTACATTCCAGTACAAGTAACTTTTGCCATACCAGTTTTTGGTCCTATTTGCCGATTGGCCAGTTGGTCTACGTATATTAGCCACCATCTATACGCCAATCAGAAAAGCAAAATGCTTCCTCCGATCACGTTTCAGATAGTTTCCAACATCCATTGAAAGGTAAGCACTCTTCAGAATTTTAAGCTGCTTCGAAGGTGGTTAGGAACAGCTTCCACTTTGATTTTGATGTTGCTGATTCAACCATAAAGTGGACGGGGAATTCGACGAACTCTTCGTCAGCAGTGCACAACTGCACATTCTGAATCTGATTAATCTTCCACTGAGCTAGCCATTTCACTTTATCCAAAAGAGAGGAGTCTGCTTGCTTTGACTAAATGAGCTTCACTCGCTAATGACACTCACCAATCGCTCTATGTAATTACTGAGTGTGGACGAACATCTCCAGCGCATAGCAGCTCAAAACGACACTAGGAAGCATGAGTTCACTCCTGAGTTACGTCGCCACCACAAAGAGTTCATCAAAGTTGGCATCTGAATTTAAGTCATACTGAATTTAAGTGCACTCGAAACAGCAGCTGAGAAGTTGCTTGGGAGAAGGTAACTTCATGTACATCCCATATTCCTAAGACACAGACATTCAGCACGCCATAAGCAGATAAACGTTGTTGCAATGCCTCATCCCCGTTCAATTGTAAAAGTCACTTCCCCTGTGCAATGATGGATTAAGAAAGTCCTAATTCCTTCTTTGGATGCATGGTGTTGGTGGGATTAATAGGAATATGATCCCAAGAACTATGTGGTGGCAATCCATTAGATTTGATTGTACTCCAACCAAACGGCTTCATCACATCGGTCTCCTCCATCAGTTCTCTCACATTGGACGCATCATCCCATCTGTGGGAACTGGCGTAATTATTTGACAGAAGACCATAGTTTCCACTATTACAACGATCAAATTCAATAAGCTCTTCTGTTGCAATTTCAGCCAATACCACATTGCCGTGAAGCTTACAAGCACTCAATAATATCCTCCAAACTACATCATCCGGGGACATTGAGCATTTTTGTAATGACGTCATATGCCTTGTCTACATAGCCGGAGCGGCTCAAAAGAGCCACAATACAACCATAGTGTTTCATCTCTGGGATGAATCCATGAACATCTTCCATACTCTTAAAGAATGCCAGCCCTTCCTCTACCAGTCCAGCATAAGCACATGACAATAAAACCCCGACAAAGCTTCCATGAGTAGGCTTAAGTCTTTCACTCAACATTCCTGAGAAAAGCTCCAGTGCAGTGTTCGCAAAACCATTCACAGCAAGGCCTGAAATCATAGAAGCCCACGAGACAGCGTCCTTCTCCTTCATTCGTTTAAATAACTCAAGCGCCTTTTCAACAGATCCACATTTGCAATACATATCAATGAGGGAATTCCCTACATAAGTGTCTAGTTTCACGCCATGCTCAATCATGAAGTTATGAACTGCCTTTCCAATGTCAAGGGAGCCTAAATGCACGCAAGCAGACAACACGCTAGCAATTGTAACTTCGTCTGGTTTCACATTAGCCACCATCATTTCTTGGAAGAGCTTCATCGCCATTGCAAAGTTGTTAGCTTGAGCATAACCTTTGATCATAGAAGTCCACGAGATAACATCCCTCTGGGGCATTTTGTCAAAAAGCCTGTGGGCTCCAGTTAAGTCTCGCTTTTGCATATCCCCGGATCATTGCATCCCACGAAACCAAGTTTCCATCGCGCACGCGATCAAGTGCTTGCCGCGCTAATTCCACCAGACCGCGCCGTCCATACATATCTATTAAACTATTTCCTAAGTAAACATCAACAATGACAAGGTATTCCTCAATGTACTTCAACGTATGATCAGCACATTCTGATTCCCCTGAACAATTACAAGCCAAGACAACTTTCACCATTGTCACGGTAACAGCCATCATGTTAGCCACCTGCATTGCGTTATATAGTCTCAAAACTTCCCTAAATGCACCACACTGGCTATACCCACAGATCAGGGACTTCCAAGAAACTAAGTCTCTTCCCTCCATTTGATCAAACACTTTCTGCGCGGACACCAGATCGCTGCAGCATGCGTACAAATGTAGCAGCGACATTCGAAATGAAAACGTGCGTACCGAACCCACATTTTAACGGGGCCGATGGGTGAAAGGAGTTTCTGGTGAATCGCTGCAGCAGTTGAGTGGCTGTGGGGTTTAGAGAAGGGGCACGAAACGGGTCTTGCGAGATTCATTTCATGGCGCATAAGCATCTCACAATGATCCAAATTATAAATCCACGCATCATCATTGCATAGATTTAATATAAAGCTATTGATTGATTAAAATGTAAATAATTGACGGTAGTGTGCCGACTATCGCTTTAAGATCGTGTGATCGAAATAATAAATTGTCCAGGTTAAGCAACTTCCTTTTGTTTGATCCAATATCACCCGGGCGGCGGAAAAAAAAAATCTAAGGATTCTAATCCTACTTTGACTTACTCCGTCAATTTACTTAATACTAGCTTTATTACTTGCGCAAAGAACAATATTCATATAGAATTATTTATACGGTCAAATTACAAATTTTTCACTAACTTACCAAATTTATATGTGTATAATTATTAACACTTTGGATTTACCAAGTCTTATGAAATTACCAACCTAAATTAGAGTGACTTAGCATCCTTTGTCAATAACAAATTATAAACTAGTTTTGGTTTACTACATCTCATTTGAATTACTTGCCTACATTTACTTATATTTTCTTTAATTTACCAACTTCTCAATTGAATTGTCGACGTTATCTATCCTGGTACTAACCTCAATTAGTGTAGTTCACCAATTTTTTCTCTCGTGATAAAGCTGTAAATAATTCAAACGAGAGTCGATAACCCAAAATTAGTTGATAATTGAGTTGGAAAGAAGTCGGTAAGTCACTCGAGCGAGAATTGATAAATTCATATAGGAGTTGGTCACTTGTAAGGCGTGATTTTTTTATAAAAAAAAAAGCAAAAGGAATGCTAATCCACAAACCATCACTGTGCATGTTGTGGAGCAAAGGAGTGCCGTACAAATTCCTTTCTTGTAAATGCTCCTGACAAAGGGCCACATTTCCCATGAGAGGCGGCACCAATAATTCCATGCGGCACACCCCCAACATTCATGAATCTCTTCCATTATAGACCCACATTTATCGTTTGGACCATACGATACATCATTCGAAATCTTAATCACTCCTCTCGAATTCGAAACACATCACGAAGCAACCCGTGCGAATTTTCGTCTCGTATGCTCACACGTTACGCTTGAATTTTGGATTATCAGAGGCTTGATTTGGGTCGTTAGCTTAGCTTCTCTCGTTCCGGCCTGCTCGAAAGACATCATTCTATTTAACGTGTCCTTCTAGTTTCCAGCCTTTTCGCGTGTGATGATAAGGTGCACGGGGAGTGGGTCGAAAAGTGTCACTGTAGAGAATGGTCGATGCCAATCATGTTCACGCCCCATCTTTTTCTTTGAAAGCGACGGGGGGTCCTACGTTATGTTACGTACCAAAAGGTGGTTTAAATGACGTTTCTGGTTTTTAAACATCCACAAAGCCCAATAAAGCCGCAGGGCCTAATCTAGATTTGTCTCCTTAATTGTCACGAGCTTCCTTTTTAAAAATTAGATTAGATTCCCATGTTTGTTCATGGCAAATTGTTCCTGAAAAGAGACGGTTGTGTCAGGCAATGGAATCTGGAGTTGGGGAGAAGTTACATCTATTTGAGAAAGAGCATCTTTTGGAAGAAATCTATGCGTGCAATGATAATTATTTCGTGTTCGTGATTATGGACAGGGTATTAATCTTAAGTTAGATAGTCTATGATTTGTTGGTGGCCATTATCGTATTGGTAGTAGGTCCAGGAATCGTGGGGTGGGGATTTTCCTTTTTATAGAACAGCATGCATGCTAATAAGCTATAAAGTTACAACCCAGATTGTAGGGCAAATGAATAAAAGGGTCAACCTATCTTCCACGAGGTCATGAGTTCGATTCGTGTCGTGAGCGGTATCTCTAAACATCTCGCGCTGCCTTGTCTGCCTGCAGCATATCTTGCCGACCGTTAGCATACTGGTGACGGGCTCACCAACCTCGGACATTTAGTTCATGATTTGGCGCGGGGTGATTGTGGCTCAAATCCAAAACTCCGTAACGCGTATAGGGTCTTTATGGTAACGATTAGAGTAAGTCGCCAGCACCGATCGCTCCTCTCGGCCCCTTATACAAAAGAGTTTTCTTTTATATAAAGTTATAGCAAGAGAAAAGACATGAGCGATACGAGATTAGGTAAAAGAAATAAGGTCATTTGGAATTTCATACAAAATGAATAGCTCAAACGTGCTTGTGGCGGCAAACTGCCCAGATAGTTAGATTCCAAACATTAGTTTATCGAGCTTAAGGATAATATAGATTTAGACGGTTTAAATCTCTAAATTTTCCACCCCAATTTGACAATGAAGTCGTACTAGTTTATAAATTGCTTCATGGATATTGGACTAATGTCCTTATCGCATGTCACTTGCATTTAACTTCCTTAATCTTCAAAGCATATACTACCGATTAATTCGCTTGCATGGCTATATGTCACTTTCTCGAATTAATCCTTTTCCTTCTGCAACTATACAAAATTTTTTTCGCTAAAGGAATTTTCCCTCTCAAGTTTTCATTTCAAAGAAAATGCCAATTAATAGGAGAATTCTCTTTTTAATGTTTTTGTCCTTCCCGATTTCTATTTTTAATCAAGGGGTGATGATGCCAATAGTCCCTAAACTTTGACTTACCGTGCGGTGTTGTTCCTAAATTTTTAATTTGTTCAATATGGCCCATGAACTTTAGGCTCGACGTGCAATGTCGTCCCTAAATTTTAATCGTTCAATTTGGTCCTTAAACGTTTGGTACATGTTTAAATTAGTCCATAAACTATATGAGAATGTTCAATGTTATCCTTTCATTAATTCAAGTTGAAGTACAATAATAACATTTTCATATAATCGAGAATTTAGATTGAGCATGTATTATAAGTTCAGGCACTGTCTGTGTCGTATTCCCTTAATTTTTTTGTTTTTGAGGCGGAGGTGGAAGGGCCAACAATGAGACACGGGCATGCGTATGCGTGATCGAATAAATTCAACAATATCGACAATAAAATCGGTTATAATTAAGCAGGACGATCCAGACCAACGTTAACTGGCCCGACGTCGGCACCAAGAACACTCAAAGGAGCTTAATAAAGAAGTTTCTTGCGTTGTCGCTTTCCGAGTCCTTTTCCAAGTACTTTCCCACTGGCCAATCTAAATACAAACATATTATCAGCTGGACGGCACCTAGGCAATGCATAGATAGAAGAAGCTCGAGATGATTATCATCAATATAATCAAAATCATTGCAAAGGGCAAAAGCCATGCACATGAATATCGGTCACGCGGGTTCAACGACTTCAAGGACGTTATTTTCACGACAATAGTAATTAGACCCGTCAAACAAGTGAGGTGGTTCGGATCGAACATGGTCGGAGCCGAATAAACCCATGTGACCTATACTCGACTTAACGTGTACAAAACACAATACCCAACCCCACCTATATTCCTAAAATGCTTTTATGTATAACTCAATTTAGGAGAACTCACACTTAAATTGAGGTGAGAGTGTTTAGCGAGTAAACGCGATGTCGAGTGAAGGCGAGAGAGAATGAAGAAAGAGTTAAAAATTTGAGTTGGGTCTAAATAAATTGTAGACCCATTTACAACCCATTTATAATCCAGCTAACACTTTCATATTTTTGTTATTTTATGTGACAAAAAAAAAAGCATTCGTATTTAAACATGCTTATGATCAATTTATCAAATATAACTAATTCATATAACAACTCAAAGCCCATCGCATATAAGATAAGAAATGATTTTACGACTCATTTTTGACAGGTCTAGTGATAACACACGGCAGTTACCACAGTAAATAAAAAGTGCCGAAGGGAACACTCTACGGCGATAGAGCTCGTTGCCCAATACGATGGAATCTTGAAATGGGTCCCGTTGTTTCTGGATACGTTTAGCATTGTGAGTTTAGCCAATTAATGATAATGTATGTCATCTGTAATTAGGGATTAAGACGGCGCTAATTACAACCCTAGAAAAGCTTGTGACCATTTCTAATGTGAGAGAGAGAGAGAGAGAGAGAGAGAGAGAGAGAGAGAGAGAGAGAGAGAGAGAGAGAGAGGCAAAAAAGTGTGTAACGCGTTGACGATGGGGTCGACGGGGAGGGAGGTGGGAATGTGCAATGTGATATGGGAGCGTCGCTGGCCTTCCCGTACGAAATTTTGCGTCCAGATTGCGACGGCCACGTCACCATGTGCTTGACTTTTACGACGATCGACGCTGATTCCCACGCTTCGATATTTACAGCCCCAAAAGATTTACAAAAAATTAGAAAAAAAAAGAGTCATGGAAAAGACGTCCACGTGTGAACTCGAGGAACGAATGGGTCAAAATGGTGGAACTTTCGAATTATTATTTACCTCTGCCAAGATCGGGGAATCGATTGCAATCATAATCATGGAACTTTCGCGGAAATCTTGTACGATTAAGGATTTGTGATTAATCCTTCGTCAATTAAAAAAAAAAGGGATTATGGTTAATTCGATTCACCGACGATGAATTGCATTTGCGTTAAAGCATTTACCATCATGTCACCTCATCAAACAAAAGCATTAGGGCGGGATGCGAAAGGCCGAGCTTCCGAGGGACCTTTTGTCCGATTGGAATAGATCGATTCGGACCCGATTCAAAGGCCGATTTCGGGGATTCCTTTTTCTACCACCTTTTCGATTGCGGTGGATTGTTTCGCCGATAGGATAAAGGGATTGTTGTGCCATTTATTCGCTTTGCGAACACACCATATGATGCACAAGCGTCGATATATCCTATACGTGGGACAAGTGCGTTGGAAAGTCAAAAACTTTGTTCTAAAGTCTGATCGAGTTCTAAAATTTTCAAAAAGTGCAATGAAATCCTAAAATTTGTCAAACTTATTGGTTCAAGTTTTTCCGTTGATTGCACTTTTTAAAAAATGTTAGGATTCGATCGCATCTTTGTGACAAGTTTTAGAATTTGATTAGATCTTTTGAAAACTTTAGGACTAAATTGTACATTCATTATTAGTTTTGGGATTCGATTTGTCTTTTTAAAAGTTTCTAACTCAATCAGTTGTCGTGATAAGTTTTAGGACTTTTAGTGTATAAGATCATGCAAAGAAGTTAGTTGAACCCTAACTCTCGATCCATCTTTAGAGTGGAACGATTGTTAGGCTCCGCACGAATTATCTCGTCATATGTCATCAAATGATTACGCACAACATCCAAATTTCAATCCTATAATCCTTTTGCTTCGACGTCTATGTGTCTAGAAGCAACCATCTAATCGAACCAACCACTCCCAATTGCTTGTCGAGGACAATTCTTCTCATTTTATAAGACTAAAGTCAATAGCACGTGAAATGACGTAAAGGCAAACTAAGAAATATCATCGAATGACGACCAATCCTCAGTGCAATCCCCCTCCCCAAATTTGTCCATATTCCCTCTTCTGGAAGGGATTGCGACCCGGCCCTCCGACCCCACGCGTCCAAGCTTTTGCCCTCTCCCTTTACTCATTCATCCCCTCCTTCCTTTTGGCCCTCCTTTTTGGCCTACGACTCTTGTAGAATATCTTAGCAAAAGTATGTTATTGCATAGCAATTTCGAGTTATGTCCTGGTTTTTATTGGAGTTTACTGTATGCAAAACATGGAGAATTATCGTGACGATCGAGGCAATGACAACATTTTAGCCTCACTATTTATTAAGGGGTATGCTTGTTTGCGTGCAAGAATTTTTCGCGAATTGATTTTCTGAACTTTCATATGCATTTGATTTGCTGAAGATGATCGGTCGACAGAAAATTATTTACTACAAAAAAAAAATACATGCCCAAGGTTAGAAAAATGAATTCCCTGACCAGAAAATGGGAATTCATTTTTCTGAAAAAACAAACCATTAAATTTCATGACAATTTGCTAAAAATTAAACAATTGAATTTCCGGTGCTCATCATTTGAATCTCAAACTCGTTTTGGGATTTCTACATGGGACCCAAAATCCATCCGAAACCCAAGTCTTGTCTCGACTTACAGGTTTCAAGTGGGTTGAGAACTCGATAAAACTCGGCCGTGGCCATCTTTGTAACTCGGATGTTCATCGCTCAATTGAAACTTTAGTGAATGAAATTTTGTTAACTTTTCACATATATTCGATAGGATAAGCACACGGATAATGTCTCCCAACCTCAATGTTTTAAACTTCGATGCGTGCTCCCAATAAATAACATCCAAGCCAATAATTGATTGGCGACTCCTCCTAATATGTGTCGGTGCTTGGTAAATATCTCAAAAAAGGAATCGGCAATCAACGCGGGGACGAAGTTGGGCGTTGATGGATATTCAAGTTGAGAGGAAACCTAATGTTGAGTTCACACTTGAGGGGATATTATTAGGATGCCGTGGCCATCTCTCGTAACTCGATATTCACTGCTCAATTGAAACTTTAGTAAACGAAGTTTTGTTAACATTTCACATATATTCGATAGGATAAGCACATGGATTATGTCTCCCAGCTTGATATTGGAGTTCCCAAATTGGATTATTTTAAAACGTCGACAAGAGGGTCTTGATAAGCTCGTCCACGTGAGGAAAAGATGATCTCAATCGGGGGGTCGTTCCTTGCATGTCTAAGCAAGTTCACGATGTAACCTTCATAGCTCCGAACTTCATACTCGAGCATAAAAAACAAAGCCCAGCGCCATGATACAAGAATCACGGTACTTTCCTCGACCTTTTGCAAAAAATCAAATCGAAAAGTATGGAATGGGATTGATGTGACTTGGGAGCGGATGAAATTCAAGCTTAATCCGTTTACTCTTGACACAAAAATGTGCATATATATCCACATTAGCGCCGGCGATGTGAAAAAAATAAAATAAAATATTAAAGTATTATTAAAAATTATTCACGTTAGCGCCGGCAACGCTACGTCGGTTGAATTGTCACATTTGCAAAAGATTTAGGACTCAACCGACAAAAAAACGTTCGATCTGAATTGGTACAATTGCAATATATTTAGGGCTTTTTTTAGCAATTATTACCCTTTTTTAAATTGCCAATTATTTCTTGGTGCTAATAACGTTTGCATCAGCACTAAGGTATAATTTTTTTAGATGGATCACAAGAATGCATTGTTGAATGGCTGTCTTCCCAAATTCAATATTACGTATGTTGGGATTATCTCATATCGATTGTGGAAGGGTGATGGTCAACTTATACATATGAGGAAAAGTTTCATCGTTTGAGCTAACTTTTGAAATGAGAGAGGTTCAATACCACTTAATACTAGTATCGAGCTCAAATTACTAATAAGTCTGGACTCAATAATCATTCGGATTGTTACAACTTCGACCCATGGCCTAATATTTGAGGGAGAGAATGTTAGGTTATCCCATATCGAATGTAGAATGGGCTGGTGGAGGGAAAGTTTCATCTTTTAAATTAGCTTTTGAGATGAAAGAAGCCCGAGATCACTTAACACAGATTGAGCAATTTGGATTTCATTTTAACTCTCATGATGAAGCATTATTTGTTCGTCGTAATGATCGACGCATTCTATTCCTTCTAGCTCATGTGGATAGTGTGATCATTAGAGGAGATGACATCGAAAAAATCACCGATTTGAAAACAATATCTCTCGCAATCAATTTGAGATGAAAGATTTGGACTTGCTTCATTATTTCTTAGGCATGGAAGTTTCTTCTGGTTAAGATGAGTATTATCTCACTCAAGCCAAACATGCCTCGGGTCTTATTTCTCAAGTAAGTTTGATCGACGATAGAGTAAGCGCTACACCACTAGAATAAGGTTGAAGTCCGCTCATTTTCTCGAATAAGAGCTTAAAGTGGATCTTGTTTCAAAGAAGGGTCTGAAATGTTTTCTTTGTTTCAAAGAATGCCCTAACCAAAGATATTTTCGTCATTTACATTTTTTTTTCTTATTTTTTATGTTTTCCCATTTCTTTTTTTTTTTTTTTACCTTTTTTTTTCCTTTCTTCATGCGGGTAGCCGGTCTCGAGCGACGACCGACTACCGATGATGGCTGGGTGAATCAAAAGTGGACCTCGCTCGGGTGAGGCGAGGTTGTCCTTGCTCGCCAAAGCGGCCTAGCCTAGGAGGGTCAAGGGTGGCATTGCCTGGGTAGAGTGAGGTCGGCCCTCATCGGCTATTGACGATGTCCAAAAGCATTTCTTTCCTTTTTTTTAGTTTACTTGTTCATCTTCTTCTTCCTTCTTCCATCTCTTCGCATTGTGTTGCAAGTCTTTAAGTTCACCAAACCGAGCGAGGGTTGTCCTCGTTGGCCTCGTAGGGCAAGGCGACCTAGCCTCGCCCTAGGTGGGTCAAGGGCACCTTGCTTAGGCAGAGCGAGGCCGGCCCTCGCCAGATCTGGGAGATATCCAAAAGCATTTCTTTTTTTTTTTTTTAGTTTACTATTCATCATCTTCTTCCTTCTTGCATCTTCTTCGCAACGTGTTGCAAGTCTTCAAGTTCACCAAATTGAGCGAGGCCGGCGGGGGCTGGGCAAGGGGACCCTTGCCCGGATCTAGCGAGGCCCTCACCGGTGGGTGGCTAACCACCGACGAGAAGGGGAATAAAAAAGGAAGAAAGAAAGAAAGAAAGAAAAATTTTAAAAAATAAATGACGAAATGTTTTTGGTCAAGCTCTAATTTGAAATAATTAGGGCACTTCGTGCCTTTTTTTTTAAACAAACTCCACTTTAGGCCTTTATTTGAGAAAATAAAGACATTTCGAGTCATTATTTGAAATTTTTCCTCAATTTTATTTTTTCTATTCGCTCTTTCCTTTCGTGGTGCTTATCTTTTGTTTGATGAGCCATTTCCATCGTACCAAATATAGTCGGAAAAATCTGGTCAAGCATTGTTACATAAGGTGTCGTAGCAAAAACAAATTAAGAAATGTGCGGAGAAAATTTGAACGCGACGAAATATAATAATGGACACAAATTAAATTGTTTCTAGATACTTCGATCTTATGGCCTATTGAATAAAAACGGTATTACTTGAGTATCAAAGGCGACGCTATTAACATGAATCGCCGGTTTAGAGGGAAATAGATCGATGAAATTAATTTTACATTATGAGTGCATTTATTTCGCCGAGAAAAAAAAGATTTTTGGAAATATTTTTTTGATTTTATTATTTTAAGTAATATAAGATATTTCATTTGTGACGAAATGCAATGATTTTTTTTTGCCTTTTCCGGAATTGAGGAGCAGACGCGGGATGGGGCATGCATATAAACTTTTGTTGATTTTTTTTTTAAAAAGAT
This sequence comes from Rhodamnia rubescens, assembly GCA_021437795.1. Taxonomy (NCBI): domain Eukaryota; kingdom Viridiplantae; phylum Streptophyta; class Magnoliopsida; order Myrtales; family Myrtaceae; genus Rhodamnia; species Rhodamnia rubescens. The sequence continues at coordinate 679,580 of JAILYA010000088.1, forward strand.
TTGATAATGTAAAAACTTTTTGCATATTAATGTCCAATTTCGACACGTGGGCGAAATTAGGGACACGGACACCCACATTAGCCAACTCGAACTCCCCCATCGCCCCCAGCTATTTCCTCCTCTTCTTCCTCTGCGTTTCCTCTTACCTTGTCTCTCTCTGCCCCCATCTTTCTCTCTCTACCCCTGAATTTTCTTTCTCTAGGAATCTGCCACGTCATCCCCTCCCCGCTTTATCCAACCACCTTCTGCCGTCCCAACCATTTCACCTTCACTTAGCTGTTTCTCACTCCTCACTCTCTCTCTCTCTCTCTCTCTCTCTCTATAAAGAAAGAAAAGCCCAAACGAGCTGTCTTTGTTAATTTTCCCCTGCCTCTCTCTCTCTCTCTCTCTCTCTCTCCTCTTCAACTCCTCGTCTTCCAGGCAGCTTCTTCCACATAAATCTTCTCCCAGAACCCAAGTCCAAACTTTCCTTCTTGACTCTGTCTCTCCACTTTTTTCACCTCCATAGGCTTAATCTCTCTCTCTCTGTCTAGCGTCCAGTTTCTTGGGTTTTTTCCGTCTCTCTCAAGAACCCACGAGAAAAAAAAAATGCCTGCTTGGTGGTCGAGGAAATCCAACAAGACCCGAGAGGACGCCGCCACCACCCACCCAAGTCTCGCCAAATCGTCCATCAAGAGCGACTCGAAGAGGAAGCCCAATAGCTTCGACGACGTCGTCTCCTCGAGGAATTCGCCGCGGAACAGCAGGGATTTCGGGGGAACGTCGGCGGGTTCTCGGGCTTCGAATCGGATCGGGGCCTCCCCTTGCCTCGGCCCTCGGTCTCGTCCGTTCAAGATCCCTTGAATGGGTCGGTCTCCGTCTCGAGCGTGAGCTCATCCGGTTCGTCGGATGATCACCCGTTGGTCAATGGTCATACCCAATTGGGAGTCCAGAGGTTGGGTTTTATGAGATTCGCGATTTATCTCCTCCTTGCCCTAATTTTTCTTTGTACAATCTTAACCTTTGGCGGACGTTGATGATTCGGCGACGCGTGAAGTTGAAATCTTGAATTATCTGGTCCGTGGCTCTAGGGCTAGCATGAATTATTGGAGTTGACGGTCTCTTATTGTGTAGGTGCTACTGACTGGCGATTTTGTCTTGGTTTTGTGTTATCAGAGTAAATGATTAGCTGTGTAAGGAGGGTTTCCTAGTATTTGATTGACTTGGGATTGGAAGAGTCGATTGTTTTCTGGTCTTATCTCTCTTGATTATGTGTCTCTTCTCTCCTTTATCGTTTCAATTCAAGTAAAATAAGGACAAGGTCAGTTTGGTGGCAAATTCGTGTCTTACATCTGAGGTTTTTTGGTGGCTTTCTAATCTAATCCTTTTGATCCCTTGTTGTTGCGTATGCGGCGTGTTCAGCTTGCTTTTGTTGTTTGAGGTTTTCTAGGCTCAACAACGTGTATGATCGTATACGTAAAAACTGCAGACATAAAGCGATAGTAGTTTAGAGACCGGCTTGCGCCTTGCGTATGTTGAAGAAGATCAGATGAGTAATGAGTGAATATCAATCTATAGAAAGGTTGAAGTTCAACAAACGGAGGAATGGCACTTAATGTTGTTCTAAGAGTTGCGATGGGTAAAATGGATGCCTGTATAAACAGCACGTGGAAGTATGATCTATGTGGTGTTTTGATCACAGGGGACTTAGTGATACAAAGTGCACTGCAAGGCCAAGGAGCCCTGGTCCTTGTTCAAGGGGGCCCACAAGCCCCACATCGCCTCTTCATACACGCTTGTCAGGTTTCAGTCTTGATTCTCCACAATCAGGAAGGCATGAAGACAGTAGGAGTCAATGCCATCCACTGCCTCTTCCCCCAGGTTCTCCTACAAGCCCTTCGTCATTGCCCAACAACAGAAACAGTGGGGCGCCTGAAAGCCCGACTTTTACCCTTTCAAAATGGAAGAAGGGAAGACTTCTGGGAAGAGGAACTTTTGGGCACGTTTACCTTGGATTCAACAGGTACTTCTACTCCAAGTAGAAGAGTTGAGATGTCTCACTTTTCCTCCATTGTTTGTCATCTACTCTAGATGGCTTACTTTGGATGTATGGTGGAAGACCATATCAATGTTGTTTTTTTCAGCCTATTTGACGTATTTGTTAACTTGTCTTTTTGCAAACATTACAGTGAAGGAGGGCAAATGTGTGCCATAAAGGAAGTTAGGATTGCTTCAGATGATCAGACATTAAAAGAGAGTTTTAAGCAGCTCAATCAGGTCAAATGTCAAACCCATTTTATGTAAACTTATCGCTTTTGCTCTTTTGATGGTACGAAAATGATGAGCTTCTTGTCTTCCATCATCTGCAGGAGATAAACTTGCTTAGTCAACCTCGTCATCCAAATATCGTGCGATACTTTGGAAGTGAATTGGTATGGGCGGATGCTTTACTCGAAAACCTAAAAGTTATAGGCTCATGCATTGGAATACACGCAAATAAACACAAAATGAAATCATTGTCACTTATGTGTGGAATTACAGTGAATTAATTTTTGGTATTCTGCATCTGTCGTTCTTGTAGGGAGAAGATACACTCTCAGTTTATCTTGAATATGTATCTGGTGGTTCAATCCACAAATTACTCCAGGAGTATGGTGCGTTTGAGGAACCTGTTATTCAAAATTATACTAGGCAGATTACTTCGGGCCTTGCCTACTTGCATGGAAGAAATGTGGTGCACAGGTAATTGCCTCTGAACAAGAGTTCTTGATTTCTTGTAAATGGGATGGCCAACTTTATAGGTTTCATTAAGTTTTGTCAATGGTATTTGCACCTTGCAGGGACATTAAAGGCGCAAATATTTTAGTTGATCCCAATGGTGAGATCAAATTGGCGGACTTTGGCATGGCGAAGCATGTACGTCATTTGAATCAATACGTAGTTTTAAATTTCCTTTTCTTTCAATATTGCAAAGGACGGCAAGTCTTCATGGGGATTCATGTTACTCCTTCCGTATGTCTTTCATGATTCTCTTTAATTACTCTCTCCAACAAAGATATACCCAAAAATCTTATTTTAATTCTTTTGAATGGTCTAATGCATATGTCAACTTTAGGGGCTACATTGCAACTATACCCTAGGGTAAACAAAGCTCGCCCCTCAACTTTTTGTTTGACATGAGGCTCCTTGGCAAAGTTAGAAATCTTCGCTTATTTCATCACGTACCTGTTACGTGAGAGATCACCTTATTGTGAAGTTGAGTAATTTCTAGCCTGAGTGGCTGAACGACAAATTCTTTCTGCCGTGTGATCCTATGAGTGTTCCCTCACCCTCATACCCATGCCATCCTACAGACATGGCCACGGCTATCGGGAGGTGTATATGCTCTTTTTGCTAGTGCTGACAATGTTATGCATAGATCCTATGGAATTAGCGCAATTTGGGTAAGGAGGGGATGTATAAGTTGGTAATAAATTGGAGTGGCACAAAGGAAGCATGGTGAGCCCATAACCCGTAGTCCCAGAATAGAAACTGGCTCTGATAAGAGAGAAAAGCTTCAGCCATGCCCATGTTTTTCCATCTACTGTTTTTTGGTTGGAAAGAGTATAATACGAAGACTTTCATCGGAGAGCAATGTTTTGCAAACCATAGAGGAGACCAAACTGGACCAGGGAGCAGTACCTGGTTTAAGCGGTCCAACACTGAGATGGTTTATACAAGGTAACTGCACCGGACTAGGTTCCTATATCCCGTTGAACCGGCCAGTTCAGTTCAGTTTTTGAAAAATTGTCAAAAAGAAGATGCCAGCTTTGTACTTATTGACGGTTGAAAGCACTTTTGATACAGTTGAAATTTATGTCTGGATGGGATTAATCAACATTATAGGGAATTTGTCTTGTAACTGAGCTCCTTTGGTTTTGAGCTTTTTCTGTGTATCGGGTGGTAAACTTAATTATATTACTAGAACCAATTTTTCTTAAAGGTGAACAATTTTGCAGCATGTACCAGTTCATAACTATATTTGTACTGAGAAATTCTTGCCTCTTTTGTTTTGATACAGATAACATCTTGCCAATCAATGCTTTCTTTCAAGGGTAGCCCTTACTGGATGGCACCTGAGGTACTCTCTCTCTCTGTCTCCTCGCTTGTGTCTGCATGTGCATGTACTCATCTTGTGGTGGATACTAAAGATGGTTCCCTAACCCGTGGTTGCATACGTTTCATTTCACTTCTAATCCATGCTCCGTTTATTCCATGTCTTTGCCTTCTTATTTGGTTGAGTAACTGACCTCAGGTTGTGATGAACACGAATGGTTACAATTTGGCTGTTGATTTGTGGAGCCTGGGATGCACTGTTCTTGAAATGGCAACATCGAAGCCGCCTTGGAGTCAGTATGAAGGGGTGCGGTTAGACTATCCTGAACATCAATGTGCTTTTTTCTCGCAGTTCTCCAAGAGTCTGCAGGACTAAATCTGTTATTGTTTAATATCGAATTAAACAGGTGGCTGCCATTTTCAAAATTGGAAATAGCAAAGATATGCCTGAAATTCCCGATCACCTTTCTAATGATGCCAAAAGTTTCATAAGGCTGTGTCTGCAGCGTGAACCATCGGCCCGCCCCACAGCTGCACAGCTACTTGACCACCCTTTTATTCGGGACCTGGCAACATCAAGGGTATCTAACATTAGCATAACCAGAAATGCCTTCCCTTCAGTGTTTGAGGGTACCCGCACTCCGGTAAAGCCTTCTAGAGTGCTTTTGTTTCCCTCTTGGATGTTCATACTTTTTTTTAGTGAGAAAGAGTGTTGCACTATCTACTTTGAAATTATGTTTGTCTAAGAAGCATTTGAAACACAGAGATGGATGTGTGGTGAGAAAGATTTGTTGTACAAGTTTCTGGCTAGAAAAAGATTTTGCGTTAGGTTTTTACTGTGGAGGTTTTATCTTTTTGCTGAGTGCATTAAGGCTGGTTTTGTGTATATTATTGTGTATCTGCTCTCTCTGATTAAGTACTTGGGACTTATTTATTCTGAAGTTGTATGAACCAACTTCGTATAGGTTGCTCAGTGTGTTTGGTTCTTCTTCATCCCAAAACAAAGAAATGAAGAAAGCAATTTAGTAGTTCTAGAGAAGATTAGCATACAAAAAAATCGAGACTGGTTACATTGATGATGAACTGGCATTTACTTCATTCTTTTGCTTTGAGCAGCCAGCACTGGATCTCCATCCCAACAGAGGAAGCATGACTCCAGGAAGTATGACTCCTCCTGAAGTGGACTACCCGAGACAGCCAGTTGGAATGGTCTCTCTCTCCAACAGAGGAAGTGTGACTCCAGGAAGTATGACTCCTCCTGAAGTGGACTACACGAGAAAGCCAGCAGGAATGCTTTCTCCCTCACGAGCCTTGAGAAGCCCGAGGTATGTGCTTTTCCCACGCTTTTGTGCGTGTGCATGTGCGTGCATGCGTGTTCTGTTGTGGAATAGAATATTTTCTTTTTCAGGATGTGTATCAAAATTTTTTTCCTACTAGCAGGAATGATGTGAGAATGATAACGTCTTTACCTGTATCCCCGAGTTCAAGCCCATTGCGTCATTTTGGAAATGCACACAGGAGTGGTTTTCTCTCCCCTCCTCACCCGGCTTATGCTCCTGCTGGACACAGTGCATACGCCTTGAACGACTACTCCATATATCCCACAAGACCAAACACAAGACAGCCGCTGGATCCTTGGCATGAAGCAGCTCTTTTCAGTTCTCGGACGCCCAATGGATCCCCGAGAAGGGCACTTATTTGATGTAAATAGCAAACTGAAACTGTAGGTCCTTTTTCAATCATCACAGAAGAGGAACGAGTAAGCTCTATGATGTATTTAGAGAGAGTATATAGCAATGCGTCCCTTCGGACGAAGTGGGGGGGATTTCTGCGGCTGGTTCTGCAAGAGCTTAAAAGAAACAAGTTGAAAAGAGGCTCTTCATGGATAATGGTGGGACTTGAAATTTCTCACTTGTGCAACAAGTTCCTCCTTGCATATAATAAAGGGTGATGGAATGGAACTTTGCGATGAGGAAAGTACTGTAGTTTGAATCCTGTAACAATTTGTTGATTGTTGTAACTCAAAAAGGCGATAACTATGTTTGTAACATTCTTGTTTATAGTTTTGGAAGTTATAAGATCTCTACCCGAACTTTTGTCAGCCTGATGAAAAGAGAGGATTTGGCCCTTTGGTGCTTCCCTTTCTGTCTGCTCAGTTCACTTGTTCCCAAAATATGTGGAATGTCTCTTCAGATTTTGAAAGTGAATGTGGAATATCTGTTCAGATTTGGCCCTTCATGCCGCGGCTCTACGTTCCAGCAAGTTAGATCCACTGTGGACTCAACATGTGTTCCTGGTAATGTTTAGGTCTATTCTGAGCTCTCTGAAAATGGCAACAGGACTTGGAAGGATGGATTCCTGCGGCCGATGAGTCGGAACTAAAATGCCTGTCGGACACGGGATAGAGTCGAAACTCGAATGCAGAATTTGGGGTTGATTGCATTCAGACTGCAAATGGCTAGAAATTTTGGATGACCTCGTTGGAGTTTTGTTTTTGCATTAGAAGTTGGAACTGGGGCAAAGTATTCAACCCTGGTCTCAGCTGATTTTTCTTTACCCTTGGTGATTTGTACAGCAGCGGAATGCAATGTCCACTCTGCTCAGCTGATTTTCGTACAGTTTCATCTTCGCCGACATCTACGCCGGTCCACTCTGCTCAGCTGATTTTCGTACAGTTTCATCTTCATGGGCCTGACCTCAAGACGGTTTTCCCAGGCCCACTAGCGCGTCGAGCGCCCGGGTTAAATGTTGGTGGGCTTGGACGGGGGCGTTGAGTATGAAGCCCCTCGAACTTGGTTAAACTCGAGTTAGGCTCGTCTACCTCGAAGATTTTATATAATTATCATCATTCATGAGCACGCCTAAACGACATTACCCTTTGAGAATCGCCTTGTGTGGTCGTTCATTCCTTTTCGTTGCGCGCGTGTACTTCTTGTACCGTAGTAAATCTTGAGAAAATTCATGAATAAATGAATCTTTATAAACTCGATTTATTGATTTATTTGATAATTCAACCATAGCATGAATGACGATTACTTTGGAGCAAAGCTTTTGGGGATGAAAGGAATGATTATAAAATAGCTCAATTATTAATTCAGTGAAAAATGAAAATTGAAAAAGAATATATTCCTATTTCAACTTTCCCACCAACTTTCCTGGAACTTTCCCTCGCTTTCCCTTCCCATGGAATGGAAGCTTTGAGGCTCCGGACCGAGAGCCCTCTCTCTCTCTCTGCAGGCAATCTCATTCAAATAGGAAGACGATCGGCAGAATCTCCATTACGGAATCGAAACTTGAAGCGAGAGAATGCCGGTGGAGATGCCCAAGGGCTTGCCGTTCTCGGTGGACACATGGACTCCCTCTTCCCCGTGGAAGCGTCACCGTTTCCTCACTCACGCTCACCGAGACCATTCCGTCGGGATCGCCTCCCCCTCCTCTCGCCCCATCTACTCCACCCGCCTCACCAAAGCCCTGGTCCTCCATCACTTCCCTCAGGTTCGTTCCCGGAATCCCTCGTGTTATGGCTCGGATCCTTGGGCAATCGATGTCGGTTGATTGCTGATTAGGGTTTTGTTGTTTTGGGGAGGATGTTTTCTGGTGCAGCTTGACGGTTCCTTGTTCGTCGAAATCGAGGCGGGGCAGTCCTTGGTGGTCGACGATCCGGACGGGCCTTTTGCCGTTACTGCTTTCGATGCCAATCACTGCCCCGGTACGTGATTCAATTGCGGTTATGTTGTTGTTTATAATTTAGAACTGGGCCGCGAGTGCAAAATCTTATGGCGGCTGAGGCGATTTTAAGGGAACAATTTTATGAATCTCATTTTTCTGTCGATTGCCTTAGTTTTCTAGAGAAAGATGCTATAATCGCTTCCTTTATTTCATGTGTACCAGGTCAAAAGAATTGTCACGCAGAAATATTGCATATTTCACCTCGTCTCGATGTTTTGACTTTCATCCATAATCCTTTCGTGTTCATCATTGCGTAGGACTAGGAAAGACCTTTTTCGTTTTTTTCGGTTTGGTGGTTTTTGGGGATGCTATTGACGTATGATCCATCGCCTGGTATTGGTCTTTTGAATGCCAGGAGCTGTAATGTTCTTGTTTGAGGGCCCCTTTGGTAACATTTTGCACACGGGAGATTGCAGATTGACTCCCGAATGCGTACTGAACTTACCGAACAAATACATTGGGGGAAAAGGCAAGGAGCCGCAGTGTCCACTTGATTTTGTTTACTTGGATTGCACATTCGGAAAGTACCACCAAAGCATGCCAAGCAAGCATTCAGCGATACGACAGGTACAAATCAAATTAGCTTCAGTGTAGCCTCTCATCCTCATTCCCTTGATTGACTTGCATAGCATAGTCATATCTACACCCACATGTTTTGTGTTCATAGGACTGACATAGGGTCGTGAGGACGGCTTCATTTGTAGCAATAAAGATTGCTCAATTTGAGTGGGCTGCTGAGGCTTATTTATTCAACCTATATGGTTGGTCTACATCCTCTCATGCCAAAGCTTCGCGACTTTCTTTGTCAACCAACAAGCATTGAACTTTTCATCCTGCTGTACTATCACATTGTCATTATCGTTGGCATAGTGATCTTCATTGCCCTGAACTCCAGTTTTGCTCATGTGTTGGCCTTTTGGGTTTATCTTGATATGGGCTGCTACTTAGTAACTCACTTTGTCTTCGTGAAGTTTTGTTTGTCGAAAATGGGAGGGATTTGAATCTCTTGGTTTAAAGTTGTGGAAAAATAACAGAAAGCATGTATATTGTCTATGCAGGTGATTAATTGTATATGGAAGCACCATGGGCTGCTACTCAGTAACTCACTTTGTCTTTGTGAAGTTTTGTTTGTCAAAAATGGGGAGGGATTTGAATCTCTTGGTTTAAATTCGTGGAAAAATAACAGAAAGCATGTATATTGTATATGCAGGTGATTAATTGTATATGGAAGCACCCTGATGCTCCAGTTGTCTACCTGACCTGCGATTTACTCGGCCAGGAAGAGATACTGGCTGAGGTATCACGGATTTTTGGGTCCCAGATCTACATTGATAAAGCTGCCCATCCAGACTGTTTTTGTTCTCTGGCACTCACATTCCCAGAGATCCTCTCAGAAGACCCGTCTTCTCGTTTCCATTTGTTTGATGCCTTCCCTAGATTGTCCGAAAGGGCTAAAGCAAAACTTGAGGAGGCTCGAATTAGTTTGCAGCCCGAACCCCTAATAATTCGGCCTTCATCACAATGGTATGCATGTGAAGAGGAGTATTCGCTGGCATCAATTAAACTAAGACAAAGATTCGATGAAGCAGTTAGGGACGAGTTTGGTGTTTGGCATGTCTGTTATTCTATGCACTCATCGAGGGATGAATTAGAGTGGGCCTTGCAGGCTCTTGCCCCTAAGAGGGTGGTGTCAACAACACCAAACTGTTGGGCTATGGAGCTGGATTATGTCAAGAGAAATTGTTTTGGCACTAAAATAGCCTCAGAGGACCCTATCTGGAATCTTCTAGGCATCAACGCCAAAATGCCCTTCGACATTGACATCCCTTCTGAGTGCGTGAAGTTTCCACCTTCATTATCTGAGCAAGTTAATAGTTTTGTGGACTGTGAAGGAAAATCAGCAAAACCATCCACCCATGGGAGTGAAGTTTCACATTTATCTCCTCCGCGTAAACGGCCCTCACTGACACTATTTGGTAGGGCCAGAATTGGTTTTGAAGGCTCTATCCATCTGCAGGAAGAGAAGGAAATTGCTTCCAGAAATGATGAGCCATCACACATTATTTGCACCACTATTCAGCAAACTCAGCCTGAACTGTCATGCCGAGAAGATAGATATACTTTGGAGCATTGCGAGGAATCAAATGAAGAAAAAGTCGAGGAAGATATTGCTGAAGTAGTACAGACTCTGAGCCCAGTTGCAAAAGAGCCAGACAATTGCAAGGCTGATTCTTTTTCGTCTCTTGGGTCATCAAACAATTTCAATGAGAGTATGAGAAAGTTGTACAGATCAAAGAATGTCCCGGTCCCTCGACCTCTACCCTCCTTGATGAAATTAAATGCCAGTAGACGTGCCATTGGGAGCCTTAAAGATAAGCCGGCTTGTGTTGGCCTCTAGCATGTTGGGGAGTTTGAGATGGCAAATGTCTAAATGTGGACAAGAGAGCAAATGTCAGAAGAGATGCTCTGAAAGTTTGATCGTCAGTGAAGATTACAGGAATACAGGGCATATTGAGAAAGAAATGGGCAAGTTTTCCTTCAGGATCCGGTTTCTCAAACATTCAGCTATGGAGCATTTCATTGTCAAGGGGGCAAACCATTTTTTTTTTTACATTCCATTCTTTCATTTAAGTGCAGATGATCGATTGTAGGATCATTGCCACAGTGGCAAGTACAGAGATGCACATTCATTTGTAATTCTTTTATAGGACATCCACATAAATCCACTGCATTAGAATATGTAAATTGAAGGAACATTGCCAGAGTGGCAAATGCGGAGATACATATTCGTTTGTAATTCTTTTATAGGACATCCATGTAAATCCATTGCATTGGCATATGTAATTGGAACACAATATTGGTACTTTTCATAAATTTTACTCCTCCGAAGCTTCTGCGATTGCAAATCGGCTCTGAAGGATAAGGGAAAGTGGAGATCATGTAGATCTTCTTGGAATGGCCCTGCCCCTTCGAATTGTAGTTTGTGCTTCATGCCATAGATGCCGAGTTTGCTCGAAAAGGGTAAAGAAGTCGAAGATTATGTAGATGCCACAAGCAGGAAGAAGTAGAAAATTACCAGTAGAGGTCTTTTGAATTGCGAAATTTACTTCAGTAAGTCGAATCCTAAAACATGTAGACAAAGTGCATTCACGTAGCGCAATGAAAAGGACAACAAAGTGAATTCTACCACCGAAAAAGAAAAAAGAACCGAAAAGTCGCTATCAAATTAAGGAAAATTACTTTAGTATCACATTTCCGTGATTTGTATAGCGACGTAGGTCAGAGATGTGAGAGATGTAGGCTCGAAATAGTTTGCAGAACACAAATAATTTTACCGTATTCACTAATTTAGGAAGAAAAAATGGACCATAATGTCTTTTAATATTTATTACACTAATCTCACTTTGCCGGCGAGTCACGTGGGACTATTTATTTTAAAATAATTCCTCGTCAAATTTTCTAGCTATTTAAGTTGTGAATCACATTAAAGCAAGTTATTTTTGTTGAATCAGATTTTACTGATGATTCAAAAAGTTTTGACATTAAAATGAGTTGGGCGAGAAGGGAGAGACTTGTAGTAATACCTTTTACCAGCGACATTGGAATAGACGTTTTCCGACGCGGGAGACCGTGTATGATGACTTGAGGCCTAGTTTTTGCTCGTCGGAGCTGAAAGCAAACGGTTTGGGTCCAGTTCATAGCGAGTGAAGAGACTTCGCCATCAAAATGCAATGAATCTCCTCGCTCCTCTTCACTCGTCGCCCGCTCATTCTTCCCTTGTCCGCTCAAATCCACTCTCCAGGTTCACCCCCTCTCTCTCTCTCTCTCTCTCTCTCTAAAGCAAAAGGCACCAGCATCACATGGGTAAATTTCTCAGCTTGGCATTTCTTCAAACAAATCATGTGCTGTGGATTCTTTTGCTTTTAGTCAAGTGGGTGTCTGTCTCGCGAGTCATGGGTGTGCTTTTCTGCGTGTTCTTCAAGGGTCAATGCTTGTGACGACATCGCCATTGAAGCTCGGAATGTGAACTTCTCTATTCCGACGAGGCAGGGGGCGTCGGTGCCCATTCTCAAGGACTGCTCCATAAGCATTCCTTCGGGGCAACTCTGGATGCTTCTTGGTCCCAATGGTTGTGGAAAGTCAACTCTTTTGAAGGTACTTTCGCTCTTTTTTGTCTAATTGTCTGATAGTGTTATTCTTCATGCACCTAATGGATTTAATTGTTTGTTCAGATTCTTGCTGGTATTTTGACTCCAACTAAAGGGAAGGTGTATGTCAGAAGGCCCAGAAGTTTTGTTCTCCAAAACCCTGACCATCAGGTTAGCTCTTTCATTCTCCACATGTTTAAAAACTTGACAGGGTTCCGTTAGTAGCTTTATCCCGCTTTTAGTTCTGGGCTGTTGTACGCTTTTGATTGGGGGATCTTGTGTATATATGCTGGTTCTTGTGACTGTAGAGATGCTTTGTTCTTTCATATATATGGACATCATAAGACCGGATGCCTAGCATTATTTTCTGGTTGTTGAAAAGGGGACGTTGGCTAATGTATGAGAGAATTTCGGTTGGTTAGGGGTAATTTGAAGGTCGTGTTGAAGAGTTGTTTTGCATGATATCTGAGCAGGGGCGATTTGCGAATTTCGGTTGTAGACAGACTTATATGTTGGCATGGAAATGACATGGAAGTTCTGATGTGTATCTCAGGCTTATAGGCTTGCCTTTGTAAACTATTGGCTTTGTGCACAAGTAAATGTTAAATTTGAAGTCAAGAGTTGCCAACCATGTTGGTTAGTTTATGCGAGCACATATGTACTTCACTTCAATACTTATGTTACTAGTCGTAGTATTTTCTACCTGTCTACTTTATATTAGTCATGATTGGCCTTCTGTGGTACTTCTGGATGAGATCTGCTGGACCAAGCCAAAATCTCAAGGACCCTAAATGCTTGAAGTAAATTTTCCTTCTGAAGCTAGTAGAAATGTAGCAACTCCTTGCAGTAATGTTATGGCATGGCCTACATTCCTTGGGATGGAGCAGGTTGTGTTAAATTTGGTTCGCTGCCAATTGTAAATGGTATCGATCTTGGCTAGCGCCCATTATATTGTGAACATACGTTGAGAATGCATGTGTTGCGTGCATATATGCATAGTAAGGAGGGATGAGGGTTTCATCTTAGGCTATCTTTGGGATCATCTGCTAGTCCAAAATATACTCTGTCTGATGATACCAATAACTCATGAAATACTACGATTACCGGTGTTTTGCATGTTTCAGGTTATAATGCCAACTGTGGAAGCGGATGTTGCATTTGGCCTTGGCAAGTCCAACCTTACCCAAGAGGAAGTAAGGTCCAAGGTGTTTCAAGCTTTGGATGCTGTGGGCATGTCTGACTACATGCAAGTAGGTGATAGACACTTTTAAGTATATTCTGATGTTTAAGTCATAGTAGAGTTTCATGATGCTCACCTTGCAGAGACCAATTCAAACCCTCAGTGGTGGTCAAAAACAGAGGATAGCCATTGCTGGGGCCTTGGCTGAAGCATGTAAAGTTCTGTTATTAGATGAGCTCACGACATTCTTAGATGAAACGGATCAGGTATCATCCCATAGGCTTGAGTAATTGCAAAATCGAATTCTTTTTAACTAAGAAGTATGTTCTAAAATAGATCTTTTTTTCTTTTTTGGTTTGGTTTAGGCTTGGTATTACATCGGGCCAAAAAGAAAAAAATTGTATTCGGTTTATGTGTTTGAATGGGATACGTGAACTTCTTAACAGTTTTTGTCTAAATGAACTTAATATTCAGACAGGTTTGAGCCTGAACCCTTTGCTTTTCTTATCTCACTAGATTGGTGTGATCAAAGCAGTAAAAAATTCTCTAGACAAATCGGAAGAAGTTACTGCATTATGGGTGACTCATCGGCTGGAGGAGCTAGAGTATGCAGATGGTGCCATTTATATGGAAGACGGGAAAGTTGTTTCTTATGGAGATCCTGTCAGAATTACGGATTTCATCAAAGCTAAGCAAGCAGCTTATATCAATGACATAAATTGTTGACACAGCTGTTGTATGTTGAGTGTTTGCATGATATCTAGAGAGGAAAGGCAACAAGAAGGATTAATGCCATCCCCTTTCTTAATGCGGGGTTGCGTCTTGCTTATGTTCTAGAGTTCTATTGTGGCCACCGCGTTTGAGTTGAAAGTTTGTTTCCATGAGCAGTGCTCACAAAGCAACAAGTATAAATGCAAATTATATTTAGATGCGATGCAATTTCTATGATTGATATCTATGTGCATGTGCACGGTGTGTTGGAATTTCTACGACACTACTTGAGAGACTTGGGAATTGATTGTTTCTGTTGCTATTTTACAGAAGAAAAATCCGACATGATATTCATGTTTGGTAAAAATCAGCTTCTCAGTTTAGGTTTTAGGTTGCAACTCACCCATTCATTGACCTTGCTTCCCTCCCACTCTTGGAGTGCAAATGGGGGGCCGCGGAAAGCATTCTACCATTGAATACCACTGCGGCTGACAGGTCCGTTTGAGCCGGTCTTATAAGATTGCCGATGCAATCCAAGGATGCCGATCTCTATGGCAGAAAGAGGTCCTTTTGGTTTCTTCCTGCTGTGGCTTTGCCTTTGGCCAGGTTTTGCCAAGTTCCCAAGTAGTCACAAGTGTTCAAATAGGCATGGAAAGGTCATACCCTAGCAATGGATGCCAACAACATACATGACCATCGATTTTGCGTTGCGGGATTCTAGCTTCGAGTCCGTAAGGATGATTCTCTCTCTCTCTAAACTATACAAGATATCTACGAGAGCCGGTAGAACGTAAAGAAAATATGGAAGTAAAATCAATGAATATGAACCCTAAAACCAGCATCTAGTTCTCAATCCAAAAACTTGAAGGGTGCTTATGTTCCAATCACTATGCCCACGATTTCGAGCCGATTCGCTCCGGAGGTCAAACAAATTGTACTTATCACACGGAATCATAGAACGGGTTTTCTGCGACATATCTTTTCGGGTGTTGCGAAGGAAAAGTTCCCAGGAGAAAGCAAGAAGAAAGAGTTCCATTCCATGTGCTTGCCAAAAGGCTTGACACCGATCAACAATGGACGCTTAGGGTGCGCATGACAACACTGGCGAAATAACTTTAGAAGCGAAGTTGATTTTTTAACTTCTACTTGAAGTTGATTTCGATAAAAAAGGTGTTTGATAATAGGAAAAAATTTCTACGAAAAATTATTGATCCCGATCTAAAGTGTATTTTATTCAAGAAAAGTTAAATGCAAATATCGATGGTTTTCATGCAAGTCGAAAGACTAATCTTACCAATCACATTCAATAAAATAAATGCGCAATCAAATGCCTGAGATAAACATATCAATACAAATCAAGGCTTCCCTAATATAGCCCTAAGGGTTTAGAGAATATGTGATTAGGGTTCATGGGTGATTTGGGAGAAATTGGAGACAATTTGTCAAGAAGGAAAAAATCGTCAATTTAAAAAGATCGGGGTCAAAAAATCTAAAACAGGTCTTGGCCAATTGATTGTGGCCATTTCCTATTTTTTGAGAATTTTTTGAAATTTTCAAAATTTTCAAAATTTTCAAAATTTTAAATAATTTTTAATGATTTTTTTATAATTTTTTTATTTTATTATGATTTTTTAAAGAGCTCGGGAATTTTTTCTGAATTTTTTTTATTACTTTTAATTTTTTTAATGAATTTTATGTATTTTTTAATGATTTTTTTTTTCTAATTTTCCTTTTTTTTAATTTAAATTTTTTATTATTAAAAATATTTTTTCGGGCCAAGGCCGACCAGGCCCGCACCTCTCAGTGAGTCCTCAGAGAGAGAGAGAGAGAGAGAGAGAGAGAGAGCGCCCGTAAACATAAGAAAATATGAAAAGGGAGGAGTGAAAAGGAAAAAAACAATTACGATGGTGAGAAGTAAGTTTTTTTTCTCCTCAAAAGTGCTCCAAAAATCACTTACGAGTAAAAAGTTGTTTTCGAAGTAGAAATTTAAAGTTGTGAACCAAACGGTTCTGGCTTCAAAAGTTCTTTATCAAATGGATTTAAAAAGACGACTACAAGCAAAATTTGTTTTTGAAGTGTTATACATGCGCGCCTTAATCGCCACGATTGGTTGCTTGGCCACTACAACATAGCATGTTCTCCATACATCTCTTACGCAAAGGTCAATGGCCCGTATCTTTCCTAGCCGATGAACTTTGACTCATCCCGCACTTTTGAGTTGGGCAAAACTGCACTAAACCTCTCACTTTGGCTCCCCCACATCTTGTGTCATTTGATTAAACAGAGGACATTGCCGAATCTAATAATAGGAATCGAAATATTTAGTATAATCAATTTCAAATATTTCGATTTGCAAAGTGTTTTGATTATACATTGCACAGAAAATATAACGCATGGAAGAAAATTACAAACTACTTAATAATCGCGGGGGACAATTCTTTTCGGCGGAATCTTGTCGGAAAAATTAATGGGTATTTCGAAATTTGGACGGAAAATCGCCAGATAATTCGACTTTGGCCAAAAAAGAAAGAAAAAAGTTTGCTTGAGAGCTTCAAAAGGAGTTGACCAACCGGTCAAACATGGAGGATCTGCAAACAACAGCGGAGCCTCCATTTTCACTCAATCAAAAAGCTTCACTCTTCCTCCTCCCCCACCTTTTTTTTTTTTTTTTTTGAATGGTCAACGCGCCAAGTTGTTTGGACTCTTCTCTCCCTCTCTCTCTCTCTCGCTCTCCCCCACAAGGTCGTCTGCTTCGATAAATCGCGGGCTCGACGAATCGGAAAGCGAAAGCTTTAGTTTTTTGCAGTCTCTTTCCTTCGGATTCTGTAGAATTCGTTGAGCTGGAGGAAGACACCGCGGTTTCCAGCTCGTCTTCAACCCCGATCTTCCATTTCGGAGAGCGCAATCTCTCTCACTGACCTGGACGATTACGAATCGGAAGGTTTTGTTCGTTTTTTTTTTTTTTTTCGCGTTCTTCGTTTTTGTGTTCTCTTCGGGCAATAGGGTTGATCAGTGGGCAATGAGTTTGCTTTCTCTGTCTGTCTCCCCCTCTGTCGTGATTATTTGCTTCGTTAATCTATGAGCTTAGTCACCTGCTCCGACTACTTCCCCGACTATTAAGTACGCGAGTTGCTGGCGCTTTTTTTTTTGGGGGGTGGGGGGTGGTGGTGGTGGGGAGTAGTTGATGAAGTCGGCAATTTTGATTTAACTTGTTAATTTGGAAGGATTTGCATAAGCTGCGGGATTTGCTCTTTTTGTAGCGGTGGCTGATTTTCATGTTGTGGCTCATATTAGCGGTATGGTCAGTTCAATCTTCTTGGGTTGGAGGAACCTCGATCATGCTTGGAAGCACTTCTTTAATTATAGATTGATGAAAGTTAGTAATTGGAACGATATTGGGACGTCTTATGTTCTGAATTCCAGTTAAAACTATCTTATTGTGAGAGAGAATGGCACTAGTGATTTCGGTTTGAATGTTTTTGTGTGCAAAAATTAGTCGCTTCATGAGTAATTTTTGAATGCTGGAGACACCTTATGACTTGAACCTTCATCTTTAGGTGCTCCAGCGGATTCTTTGATCATACAGGTGGGAGGGAATCATCAGAGGATATTGGTGCCAAAAAGGGGTTTTGCGCTGCAAATTCCCTGATTCCAACAGAGATCTAGGTTAGGACAGTTCCGGTGAGACTTGGTGACGGGTACACTATCAGTACCGTGATATCTAAACTTCCTTGTCACATTATTTGCTTTACTTAGTTACAATACCTTTAATGAGCCACAGTTTACAGTTGATGCTTGACTTTTAAGAATTTAGTTCTTCAGACATTGATAGAAGAAGGCACTTGGTTTTTACGTGTAAGAGGTGACCCAAAGTCACTGCTGTTCTGGTCATTTATCAGCTTATTGTTTCTCGTCCTTTCTGTTCTCCGTTTTTGATTTGTTCCTTGATTGCATAAATTAGAGTGTATCATTTTATGTTTTTTTTTTTTCGCACTTATGCCTGAAACACTTGGGTGTATTAGCTTGTGGTTATGCTTCCAGACTGTTGGTGGATTGTAAGTGGAAATGAGCAATTAGCCAGCTTGAATGATGCAACTGCAGTGCATAATGTGCACTGTGGAATGAGGAAAACACAACAAATGAAGAAAAACAGAATCAGGTGAAACCCGTGAACCAAATTGGATGTGAACAGGTTTAATTGGTCAGTAGCGTCCTTTTCTCAAGGTCAGTTCCCGGTTTCATAATTTATAATTCCCTACCCAAAAAATTTGGTTCGATGTGGTTCACAATGTAGAGTCGGATTGAACCAGACAATCCACACCCCCAGGTGTGACCCCATGCCTCAAACCAATTTCCCAGCTTTAGGTTCTCCAGTTTTTGGCCTCTATCCACCTGGGTTCCTGACCATCTTGGAACTTATTAATTATGCTGGATTCATAGGCTTCCACGCTCCTTCCTAATCTGATTCCTCACATTGCGTTTAAGTGTCAATGTATTGCGACTGTAATGTGTATCTTACCTTTTCCTTCCTCTCTTCTAAGTTTTGTCTTCCTGGCTATTACTGCTTATTATGCATCGACGATCCTGTATGTTGTTTACCGCAGATTATCAAATACAATGAAACCTTTGGAAAATGGAGAATCTGATTTGGAAGGTGGAAGGCTTGGAAAAGACAGAGAAAGGACAATGAGAAGTGGAAGGACATTTAAAGTGCACAACCAGGCCTTGTTATCTGGGCTTGCATATTGCATATCGTCCTGCAGCATGATCCTGGTCAACAAGTTTGTACTCTCCAGCTATGATTTCAATGCAGGCATATCCTTGATGCTATACCAGGTGATTTTCCTGCTGTATTAGTTTTGTTTACAATATTGTCCCCATGTTAGGATATGTGCTGAATATCTAATGGCTTTACTATCTGACGTAGCACATGACTCTCTTTGGATTGCAGAATCTTATCTCAGTCATCATTGTGTCTGCATTGAGCGTTTTCGGTGTGATATCAACAGAACCGCTGACATTCAAATTGATTAAGGTCTGGTTGCCTGTGAACGTCATATTTGTTGGAATGCTCATTACAAGCATGTTTAGGTATGTTGATTTTTTTTTTTTTGCCTGGAAATTATAATCTTTCACTACTTGGCATCGGCCTACTTTTTGATGTCCTCATCTTTTCTGAATTTGGAAGTCTCGTCGCATGCATATATATCGTAGTCATTCAACTGGTTAAGATTACATTTGTTGCCTAGAATTCATTGGATACAGCTTTGTAGGTAGTTGGAATAGTCTTCTGCATACCTGAGGAAGCATAGCAAATTGGTTGTGGTCTGGCTGTTTATACTGTTCTACAGTCAGGGTCAAATTAAATTGCTGTTCATGGTTGAAATTTTCCTTTCACCATCTTTGTCCCTGATGTTTTCCATCACCATCCTTATCAAGAGGTGTAATAAAGTGTTAAATGTACAATGTCTACATCTCTTATGACGTTTTTCAATGTAATAGACTTGAAAGTCCGATATTACTTAATCTGATGTCCGTATGAGCTTTTCAATAGTCTCTACTCAGTATTCTATTCTCCGGGTTAAATGCCGCTATCAGTATTCTCTAGGCATACCTTGTGTCCACTTTGTGGGGTCCACCACCTAATCTTTGAGAACAATTCCCTTGAACTTACCCTAGAGAGAGTTTAGAGTACTTGTCGCTTGATGATTGGTATGGATGGGGCATATAGGGCGCTGAGATGGCGACTTGAGTTCCTGAATACACAAAGTTCCGCTTGTAGGGTCCATGTATATTTGAAGTCTTAGACTGTACTGCTAATTCAATGCGAACGTTGCTTGTCATAGAACATGAAATTTCATATCTCATTGGACAGTTGCGCAGAACTCATTAAACTCCGATCTACCATTTTTTAGTCGATTTGGGATTACAGTGAGAAAAACCAGGTTTTGGTTTCTATGGGGGCCATCTGTTTAATTCTGTGGATGGGGCAGTAAGAATTTTAGGTTTTAGCATGTGGAATCGAGTGAACCCCAATATTACAAAACTCATATAATATCAATACAGATTTGTTTGTAATTTGAAAAAATTGGAGTTATATTTCATTTCAAGGCACGGAACAGAAAGTCCTTTCTTGGGGCTTGACGAATTTATGTATTTTTCTCATGAGTGTTCCATTTATTTCCTGTCTTTGGCCCCCAAATTCCTATCACATGGTTGTGATTCAAAACCAGCTTTTTACTGCCAAATGTCTTCATTAACTTTCCCTCTTTACAACCACAGATTATATCAATTTTTTTCAATGAGTCAATTAAATTGACTTATCTTTGTTGTTTCTGCAGCTTAAAGTACATTAATGTTGCCATGGTTACTGTCCTGAAGAATGTTACAAATGTGATTACAGCTATCGGGGAGATGTACCTATTTAATAAGCATCACGATAATAGAGTTTGGGCTGCCTTGTTCTTGATGGTATGTTTCTGACTTTTCATTTCATTTCATGAGGACCAAGATCAAGAGTGACAATTTCCAGTTAAGTAGAAAGCTTATAGTTGCATAACAAATGCATATAAGCTAAAAATTGGTTCACCCGATGGAAGCATTGACTCATCTTGCCGGGTTGTTTTTTACAAATGTAGCAAGCATTATTCTGGTATATTGAATCTTCTGTTAAGTCCATGGGAGAATGTGGATGTCCATGCCTCTTCTATTGGCAAGCTGATCTGTGAGGCGCTTAATTATTAGTTGCATTGTTATGGCTGCATACTCTTACTGCCAGTTCTTCTGCACTTTAAATTTCCATCAGTAGTCTCTGCAGAGAGTTTAGCTCTCCTGCATGATTATGCTTCATTTTCCTCTTTCTGATGGATTGCTACTTTAGGAACTTTCATGAATTTTGTAATGTATGACTATTGAAAGTTTTGATTGATTTGGCAGATCATTTCAGCAATTTCTGGAGGGATTACCGATTTATCTTTCCATGCAATTGGCTATGCATGGCAGATTGCTAATTGTTTCTTAACAGCGTCATATTCGGTGAGTATGCTCAATGGTCCTTAATGTCCTCTGGAAGTTTCATTACCGATTTTTAGAAGTTAGAGTGTAGAATTTCCATTGATAATATAATAAGAACTATTGAGACTCAGATAAACTTTGCAAGTTTCAAATGAAATCTGCAAATGTACTTCTCACTAGTTATTCCAAATCAGAACTGCTATGGGTGTCCCTTATAGTACTCTTAAAGATTTGCCAAATGCTTATACAAACTGCTGAAACTTTTAAAAAATATAGAACAGACTCCCCAAGCAATCCTCCCAAACAGGTGGGCTGTCTCTAGATGAACAGATGAATTTGCATATTTTGTGCATAAATTCGCCAGATGATAATTTGGTGTTAAGTTGGCTGTAAGTGCAATGAAGTGTGCATACTGCCACTTTTCTATTATTGTTCCCAGTGGTTGTTGAAACTACACAAGTTTATCCTGAATGGGTTGTGGGATCTGTCATCCTTTTCTCTCACCAAGCTCTTCTACTCTCTTAAGTTGCCAATTGAAATTGAACTGGTGTGCATCCATTATCTATGAACTTGTTTTTTCTAATGCAGCTAACACTACGTAGAGTCATGGATACAGCAAAGCAAGTCACAAAATCTGGAAATTTGAATGAGTTCTCTATGGTCCTTCTAAACAATACCCTCTCTTTGCCCCTTGGAATTATTCTTATATGTGTTTTCAATGAGGTGGACTACCTGATGAAAACGTGAGTTTTCTCTTTCTTCATTTCATGATTATTTATTTGCCCCATGATCTTGTTAAAATTGTTATACTTTGGTTTATATATTGTTGATATGTTTGTTAAATCTTCTGCTGATCGGTGACCGACTTTAAGCTTATAACTTGGTTCTCCTTTAGTTTATTGGGTGCCTTCAACCTGTTGGCAATTTATTTGTCCTTGACCATTAGCTGGAATCTCATGTGGCTGTGTTGTACTTTTTTTTTTTTGTGGCTAATTTTTCTCTTTGACGGCTGAATGTGTTCTTTTGACAATGTGTAATGTTGACATTCATGTTAACCTAGTGGATTCCTGTCACTCGTGATTGTAAGTAAGATGAGGATGTCTTGTCTAACTAGGAAGCACGGACACTCTCCGGGGGCCTTCGCGTTGGTGTCGGATGTGTGTAGGACACCGGCACGCGTCCGATATGTGATCGACACGTGGTCAATAGGTGTCGGACATCCGACAAGTGGCTAGTGTTTCGGACACGCTAGTGACATGCAAGTTCAACATCCCGACTTGCCATTCCGACACGCCGGGGTCAATTTTAAACATTTTCAATAACTTAGGGGTCAAAATGTAAATCTATCAGAAATTTATGTACTTAAATTATATATGCAGTCACTCCAAAATTAATATATCTAGTCAGCCCCAAAAAACCTAATCATGACTCCCTAACATAAAAAGTGGAGGAGGAGGAGGAGGAGAAGAAGAAATAAGAAAAAATGTGAATTTTTTTTTCCAACTTATTGTTAAATGTTAAATTTAATGGTGGAATGTCGATTGCTTATTTTTCCCCCCAAGTTTTATAGATTATTGGAATGAAATGTACTTGAATTTGTCAATTCGAAACAATGAACGATATTAACAAATGGTGGATTAATGTTTTTAGTGTATATTCATTCTAGGCTGTTTTTTTGTTAATTATTTATTTGTGGATTTGAAACTCCGCCTATGTCTGTTTACATAGCTTTGTCCCAAGCCAGGGTAAAGAAGGAGGGTTGCGTCGGGCGTGGCGAGCCGGCTATAAAAAAGAGCTATTTTTATGAGATGAACTCTTATGATTTTTCGTTGGAGCGTACCCTTCTTAGCCACGCGTTGCATCGGCGCCGGGTGTAGTGGAAAATGGGCAAGGGTCCTTGCACCAAGATAGGTGGGTGCGAGGGTAAGGAAGCTAGTCTTGGGCCATCATTCCCAAAGTGATGCGCCACATCGGTGCCCGGATGTGGTGAAAAGTGAGCGAGAGGTCCTCACACTTTTATGGGCGAGTGTGGGGGCAAGAAATGCCCGGGGGTTAAGGATTCGATTGGGGAGTTGGAACATAGGAACCTTAACGGGTAAGTTGAGGGAGTTAGCGAGATACTTTTGCTAAAAGGAGAGTGAATATTGCTTGCCTGCAAGAAACTAAATGGGTAGGAGAAAAGGCTAAAGAAGTGGAAGGCACCGGATTCAAGGCGTGGTACACGTGCACAAAAAAGAATATAAATGGAGTTGGAATTTTGATCGATAAGAGCCTCAAAGATAGAGTGGTCGATGTTAAAAGAACGGGAGATTGGATTATTTTGGTTAAGTGGTAGTGGGAGATTTGATTCTGAATATCCTTAGTGTGTATGCCCCCAAGTTGGATTGCAAAGCATCTCGATAAGAATAGATTTTGGGAAGAACTGGAAGAGATTGTACAGGGGATACCACGCGAGGAGAAGATATTCATAGGAGGGATCTAAATGGACATGTTGGTCAAAGTAGTGGAGGTTTTGATAGAGTTCATGGTGGTTTTGGCTATGGGACTAGAAATGAGGCTAGCGAAGACATCTTGAGCATGGCATTAGCTTATGATTTGATGTTGACAAATACTTTCTTTAGAAAAAGAGAGTCACATCTAATCACCTTTCGTAGCGGCCAAAATTGCAGCCCGATTGATTTCTTTCTTGCTAGAAAAGAGGATAGAGCATCGTATGTAGATTGCGAAGTCTATCCTGGAGAATGCGTAGCTACGCAACATAAGTTGGTGGTCTTAGAGTTTCGATATAACAAATTACAGCAAATGCAGAGAAGTGCTCGAACCCAAGAATAAGATGGTGGAAGTTAGATGAGGCAAAAAGAACAGTTTTCAAGGAAAGAATGCTTCACGAAGGACCATGGCAACTAGATGGCGAAATAAATATGATGTGGAACGAGATGTCTAACTCGCATTAAAAGAGTGGCAAGAGGGGTGTTAGGGAAAGCAAAGGGAACGGACATCAAATAAAGGAAACTTGGTGGTGGAATGAAGAGGTGTAGGAGGCAATTCAACGAAGGAGTGTTTCGGATGTTTGCATAAATGTCCTAATGAAGAGAATTTGCAGAAGTTTAGGTTGGCGAAAAAATGCCAAGAAAGTCATGCGAGAGCTGGAGGCAAGGTGTTCCTACGAGATGTATAAAAAACTTGGGACCAAAGAGGGAGAAAAAGGTATCTATAGGCTTGCAAGGATAAGGGACAAGAAAAGTAAGGACTTGACACTGATTAGATGCATCAAGGATGAAACTAAAAAACTTATGGTAAGAGATGCGAAGTTAAGGAAAGGTGGATGAGCTATTTTAGCAAGCTTTTCAATGGCGAGAGCGATAGAAGGGAGGTGGTCTTGGAGGACGCTCGATGAGTTAAACAAAAGGTTTGTGCGTAGAATTAGAGCGCATGAAGTTAAGGAGGCATTAAAGAAAATGAAGACTAGTAAAGCCTTGGGATCCGATGGTGTCCCTATTGAAGTGTGGAGGTGCTTAGGGAAGTAGCAATAAGTTGGTTGACTAACCTTTTTAACAAGGTTCTCCATACTAATAAGATGCCCGATGAATGGAGGAAGAGTATGCTTGTGCCTATCTACAAGAACAAGGGGATATCCGGAATTGTTCCAACTATAGAGGCATTAAGCTTATGAGCCATACAATGAAGTTGTGGGAGAGAGTCCTTGAGCATCGCTTGAGAGTAGAGACCAAGGTTTCGTAAGTCAATTTGGATTTATGCGAGGAAGATCTACCATGGAGGCTATCTTCTTGGTACGACAGTTGATGGAGAGATATCGAGAAAGGAAGAAGGACTTACATATGGTGTTTATTGATCTCGAGAAGGCATATGATAAGGTTTCAAGAAAGGTTTTGTGGTGGGTTCTTGAGAAGAAAAAAGTACCTTCAAAGTATGTAGAAGCAATCAAGGATATGTATGATGGTGTTACTACATGTGTGAAGGCTTGTAATGGCACATCAAGTTATTTCCCAATCACAAAGAGGCTTACACCAAGGCTCTGCGTTGAGTCCTTATCTTTTTGCCGTAGTTATGGATGAGCTAACTAAAGATATCCAAGATGAGGTGCCGTGGTGTATATTATTTGCGAGATGATATTGTACTTATTGATGAGACCGGGCGGGGTCGGCGCTAAATTAGAACTATGGAGAAGCACATTGAAGTCCAAAGGATTTACGCTAAGTCGAAGTAAGACCGAATACATGAAGTGTGAGTTTGACACGGCACGAGGAGGAGATCACGAATCCGTGAATATGCTCGGACGGGAGGTACCCAAGAAAGATGCTTTTAGATATTTGGGATCAATATTGTAGAAGGGGGAGAGATTGCTTGAGGATGTAAGCCATAGAATCGGAGCAGAGGCTAGATGAAATGGCGCGGTCTTCAGTGGTTCTTGTGTGATCGCAAAATTCCTCTTAGGTTAAAAGGAAAATTTATAGAACAAGTAGTAAGACCTGCAATGCTATATGGAGCTGAATGTTGGCCAGCGCACATATGCAACACGAGCACAAAATGGGAGTAGCGGAAATGAGGATGTTAAGGTGGATGTGTGGGCATACAAGGATGGATAAGATAAGAAATGAAGACATTCGAAGAAAAGTTGGAGTAATACCGGTGGCGGATAAGATGAGAGAACATAGATTGAGATGGTTTGGACATATTCTTCGAAGACCCTAGATGCCCCGGTCGTAATGTGCAAGTCTATTACCGAGAGCGGGGATAGGACGAAAGGAAGAGGTCGGCCGAAACTTACCCGAGGGAAAGTAGTAAAACAAGATTTAATGAAGTGGGAAATAGATTGGCGTACGGTTTGCCGTAGGACGGAGTGAAGGAAAGCAATTAGACTTGTGGAGGGGCAGAATTTCTATGTTCCGGACTATCCTTTATAATCTTTTTTCCCAAGATATTTTTATTTTTATATATTTATTTCTAGATAATGATTTCTTTCCCTCTATGGATCTTGCTTTTGTTTTTTTTCTTTTTGGGTTTATCGACCGTCGACCTCAACTAGTTTGGGATAAGGGTATTGTTGATGTTGATGTTGATTTATTTGTGGATTTGAATCAAATTAATTTGATTGAAATAATCATAAAAGTGATAATTTATCATGTATATATAACTATTTTTATACAATGTGTTGGAATTCTCTATTTTTTGAGAAATGACTTGTTGTGTCGCTTGTTGTGTGTCGGTGTCGGTGTTACTTAGCTGTATAACATGAAGAAACAATGTTTTCATGATCTTGCTGTTTGTATTGATTACAACATGTTATTAAGCTTCCAATTCTTTTCTAATCAAGAAAATGTGCTTGCGTGATAGGTGCAATATGTCGTTTTAAAACGGATATAGTTAAGCTTGTGATATTTTCTCTGTATATTTGTAATTGCAGGCCTCTTTTTAAGGTTACCAACCTTTTGGTTGGTGATGACATTTAGTGGGATTCTTGGGTTGGCTATAAGCTTTACTTCTATGTGGTTTCTTCATCAAACAGGGGCCACTACGTACAGGTTTGAACATCAAGTTTGCTCTGTCTCATATCAATACAATATTCAAGCTTGGAGTTTTCTGGACAGTGATTACTGCTTGTTGTGGTTTACTGATGAAATCCTGTTTTTGGCCAACAAATAGACTTTAAACAGGTAGTGGTCAAACTGTGGTTTTTTGACCGCAGGAACGTGACTTCCTGTTAGTTGAGCCCTAATTGCGCCCCAAAGGTTGACTAAGAAAATTTCTACTCCGTGGCTTTAGGAAGAATTTAAAAAAGAACATGAACCCTAAGTACATGTTGACTATAGGAATTTTTGCTCTTATGTTGACATTTTTCATTATTTTTTTGAAGTGAATTTTAGTTTAAATACCTGAGTCCTAATTGGCAAATTTTACAGACGAAGAGTATCTTGCAACTCAAGTCATGTGTGAATTCTCATGTCAGTAAAAGTGTGCTGCTTCTTGCACCTTTTGTTTGACGTGTACTTCTTTCAGGTTTAGTTCTTCTTGGAACATTATACTATGTGTCACTTGTCTTGTATGTTGTGTTTCTAATTAAATGCCCTTACTATCTTGTGGGCTTGGAAGCTGAACAAAACAATATTTCAAAATGTATTGAAGTTAATTCTCCGGATGCTTACATCTTGTTGCATCCAGAGAATTAACTTCAATATGAGATGAACCCTATTGATATTTCGTTGGAGCGTACCCTTCTTAGCGACGCGTTGCATCGGCGCCGGATGTAGCGAAAAATGGGCAAGGGTCCTTGCACCAAGATAGGCGGGTGCGAGGGTAAGGAAGCTAGCCTTGGGCCATCATTCCCAGAGTGATGCGCCACATCGGTGCCCGGGTGTGGTGAGAAGTGAGCGAGGGTCCTCACACTTCTATGGGCGAGTGTGGGGGCAAGTAAGGCCCAGGGGGTAAGGATTCGACTAGGGAGTTGGAACATAGGAACCTTGGGAGTAAATTGAGGGAGTTAGCGAGATACTTTTGCTAGAAGAAAAGTGAATATTGCTTGCCCGCAAAGAGACTAAATGGGTTGGAGAAAAGGCAAAGGAGGTGGAAGGCACCGGATTCAAGCCGTGGTACACAGGCACAAGAAAAAGTGTAAATGGAGTTGGGATTTTGATCGATAAAAGTTTCGGAGATAAGGTGGTTGATGTCAAAAGATCGGGAGATAGAATTATTTTGGTTAAGCTAGTAGTGGGAGAGCTAATTGTGAATATCCTTAGTGTGTATGCACCTCAAGTTGAACTGCCGGTATCCGATAAGAACAGTTTTGGGAAGAGTTGGAGGAGATTTTGAGGGGAATACCACGCGAGGAGAAGGTATTCATAGGAGGAGATTTAAATGGACATGTCGGACAAAGTAGTGGAGGTTTCGGCGGAGTTCATGGAGGTTTTGGCTATGGGACTGGAAATGAGGCTAGTGCGGACATCTTGAACGTCGCTTTAGCTTATGATTTGATGTTGGCAAATACCTTCTTCGGGAAAAGAGAGTCTCATCTCGATCACTTTTCGCAGCGGCCAAAATTGTAGCCAGATTGACTTTTTCCTTGCTAGAAGGGATGATAGGGCCTCGTATGTAGATTGCAAAGTCTACCTTGGAGAATGCGTTGCTACGCAACATAAGTTGGTGGTTTTGGAGGTTAGGTATAACAAAGCACGAAAACCGCAAAGAGGTGTCCAGATTCCGAGAATAAGATGGTGGAAGCTAAAAGAGGAAAAACAAATAGATTTCAAGGAAAGAATGTTTCGGGAAGGACCGTGGCAACCGGAGGGGAGGTTAATGTGATGTGGAACAAGATGTCTAATTGCATCCAAAAAGTGGCAAGAGGGGTACTAGGGGAAAGTAAAGGGAACGGACATCAAGCAAAGGAAACTTGGTGGTGGAATGATGAGGGTGCAGCGGCGATTAAACGGAAGAAGGAGTGTTTTCATCGTTTGCATATTTGTCCTAATGAAGAGAATTTGGCAAAGTTTAGATTAGCAAGGAAAAATACCAAGAAAGGCATGCGGGAGGCTAGAGGCAAGGTTTTTTTCGACATGTACAAAAAATTGGGGAGCAAAGAGGGAGAAAAAGGTATCTATAGGCTTGCAAAGATAAGAGACAAGAAAAGTAAAGACTTGACACATGTTAGGTGCATCAAGGATGAAAATCAAAAACTTATAGTAAGAGATGCCGACGTCAAGGAAAGGTGGATGAGCTATTTTCGCAAGCTTTTTAATGGAGAGAGTGATATCATGGAGATGGATTTGGAGGATGTTTCGATGATTCAAATAGAAGGTTTGTGCGTAAAATTAGAGCGCACGAAGTTAAGGAGGCATTAGAGAAGATGAAGCTGGTAAGGCCTTGGGACCCGATGGTGTCCCTATTGAAGTGCGGAGATGCTTAGGAGTTGTGGCAATACGTTGGTTGACTAACCTTTTTAACAAGATCCTCCATACTAATAAGATGCACGATGGATGGAGGAAAAGTATGCTTGTGCCTATCTATAAGAATAAGGGAGATATCCGGAATTGTTCCAACTATAGAGGCATTAAGCTTATGAGCCATACTATGAAGTTGTGGGAGAGAGTTATTGAGCATCGTTTGAGACTAGATACTAAGATATCCGTAAATCAATTTGGATTTATGCCGGGAAGGTCTACCATGGAGGATATTTTCTTGATACGACAGGTGATGGAGAGGTATCAAGAAAAGAAGAAAGATCTACATATGGTGTTTATTGATCTTGAGAAGGCGTATGATAAGGTTCCAAGACAGTGCTTATGGTGGGTGCTTGAGAAGAAAAAAAAGTACCGTCAAAGTATGTAGAGGCGATCAAGGATATGTATGATGGAGTTACTACATGTGTGAAGGCTTGTAATGGAACATCAAGCTATTTCCCAATCACAATGGGCTTACACCAAGGCTCGGCTTTGAGTCCTTATCTTTTGCCATGGTTATGGACGAGCTAACAAGAGATATCCAAGATGAGGTGCCGTGGTGTATGCTATTTGCGAGATGATATTGTGCTCATCGATGAGACAAGGGCGGGGGTTAACGCTAAATTAGAATTATGGAGAAGTACGTTGGAGTCCAAAGGGTTTACGTTAAGTCGAAGTAAGACCGAATACATGAAGTGTGAGTTCGACAAGGCAAGAGGAGGAGATGAACCCGTCGGTTTGCTCGGACGGGAGGTACCCAAGAAAGATACTTTCGGATATTTAGGATCATTATTGCAAAAGGGGGAGAGATTGATGAAGATGTAAGCCATAGAATCGGAGCAGGTTGAATGAAATGGCGCAGTGCATCAGGATTTTTGTGTGATCGCAAAATTCCTCTTAGGCTAAAACGAAAATTCTATAGAACAGCCGTAAGACCTGCATTGATCTACTGGGGCTGAGTGTTGGCCAGCACAGCAGGCAACATGAGCATAAGATGGAAGTAGCGAAATGAGAATGCTAAGGTGGATGTGTGGCCATACAAGAATGGATAAGATAAGAAATGAGGATATTCGACGAAAAGTTGGAGTAGTATCGGTGGCCGAAAAGATGAGAGAACATCGTTTGAGATGGTTTGGACATATTCTTCGAAGACCCCTAAATGCTCGTAAGAAACGAGAAGTGTGTTATAGGGAGCATGACATGAGAAAAGGGAGAGGTCGGCCGAAACTTACTTGGGGAAAAGTAGTAAGACATGATTTGTTGGCGTGGGACATAGATTGGCGTCTTGTTTGTCTTAGGACGAGTGGAGGAAAGCGATTAGCATTGTGGAGGGGCAAAAATTCCTATGTTCCTAACTGCCGTTTCGAATCCTAGTCCTTTGTTTTCTTTATATTATTATAGCATTGTTATTGTATTTTGTTTTATTTTATAGCTCTTTCGGTCTTACTTTTTTGGGTTCATCGACCGCCGACCCCAACTAGTTGATGTTGATGTTGATGTTGATGCTTACATCTTGTTGCATGTAGTTATCTTAGGTTGATGTCGGAGATATTTTGCTCTCTTACACTTTTAGTTATGCTGATATTTATAGGTTAAATCTTTTTGCCAACTCGAACGTACCTTCTATACTTGATGATTATCTAAAATCATTTACTCTGCCAAAATATCATCAGTTCTTTTTTTTGATTTCAGGTTTTTCTTCTTACAAGGTTGTGTATTTCCCAAGTTGCATGATCAAATAATATCAAACACGAACACCTATAACTAAGTTTGGAATACTTGGATGATGGCCTAAGTTTCTATTTTTCATTGAGTTTGTGCAGTCCTCATTGCTGTTTCTCACCAAAAAATGATTTTGTTTTAGCAATTTATACGAGTCAAGCTTTATACAGTCCAGCTTTGGTGCATATGTATACAGAATAAAAGAGAGGGAAGATGTAGGATTCGTGAATTACCAACATCATACTTTTGTTGCTGGCCAACTATTTAGCTGAAGATTTGCGAAGTCTAATAGGAAATGGTCCTATCTTTTATTTGCCCTTTCTCTACTCAAACAATCCCTCTCTCACCCTTCTTGATCATAATTATCAAAAGATCCGAAACCTAGAAATTGTTCTCCTTGGTCTTGACCCATGAAAGAGTTGAATATGTGAGTAGAAGATAGTTAATTTTTCGCAATATGACTTTCGAAGGGGCATTTTAATGTGATAAGGTGGACTTTGAGGTAAAATGGATTCTCTTCATGTAGACAATATGTGGATGATCTCTCATAACAGATGCCATATGCAGCCTTGTAGGTTCATTGAATAAGATCCCATTGTCTATTGCTGGCATCTTACTATTCAAAGTACCGACTAGTTTGGAAAACTCTGCAAGCATCCTCTTTGGTAAATTTTCTTCCTCTAGTATTCACTATACCAGGCACAGCCTCAGAATAGCATGTCACGTGGTATTATGTCTTGGCAGGTCTTTTGGCTGGAGTAATTTTTGCCAGAGCCAAAATTCGAGAGAGATCATAATTCCAAGTTGTTAATCAAGCATTTGTTGCGTGGCTATTCTATGTTTTGCGCACATCCAAGATCATCATCGGTGCTTTAGATTTTGGTGAGAGGGAAATCAACGACACTCCACCGCTCATCAGCTCAATATCTTCCTGTTGCTGGGGCTTTGTGCTCTACTTCTCTTTGGTTGAAAGAGGAGTTTTGTGGGCTTGGTCAGTCGGGATCTTCTCTGTTGTATTCTGAAAGAGGTTACTCACTAATTGTAACATAGATCTATACTGTGTTGCTCAAGAGTGACTTTCATCTTGGCTGTATTGATGAAGAGAATGACTTGGCTAGCAATAGCACTGTAGCAGAAAGCAGACTCTGCCTTGTACATCTTTGCAACAGTTCTTTCTGCTGTTTAGTGGAACTTATTTGTAGAAACTGCTCAACAGAGAGAAATGGAAGTATGACACGATCGTTGTTAATTTCTTTAGCTTGTTCTGCAGATTCGATGTCTTGTGTCAATAACTATGGATGCCATGACATTTACAGCGAGCATCATGATAGGGGGTGTAATATATTTTGTATGCAAACTAGAAGGCCTGAACAAACTGCTGGTTCCATTAGAGTTCCTATGGCAAATGATCACCTGAAATTTTGATCCTTGGTCCTGTTGTACACCCTACGCAAACGAAGCTTTGATGTTTGTTGTTTGGGCAATCTACTACATCTGCAGATTACCATATGCCTACTTACAAGAGTGTGAAGTCTTGAGGCCAACTGGCCATCAGCTCAGCTTAGGAAGAAAATATTATGCAGACGGTAGGTTTTTTTGTTTGGTCTTATCAGTTTGTGGTAGTTGAAGAAGCAGTGATGCTCTCTGGTCACCGGTTATTTGTTAAGGTTAGCAGTCATTGATTGAAGCATGCGGATGCAAGTTTAACTGCTCGTAATCCCTAAATCTCTTAATTGTGGGTAGGTACCAAAGTTTGATTATTCATACTCCTTCAGTGCCTACATTGGCAGAACAGACATTGCAATGGCATAGTGATTCATCGTAAACCTATTTATGCCAACCGAACCGTTTGAACAAAAGCTAATTCCTGATCAACTGATGCAGCAACTCTGCAAGATTGAGATACATTGGCATTTCAATCAGTTTCTCATGATGAACCCAACATTACACGTAGCTGAAAAATCGTACAAAGCATGTACATAGGCACTTCCCCGACACCTTTACTGTTGCTCTAGAAAATTAAGACAGAATATCTTGTTATACCTCTGGTTCTGACATCTGCTATATAAGCGTCAAGTGAATTTGATGGCAGATACATTCATAAGTTCAACTTATGCTCTTCTTGCTCATGCTGTGTTAAGTCACTAGCCACTGAAAATCAAAGTTCCACTGACGGCCACTTAATAGATCACAGTGGATAGGTCCCCGTCAGTTGAATGTGATCGAGAGTTCTCCTAAGGCCATGCTTCTCCACAGCCTCGTTTCCTAACCTAAATCCCTCTCCATAGGCCATTGAAACATCAGTCCTTATTTGATCCTCAAAATACTTGCCAAGTTCTATCTCAAAGTCTGACCATTTTCCCTTCTTCGATGTTGATGAAGATGACGGTGATGGCGACAAGGATGACGAAACATCATTTGTGGAGCTTGATTCGATCTCAGAATTCAACCACATATGAGACAGAACCTGACAAATGCCTTCTTCAACCTTTGGACTAAGGTTATGATAACCTGAAAATTATTGACGTTAGTTCTGTCCCTCTATAATTCCCTCAGGGAAAGGAAAAGCAAATGCAATATTGACTTGTCTTGAGTTATTCTTATATCTCTGTACATCCTTACCAGAAATGCTGTTTCTATTAAACTAAAATAATAGAAGACATCACAGGCCATAAAAGAAGAACCTTCAAGTCGAAGCCAAGCATGCATCATCTCATGAGCAAGGATTGACCCTGTCAACAGCCTGTTTTCCCGAGAATAATCAGCACGGTGCAATGTTCATACAGCAGAAAAACTGAGATTTGCTGCAAAACTTCACATTACCTAGGGAGACCATACAAAATGAGGATTGCAGTCACGTTGCATGAACGAACCACCTTACGAGGTTCAGTTATCATATCAATGAATTGGTTGCCTGCTCCAATTCTTGCCCTTCCCATAACCTGCTGGATTATTGAAAACCGACTCTGAAATCTTTTTCTTCATCAAATAAAGTCACAACATACACATTTGATGATAGCCCAATCTAGCAACTATGAGCAAGAGCTTTTCTTACAGTGGGAACGCTCCGTCCTTCTGATAAGCATAGTCCTCGAGTTTCACACGAGTGATGATGTCCCTTAACAAGTTTCAAGTGAATATAAAACCAAAAAAGACGAAATAAAATGTTGATAGTTGGGACCGTATTGACCTAGATAAGACTTGCACAAGTACTTACATTGGTTCCTCCTTCCATAGCTTCATTCAGCGCTTGTCTTGCAACCAAGAGTAGAGGAATCTGTTGGTCCACTTTCATATTCATCCTTTTATAGAATCCTTGTATTTTAAGATAAAGAGGTTGACACTCATCAGTATCCATAATCGCAGATTCTAGACACTCTAGACATAGCTTTCGACCATCATCAAGCGACAAGTGCCCCGTGTCTCTTGGCTACACAGAAATAACGTTCTTTCATCAGCAATGACACGGGGAAAATGAGAACAGCGCTATAGTCACGAGTTAATGTCCTACAGTTCTACCAACAAGCAAAGCAGGATATTTATGAGCGAGAACTCACTTCCATCCTGTCACAGCTAGAACATCTTGGAGTCTGATCTCGATCATGTGCTGGGCAATACATTTGCATCCAGAAAGGATGAGCTGCGTACTCGATTCCCTTTGCGTTTATTGGCAGCTATGTGCAGCAGAAGAAGCAGACCATATAAAGGACAGACAACATTTCATTCTAGAAGTAGCAATTTTATGATAGAAAGAAAGTTTCATCGTAGATTTGCCAGTATAGCATTTGTATTACGTGAATATTGAAAGAATCTGACTTATTAACTAGATCATCAACCAAACGGGAGATGGCTTTCAGTCTGCTTGATATTCGGTGTTTCTTTAACTTTTGGTACCGTAACTGGGGTGTTTCCTGTGCCCTGCAGCGTCGCAACTAAGTGTTGCAATCTCCGGTGTAAATCAATTTATTCTAGAGTGAATATGAGTTTCCCCACATGACTTTTACACTGAGGATTATTAGTTGAGGTAAACCTCCGCATAGAAAAGCTACATCAAGAAAAGCTCCAAGAGTACCCTGCGCTGCTTCTTGAATTAGTTTTTAATTGTTATGGTTTTCACTTCTTTTCCTTCTTAGGTCTTGTAAAACAGGAAAGACTTCCAAAAAGTATTCTCAAACACCCTTTTACATCAATTTCCTTTTATCTTTTTATCAAAGTCAAAACCTGTCAGATTGTCTTTTTTGCAGTGGGGGTACACTTTTCGTCGCTCAGGATCTTCACTTGATAATCCTTTCTAAACAACCTTGTGATACAGCACCCAAGTTCAATGAGAAAGCACTTACGTAATTCTTGCAAACGTCACATCTTAGATAATGGTGGTCTCTGAAGCATGTTTCATGATAGGGGTGGTCCCCGAACATTGAAAACTACAATATCAAGTCGTTCGTTAGATGTTATGTACTGTGGAAACTAATACAGTTGAAAAACTTATAGGCCAAACCTCAATCAGAAGTTAAGTGAACATAAAAGTTTACCTCAAGCTCAGCAATTGCAAGACCACATGCGTGGCAGCAAAAGCATTTCGGATGCCAATCGGCACCCATGCAAATCAGGTAATCTCCAAGACCAATCTGACTCTTGCAACCTGCACAGATTCTGAATGATTGTATGTTGTAAGTTAAACCGATTGCAAAATAAGTCCATCTAGCAAAAGAGTAGTGTTGCACCAATCATGCATTCTCTGCCAGCAGAGCTGCTGAGTACTTGCGGTAATGGCAAGTTGATATGCAGATAATTTCTCAAAGAAATTGCTTCAGTACGACAGCAGAACTGACATAGGATCAGATAGCCACATTTTGTCTTGAGATTCAACATATCTCAACACCAATTCCAGCAACTTGTGC
Source organism: Rhodamnia rubescens (assembly GCA_021437795.1). Taxonomy (NCBI): domain Eukaryota; kingdom Viridiplantae; phylum Streptophyta; class Magnoliopsida; order Myrtales; family Myrtaceae; genus Rhodamnia; species Rhodamnia rubescens. Next base: position 715,011 of record JAILYA010000088.1, read on the forward strand.
TCCACTTTACTATATTTGAAATCAGCAAACAAATTCTTCAGCCCCATAAATTGGAACTGGATTTATCAGCCACATTTTTATTGCTAACATTGGAAAACTCAGCACCTTGACATACACAAGTTAATCTCATAATCTCTCTACTCTATGCCTGACCTTTTACATCTACATAAAATATCAGCTTCATCACATTTCCATTCATTACCAAAACTTCTCTCCAACTACTCATTTAAATCAAAGGAAAAGAGAGGTTACAGAGGAATCCTACATCTTCAAGTTAGTATCAAACCTAAAGCCAGTCTATTTGCACAAACTTCTACCTTATTCGACTTGTTTTTACCTTTTTGATCTCTCAGGAATAAGATAAACGTTTTAAGTGTCAAAAAAAATAGATGGTAGAAACCTCTCAAAATGAAAGATGGAAATTGGACTGATATGTCAGAGATAACCTGAGACGAGAAAGCTGAACAGCTGAATATACCTTGAGTCTGAAGATGAAGCTGGATGAAGTTGAAGTGAATTTCCTTTGTTGTTTTTAGATCGATCTTCTACATATAAACTGTTTTGGACAGCTATGGCCAGTAGTTCGTCCTCCACCAACTGAGCTTTAGCATGAAGTTTTTCTATTTCCAGCAGGGCATTAGAAGCTTGTTTGTATTTGGATTGATATTCATCATCTAGAAAAGGTTTTACAGACAAATTATGGAATCATTCAATTATCTATGTAAACTTTCTTTATTGATAAGTAAGAAATTAATCTTGCAACAAACACGATAGAAGAGGGAACTAATCCAGCATACAAGCCCTCACGGAAAACTACTAGCAAGGAATCCCCCCAATAACAAAGAGATTTGTGAGCACTAAAACAAACGGCAAGTTCACTTTCTGTTGACAATCTAAATCTCACGTCACATTTGGTAGCAGTATCCCACTAAGCTTGTGATATATGGATCCTATGACCCCTAGCTTTCAATGTATGATAGTGACAGATCTTGCAAGCTGGCTTAGGCAATATACAACCAGCGGATTTGCCTTTAAAAAGAGCTGATGACCACTCCAATTCTTCTTCCCATGAGGTCAGGCATTCTCAAAAAAATGCATTTAACTGTAGGAGATGCCCATAGAGCTTTAGAGAAAGAGCAGTCAATAAGTAGATGGTCCCTTGTCACTGTATAAATTGCTTAAACTGAAGGATAGATGCCCATAACAGACAAATCATGGGAACCACTCAATTATTTATGTGAACTTTTCTTTTTTTTTAAACATTTAATTTCTACACAAATAATGAAGTACAATGGTAGCAGAAAAGAGAAGCATGAATTGGTTATGGTACAAAAAGGCGAACAGATTCAACAATCCGCAATTCCAACGCCAGCAACACTAATAGCCTAAAAGTGCTCTTGATGGGTGGAAGTCTCTTCAACATAGAAGATCCTAAGAAGAAATGAAATGGAAAGTAGGAACAAGGCTTGAAGACATTCTTTTGCGTATGCTTCAGTACTTTTGCTCCTAAGCCATCTCACTCTTGACAGATCAATGACAGAGCCATCACACATTCACCACATTATTGAAGAGATTACAACCTGTGTAATCTTTCCATTGAATGGTCATTGTAAATGCTTACAGTTTGGTGATGTACCAATGAAATTTCCTCCTTTCTGATCTTCTTCTGAAAGCGAAAGGGCAATTGCATAATCTATATCCTCCTCCTCATAGTCTGTTAACTCGTCCTGCATACCAGTTCTCAATGAAGTAAATATGACGAGAAGGTGCCTTCAAGTAGAATTAAGGACAAAATCCACAAGCTAATGAGAGTTTTGTGATATTCCCTCTCTTTGGAAAAATAGCTTCCAATCAATAATATGACTGAATCATTTCCCAAGGGTTATTGAAATTAACGATTTCCAACTTGAGTTAAAATACAAGAAAAATCTACAAAAACCATTTATACCACAGAAATTTGTTGACTTATCCAGAATCCGTCAGCATCAATGTTTTGCTGATATTGTCCCCCATGGCCGCGACCTTCAAGTGTCCGGGAGAACCTCTCCATGAAGCAAAATGTTGCTAGCCAATAACAGCAAGCACTTAAAGTAAAGGCCAGCAGCTGTGAAGACAAAATCTTCAAGTGCTTTGGGTGAACCAGAGCACAAACATCTTACGGTAACAGAGGAATGTTAAAGCAGCCTCAATGTCCCAAAATAACTCATAATGCAGTGGATCATGTGCTAGGTTTTTAGGCATTAGTGGAATGGAATTACACACCTCGGAAGAGAATAAAGGTTCAAGATCATTTCTATTGGAAAGAAAGAAATGCGGACCTTTAAAAGAAAGGATACCAAGGGTGAAACAAAAGATGCATAAACTGAATCTACAAATCCTAAACGAAATTTATTCAGTATCCAGATTCTGTACAACATTGCATGAAGGAAAGAAGTGAGAACCCACAAGAATTAAGACCATACACATGACTAACTGGTACCAAACAGGAAATCAAGATTTCATGCACATTTTGGACATCCTATTTCATCAATGAGTTGAAACTTGCAAAACCGGTTTCATTCATAGCAAGCCCCAGCCCCACAATATTGTCCTTAAGCAGAAGGAAATGGAAGAAAATAATAAGATTAACGAGAAGTAGCTTAGTTCGATAAATGTCGCCGTCTAGACCATAGAGTTCCCTTCAGAAGCACCACCATAACAAGTCTTGAGGAAATTAGGAGAGTGATTTTTTATATTATCTCTAAACATCCATATTTAGCTGAGTTTCTTCCACATCAACAGAAGGGTGATCACAATTCAGCCCAAGACGAATAACATATTAAAAGAAAAAAAATAGAAAGAGAGAGGAAGTAATGAAGTCTCCCGCACTACACATGGATCACAAAATGCTCAAAACACTGCGGTCAGATTGCAATGATTCAACGGATTATCGTCAGTTCTCTAAGTGTATAGACAGAAAGAACAGAGTGTATCTCAGAAACCCACCACTGATCAAACATGAAACCTTCAGAAACAGAGGAATCTGAAAAAAGGAAGTGGAGAAAAACAGAAGCAAAGACAAAAATAAAGTCACGAGCCTAAGATGCAATAACTATTAAACTCTGTGTGAATCCAAGCCAAACGTGGTGACATTCATAGAAATGATCAAAGATCAATAAGCCGGTGACCCTGTATGTCAGTATCTGATGTATGTACATACCTTGATCAGTCAACAGAAGAAGTGAAGCTTGTTTGGGAGGAAAGCTAAGAGCAGCTTGACTTGAGTGTGGACTCCTCTATGTCCACGCTTTCTTCTTTTGCGAAAAAGCACGTCCTCACCTTCTAACCGGTTTCCACCATGTCACTGCAGACTCCCGGTCAAAAGCTAATGAGTTTGTCGTTTCCGAACTTAGTAACATTACTTGCAAAGCATTTGCATTCACGTCTCTCTATTTATTCATCTCTTTACTCAAGATATTACATGATACAAGCAAATCCATTGAAGATTTCAACCTCGAAATTTTACCGATAAATTCCGAGTCATATTAAAAGGGCGTGAAAAATTCTATTCGCAAGCAAGTGACGTCCGAATCATGATTTCTTATCTTTCTTTAACAAGTTAAAAACTCTTCCTCTTTTACATTAACTTTAGTTTCCATAGACACAACAAATCTTCAGAATTTTATTTCTTAAGACAGTTGAAAACTAATTTTGTAAATGTCTCATGATCCAAATTCAAAATGGGTTGTACTACTTGTGTGCAAAGGAATTCTTCCTTGGAAGGGAATGATCTCGGCTGCGGGGAAATTTCGTGAAGGTTCTAGAATACTGAGTCGGGTCGTCACAGTAGGAATATGTTGGGACGGTGGTGGGTTTGATTTGTGATTAGATGATTTCGGGCTTACCTTAGGTTTTTCGTTTTCTAGGCTGGCCTTGAACTTTTCACGAAATGGGTCAAGTTCGTTTAAGTGGGTTTGATGTAAGAGCCGATTGATGTCCTAACCTTAAGGCCGAAACCCATGAAACCAGAGATGTGGCCCATGTTTGAGCCGTGCTCAAGGGCCCAGCCCGAAGTCCCTTCTTTCCAAGAAAAACAATATTGAAATTTTCAAAAAAAAAAGAAAAAAAAAAAAATTAAAAAAAATGGTTAGAAACTCAGACAATGCGGTCATATGACAAATAAGAAAGGCTATCATCATATCCAATGTCTGGTATCCCGTATTGAAATGAGAGAAAATTTTAAATAAATGTTTGAAATGTTTTCATTTTCTCAAATAAAAGCGTGAAGTGAACTATATTTTAAATAAGGTGCTCAAGTACCTATATTTTCTCAAAAAGGGCAAGAAGTGAACTTTGTTTATAATAAGAGCTTGAAGTGACCTTGAAGTCTAAAAAAAAGGGGCTTGATTTTAAGGGCATTTTCATCATTTCACTTTTTCATTTGTTTCTTTTTTCTATTTGCAAAACATCAAACATTTCCAAACAAGAACGAGAATAATAACAGATTTTTACTTATCTCTTATTTTCTTCCTTCTAGCTGTTTACTGAAAAAATTATTCATTTGCTAAATATTCGGCTGAAATAGCGTAAATGGAATCAAAACGTTTATCCTTAAGCTTCAATGAATATATTTCCCCTTATTTAACTCATAGTATGCAAATAAATTGCCGCAAACCTAGCTTAAATTGATTGTACTCAATTAGAAATTCTTATACATGAGTATCAATCGCAAAATTACAAGCAACAAATTCAGTGTAGCACAAGCATTAGGAAAATTTCAAGTTTTGACTTTGGAGCTTGATTCAATTCATATCCATATCCATAACGTGTAAAAGTATAGTGGTTTTTGCATATTGCTGATTACAAAAGCTGGTAGATAAATAACAGGAAAAAGTTTTTTGCTCGTGTCTATGGCAACTTACACATGGTGTCGTATAATGCAAGGTGAATTGACTTTGAAGATTAGTGTTTCGACAGATGTGATCAGAGCGGAAAGCTCCCTGTGATGGAGTGTTCTCTTAAGGCCACACTTCTCCACTGACTCGTTTGCTAGCCTAAATCCGTCTCCATGGGCCATCGATGTATCAGACTCTATTTGATGCTTAAAGAACTCGCCAAGTTACTTCTCAAAGTCTGACTGTTTGCCCTTCTTCGTGAAGAAAATGAAGACGACAACGAAGACAATGCGACGTCATTCACAGAGCCGGAATAGATCTCAGAATCCAACCACATACGAGCCAAAACTTGACAAATGTCTTCTTCAACCTCCGGATGTAGAGAACCCAGAGAATTACCAACAGAAGTTACCTGTTTAAAATCCCAGATAAGGAAAATGCGATATGGATCCCCCTTTTTGCATTATTCTGTACCGATGTGCAGTTAATGCGAATGTTTGTAATGTGCATGTATAAATTGCAATAGTAATCAAAGGACACAAAATACCAATCTTTGAGTCGAAGCCATGCGTGCATCATCTCATGAGCAAGAATTGAACCTGTCAGCAATCTTTATTTCTGAACATTGTCAGCCATAGACTATGACGACCATGCAGAAACCACAGCTTACGGAGAAGAACTCATGCTACCTAGGTAGACCATACGGAATGAGGATAGCCGTCACTTCACACGAACGGACTAGCTTATGAGGTTCAATTATCATTTCAATAAATTAGTATCCTGCTCTGATTATCGGCCCCTGCATAACCTGTTTTTAGTTGAAAAAGGATCTGAAAATCTTCATTTTGTTAACGCCTTGTTAACTTACGAAGACAAGGATCTTACAACCTTGCAACTTAAGGGCAAAATTTTCATACATTTGAGACATACTGTTCTTCTGACAAGCAAAGTCCTCTAGTCTGAGGCATGTGATGATGTCCCTTTTGGAGTGAAGGTTTTCAGGAGGCCAGAAAGAAAAAGTTAGTTAAACAGATAAAGAAATAAAATCTCAATATTTGGGATAAAGAAAAAGTTAGTGAAAACTGCGTTAGTTCTTACATGTTTTTCACCTTCCACTGCTTAATTGAGCGCTTGTCTCTCCACCAAGAGGAAAGGAATCTACGGGTCCACTTTCATGTTTAGACCTTTTGTGTATTAATCGAGACTGATACCTATTAGAATTGTGTCAATTGAGTCCTAAAACCTTTTTTGCCAATTGAGTCCTCAACCATTTATATTTGTGTCAACCGAGTCTATCCGATTGAAAAATTGCTTACATTGATGCCAACCGTCCTACATGGCGTGCTTGGCGTTAACGCAAAATTTTTTTAATAAATTTTTAATATTTTCGAATTATTTATTTAATTATTTTTGGTTTTGCCTTTTTTTCTCTTTTCTACTCTTTTTTTTTTTCCCTTCTCTTCTTCCTCGGCCGGTCACGCACCTCTGCAACCGGCCAAAAGCGAGGCACCTGGCTAGTGAGGTTGAGCCTCATCCTCGTAGGCCCTCGCCTCTAATTGATCGCCGAGGTCCGACGACCAATTGGTAGGGGCGACAAAAAGAACTAACCGGATAGAGTCGAACCGGCCGTCTCGGTTTCCATTTCATAAATTAGAACCTGTAATTTTCGATCTAATTCCGGGGTGGAGCTGCCGTCTCGGATCGGATCAACTATTTTTTTATTTGTAGTTTTATTTCATAAAAATATTTAAAAATTATTTTTAAACTCTTAATTATTAGGGGTATTTCTACACATTTACATTCGGAATATGTGTTTCAAGAAAATATGACCGATTCCACTTGGACCGCTAGGAAACTAGATTGGACCGGGGTCCGGTCGATTCTAGGCACCTCGGTCCGGTCCTCGCACTGGTTTTGCGATGGGATTGGGTCGGATCAAGAATCGATCACCCCTAACAATTAAAGGGATAAGGGAAGTAGAAAACAATATAGCGAAAGAAAAAATAAAGCGAAAGCACTAAAAAAAGGGAAAATAATATTAGAATATTGTTAAAAATTGTTCACGTCACCACAAATCGACCCATGTAGGACGACGGGTGTCCTCGTCGGCGATTTCCTCTTGGATGAACTGCATTAGCTCAAATGTGAAAGGTTTAGGATTCAATTGGCCACAAATAAAATAAAATAAAAGATTTATGACTAAATTGACACAATTGTAAATGGGAGGCCTTTCCTAGAAATGATCTCTGCAAACTAAAAAATTACTTTAATCAGCAGTCACGAGGTATGCTTCCTTGTCTTTGATTGAAGTTGAACTTCTTATACTGAACTTATCGTTGATCTTTCGGCCGCAAATAGTTCATTAACTAGCGTTGCACGGCTGTCATCGACCCTGAGAATAATGGTAATGTAATAGTCAAGTGTCAATACTTACCACATAAGAAGGTAGATTCCTTTTTCCATGCAATATGTGTAATTAATTATCTACGTTCAACATGTAAATTACCAATTCAAATAAGTGGTATCTTTTAACATTTTTGAAGACATCTAACTTACTAAAAAAGCGTTTTGTTCATAAGATTATCGGACAATATCATAAGGAAATTACCAAAATAGTCCTAAACCTAATGTAATTGTGCAAATTCAGTCTTAAACTTTTTTATTTCATTGTTGCGTCCTAAATATTTTACATTTGTGCCAATTCAGTTTATTTGGTCGGCTGGTATTGCCGTGACCAATTTTTTAATAATGTTTTAGTTGTATTTTAAATTTTTGGAATTTTTAATTGATTTTTTATTTTTCTTTTCTTCATTTTTTCTTCCTTTTCTGTCTTTGTCCAATTAGGGTTGCTTTGGAGCTTCTTGGCCACTGGACAAGGGCCCCGAAGCCCTCACCGGCCATCGGCAAGGGTTGCGGACCTCTCCTAATGTAGCGTAAGGATACGGGCGAGGCCGCGATCCTCTCCAATGGCCGGCGACCTAAGGCGACCCTTGTGTGGTTGCTTGCAAAATGTCAAAAAAAAAATAGAAAAAGAAGATCTGAACAACTTTTGATCAAGCACCTTCTACTTATCAGAAACCACTTGCATGATTCTTGCATACATCACATCTAGGATGATGATGCCCCTTGTAGCATGATTTGTGACAAGCTAGGAAGCACCAACACTATCTAGGAGCGTTCGTGTCTTATTTGACACTTCGATACTCTCCCGACACTCTTCAACATGCAGTCTACACATGGTCGGCGCTCCAAACACAAGAGTCCAAAGCATCCCGACATGCTATTTCAACAAGTACGGGATCAATTTCAAGTATTTTCAATAAATAATGGGTCAAAATGTATATTTATAAAAAAATATATACTTAAGTAATATATCTAACCATCCCAAAATTAATATACTTAGTTAGCCACAAAAAAATCCCTAATCATAAATCTCTACCAGAAAAATGAAAAAAAAAAACTCATCTATATTTTTATATAATCATGTATACATAAAAATATACATTTTATATACAACATGTCCCAATATGTAGAAATTCTTTATTTTTTTAAGAAATGACATGCCGAAGCATCGTGTTGTATCATGTTGTGTCGCGTCGCGTGTCACGTGTTGGTGTCGGTCTTACTTAGGTGACAAGAGCGTTTTCCTAAGAGCGACACCTGGCAAAAGATGGTGACCTATCAACCTTTGACCATTTAGCATGAAACCCCATGCATAAGTACAAAAAATTAGCAGACCAAACCTCCACCACAACTTTTAATGAACGCAAGATTATACGTCGGCCTTGGTAATTGGAAGACCACATGCATGACAGCGAAAGCAATCTGGATGCCGAGCAGCACCCATGCAACGCAGGAATCGCCCCAAACCAATCCTATTGTTGCAACCTGCGCATATTCTGAAACATCTAATCTGGTAAACCTAGCTAATTAAGGCATGAATTCACATCTTACAAAGAAAATCATTTTCAAGCCAAAGTGTAAGGTAAAATATTACAGATAATATGTAACTGCAATAAAAATGTATTTTCTGGTGGCACAACTGTTGAGAAGTTAAGGTATTGCTCACAAAGGCTGCCCACATTTTCTTCTTCAGGTTCGACAACTCGATACTTATTCCTGCAACTCTTGGTTCATATGTTGAAATAACAGCAACCAACCGTAGGTCACAAAACATGACAATCAACCCCTAAATTAGTACTGGATTCCCCGAATGAACCACAAATGTTATTATTTTCTCCATGCGGATTGGAAACTCAGCTAGTCTCAGTGAACTATACAGCAGAGTCCTACAGTTTCCAGTCAATATCAAAGCCCAAGATACTCGTTTTGTGACTAGCCTCCATGGAAAAGATTCTTCATTTCTTGATATTTCATCAATATGTGAAGCACAAAGTGTAGATAAGAAATGTTTATCAGAAACGGTAGATGTGAATTGTCACACCCCGATTCTCTAAGAAAAAGGGTATGACACGGCCGTCCTTTTGAATTAAAGGATGCAGCCTCAAACAAAATCTGATATCGAAATATATACATTCATATATATTTGATAAAAAGATCACATGTACACAAAATCGGAGCTCATCTACTATATCAAAAAGATATACATACATATCTTTCCATATCTTGCTTGAAAACTCACTAACTATATACAACTTATCCAAAAAATATACCCCGAATCCTAAAAGTCCGAGCCTAACGTACGCTCGATCCTACTTGCGGCTCGCCGATGAACCTGAAAGACAAAAAGGGGATAAGGGGTGAGCAACCACAGCTTAGTGAGAAATACAATATCTTTTAAGCGGATTGAGAAATCACTATGCAATCGTCAAAGTAAATGAAATAGCAATTCACAGTAATAATAAACTATTAATGGTTTAATCCATTGATTAATCTCATTAAACCAACTTTCAATGGTCCATCCATAAAATAATTTCATACTCATCGTCAACTATGGTCACGTTTAATGCCGTGACAAGGCGACCAAGTTTACCCCTCTTGGTTAGGTCTACCACCCATTTCAACCGGTAGTTCGACTCAATGATGTCCTAACAATATGCATACTACCTCGATCTCGTGGGTTCTATTCTAGGGACATGAGTATTAACTCCAATACCAAATCCAGAAAAACCACAACAATCCAGTTTCACAAATCCAAGGCGATAAACTGAATACATAGCCTTTCTCAAAAACATATTTCTCAAACATCATTTCGGTAAGACAATCGTTAACAAGCCAAATCAAATAATTAAAGGGTAGTAATAGCTCTATCTCGTTTATGCAAAAATCATGCTCTAAACGTCGCATTTCTTCACCTTGTCAAGAAAATCAACCTCAATACACGTGCTCATCTTTAAAACATGAGTTTTATAAATTTTTAGAAGATAAAGTACATCTCACCTTAAAAAGTCGCAATCCGACCTATAGTAGTCACTCGAACCGCAAAGTTTGAAATCCTAAAAATTAATTGAAAAACAGCATTAAAGCTGCAAAAATATTACGCTAGTGAAAAACTTGACTAAACGATGTATAAACGTCGAAAATCCGACACCTATGGGCTAAAAAGCTGCTGGTAGCACACTTGGACAGCCCGCACGTCGAACTTCAGAAATTTCGTTCGGACAAACCGTAAATCCAATTCACAAACCGTCAAAAGAATTAGCTCCATAACATCCTTAAGTTTGTTTTGTACAATAATCATGGCTGACCGATACCAAAATCAGGCCCCACGACATCAAAACCTGAAAAACTCGGATTTTTCAGCCCTAATTGTGAGAACTTCCTCAACTCAATCAAACGAAGTCCGATTAACACAATATTATAGTCCAAACGAAGCTTATTCGACATACTACAAAAGTCCCAACATGACCAACCTCAGCGGACAACCAGAAATTAAAGAAAATAGCCCTCGAAGGCCACTGTTCACGCAGTAAATCTGTGCAACAGATTTGAATTGCTCGCTCCGGGCAAATCATAACACGAAATCATGATCTGTCGAATCCTACGGCTTCATAACATCCTAAAGTTTCATTCTCAAGCAAAAACGCAACTAATCGCCCATGAGATCGGACACAGCAACTCAGTTTCCCCCAAAATCCGAATTTTGCTCTAAATCCGAAAAATTACTTCAATAGGAGGGAAGAGAGGTGCGAGCACTTATCTAGCACTACGACACGTAATGAAACAACTTTGACGAGGCATTCGTGATGGGTGGCGCGCGCATGTGACTATTTTTTTTCCTCTTTGTCCCTTTCTCCTTTCTCCTTCTTTCTTCTCTTCTTTCTCTCCTTTCTCTATTTTCTTTTCCCTTTCTTTCTGCTGTGGAACACTCTTGACCCCTTTAAGAGAAACCAATTGCTCTCTTTTCTTTTTTTAATGGTGGGTCCACCACCTTGTTTGACCTAGTAAAAAATAACTTACATATTACATGAATCTAACAAGCTGACATATGCTGATCAGTTGATCTGTCAGGGAAAAAAGTAGAAGTAGTGGAGGAACAAGGGGATACGTGCATCCAGGAATTATGGCAATGCAAGCTAATAAATTACAAAAGTAGGCGCCTACTCAACGAATAAAGTCTCAGCATCATATGCTGAATCTTAGTTGAACATGAAAGAATTTATCCTCACGAGAATCATTTCAACTGAGCCATTCGAACCGTAGCTGATGTGTCAATGATAAACAAGATATAACAATAAAGGAAAATATATACCTTAAGCCAGAAGAAGGGAAAATTGAGTAAGGTGGGTTTCCACCATGTCTAGTAGGAGATTCCACATTCAAACTTTCTTGAAGAGCTTTGGCAAGTAGTTCGTCTTCCCCCGACTGAGCACGCTTTCTATCTTCCTCCAACCGAGCTTTAGCACACTCTTCATCTTTCTCCAATTGAGCTTTAGAAGTTTGTTATCTTTCTTTTGCATGATCAAGAGAAGGAATAGATTGTTCAGAAAAGTGGACCAAAAATGGGAGTCGCTTCCACTATATTAAACTTCAGTTCTACTGAAGCAACATAGCAGAAAAAGGGTCACATGATTATGGCTGGTTAAAAAGTGAACATAGCGTCCCTCTCCATTTCTCTTCTTTAATTTTTTTTTTTTGGGGACTGCTAACTAACTACTACAAGTACTATGAATTAATCATGGTCAATAAGTGAAAGCATCAACAGACTGATTGCAGAATCCAACTCTGGCAGCATCAGTTCCTTCAACTACAAATCCTGAAAGTGATATAAAAGAGGATAAAATGAATTGATATCGATATCAATCCCAAGGAAGAGGCAGAGACAAAACTAAATAAAGAGTATCGGAAGAGCTTAAAGATGTTCATTCGCATTTGCTTCAGTACTTCTGTCCCTAGGACATGCAACTCCCCACTAATCATTTAGAGATCCATTAGCGCATCAACAAGACTTTAGAATCTCTGTTTCTGCATTTCAAATGAAGGTTCAGGATAAATGCTTACAGCTTGGTGAAATACCAGTAACATTTTCCCTCTCCAATCTTCTTCCGAAAGGGAAAGGGCAATTGCATAATCTATTTCTTTTCTCTCGTGATCTGTTAACTCATCCTGCATCCAATTTCTCAACTATTGGAATATGATGAGAAGTTCGAAATAGAAAATTAAGGACACAATTGTTGAAACGTTAATTATTGGGCTTATTTGTTAATAAGGATATTTTGGTCTTTTCAATTATTTCTAAGCTATACATATTGATGTAATCCACAATTATCAAATAACAATTCTTTTTCTCTCTTTCGTTTTCACGCTTTTATGGTATCGAGTCGAGTTAAAACCTAAACCTAAAATAGCCGCTTGTCACCGCTGATCGGCCCACTTGCTAATCTCATCGGAATTGTTAGATCGACCGGCGACCCGTCGTGCGGCGACGTCCGGGTCAGCAGCCACAACGTCGTCCAGCCTTACCTATGCTTAGTTGTGAAGTCTCTTTGTGAATCTCCTTCACGATGGTCCTTCGAGCTGATTGATGTCCTTCAATGATTTCGATTTAGCGTTGATACCCCGGGATTCTATTTACAAGGTATTGATTACGTTGGCCTCGTTCTTCGATCGCTAGCGATTTGAAAAAGAAGAAGAAGAAGAAGAAGTCCCCTGCCTGTTCTTCGGCGATAGTGCGGTGGTATGTCAAAATGGTGGTTTTGAAGAAAAATATGCCACTAAGGTTAATGCGAACAATATTTAGAGGAGAAAGCATAATTTTGTTTTTCGTGAGAGTCCAGATTTTGTTCCCCATGGAGCATCGCGAATGGTTTTGTTGTTGTGTTGGTGTTGAGTTCGTGGTTTTATACGATCAAACTTGGAGCCGATCGGGTACATGTTGTGGATTAGGCTAAGTCGGGCGCTTAGAGTGACTAATTTTACCCTAATGAGAGCGGCGGCGGTGATTATTGATTGCAAGCGGTTGGTCGATTTGCTTAGTGTTACGGATTGTGATAGTGGAGTAAAGTTCTTGATTTTGGTAGTGATTTACGGAACTCATTATTATGTGGTGATTCCGAGAAGTGCATATATTTATGCCGGTGAACGTAATTGTTGATAGTTGAAGGGAGCTCAAGGTTATTAATATTAGTTAAGTTCGTTGTTTATTATTAAGTTATGGCTGGAAACTCGAGTACGGATACTAGTCTTACTAATTTGAAATTGAGTTCGTCAAGCTAGATGGGACCAATTATCCTTCTTGGTCTATGGCGGTTGAGACATATCTTTTGGCCACCAAACAATAGAGTTATCTAACTTCTTTTCCACCTTCGGATACAACGAAGATGGATGATTAGCGTTAAGCGATGCTGCCATTCGGACGTTGTTGTGGAATACCATGGATTCCAAAATTAGTCCTCAATTTATGCGATGTACATTAGCTAAAGCCATTTGGAATAAGTGTGCTCTTATGTTTTCGGGTCGAGATAATATGACTCGTGTTTGTGATGCTTGGGAAGAGCTATTTGATCTACGTGCGGGGGACTTGTCTATATCAGATTACTACTCCAAGTTCACCAGCCTTTGCAAGAGACTGGATACTTATTTACCTCGCCATTGATGACATTAGAGAGTTGGCCAGCGTCAAGAGGATATGAGAGTTATGTTATTTCTCCTGGAGGCTTGGTCCTACTCATTCTTCTCTTCGACAAATGATTACTTCTCGGGGTACTCTTCCATCGGTTGATGAAGTTTTCTCTTGGGTCCTTCGGTACACACTGGCTCATCATCTTTTTTGTCACAAGTGCTATGGTTTCTCGGTCATCTAGTAATCGTGGAGGTCGAGGACATGGTCACCGTGGTTGTGGCGGATCTGGTTTCTCTCCTGGTCGTGGTCGTGATGGAGCTAGGGGTGCTGGAAGTTCTCGTTATTGCCACCACTTGTCGGCCGAGCTGGGCATACCGAGGGTTATTGTTATACCCTTCATCCCGAGCTTCGACCACGGGCTGCTTATGCTGATGTTGTTGAGTCTCCGGTCGCGAAAAGAACCTAATCGATCACGGGAGCTGCCTAGCACTATTATGTTGTCTCGCGGCGAATATGAGCCCTTAGTTCATCCCAACCAGGTGGTGGATTCCTCTGCTCCCTCTTGCTACTCTAGCATAGACGTCCTTAGGTAATTGGTCTTGTTTACTCTCTGTTGCACCCACTCCTTGGGTCGTAAACTCAAGTGCCACCAATCATATGACCGGTAATTCTAAATTATTGACTGGTATTACCTCTATGTCTCCTAGCTCGTTACACTTGCTGATGGTTTACCGATCTCGGATCACCGGTCAAGGGAATGTAACTTTGGGTTCCTCTCTTTCTCTCTCATCCGTGTACCATTTACCAGCTTTCCCATGTAACTTGCTTTCTGTTAGTTCCCTTACTAGAGATTTGAAGCGCTCTGTGATATTTACCTCTACTCATTGTATCTTTCGGGATCCGAGGACCGGACGGATGATTGGTGGAGGGCATGAGTCCAATGGGCTGTACTATCGAACAAAGAACTTATTGCTGCTGCTTTGCTCGGAAGAGCACCACCTCTAACTTTTTTCGGATGCATTGTCGTATTTGCACCGTCGACGTACTTCACCATTTCTCTCCTATTTCGAGTCTATGAGTCCTATCCAATGTGATGCTTGTCAATTTGGCAAACATCATCGGGTATCTTTTCCTTCTTGTGTCAGAGTCGTGTTTCAAATCCTTTTGAGTTGGTACATTCGATGTTTAGGGACCATGTCGTGTCGAGAGATATGTCTGGTTACAAGTATTTTGTTACGTTTGTGGATGATTATTTCCATGTAACGTGGTTATATTTAATAAAAGATCGAACTGAAGTCTTTTCCTGTTTTCGTATGTTTTACTTTGAGATTCTCAATCAGTATCATGCTTCAATTAAATGCCTGCGTTACGATAATGCCAAAGAATATATGGCTAGTTCCTCCGGTTTTCAATCATTTCTTACATCTCATGTAATTACGCATCGGACATCTTGTCCCTATACCCCCCAGAGTAGAACGGGGTGGCGAACGAAAAAAATTGTCATCTCTTAGATGTCGCTCGTTGTCTACTTTTTCATATGAACCTCCCCAAAATGTTACGGGGACATGCTATTCTTACATCATGTTATCTCATAAATCGTCTTCCATCCACTTGTACTTCGTCGGGGCATACCTTTTTCTATTCTTCATCCTACTAGTCCACTTTTTTCTTTACCACTTCGTGTATTTGGGTGTGTTTGTTTTGTGCATTGTCTTAGTCCTGGTCATGATAAGCTTGATCCATGGTCCGAAAAGTGTGTATTTCTTGGGTACTCTCGAACTCAAAAAGGGTACAAGTGCTATAGTCCCGTTAGCCGGAGGTTGTATGTCTCGGCGAGATGTAACCTTTTTCGAGGACCGGTCATATTACTCCTCTCTTCGACCAACGGGTGACTCCTTCGAAGATATTTTATCCTCGGCCACGACTCTACTACTCGCCTATCCCATTGACGGGGTGCCCAAGCCATCAACCGATTTTCGGTTTTTCGACCAAACCTATCAACGACGTCGTTGCGTTCAACGTGAAGTAGTACAATCGCCGCCCGCATTGGACATGTATGCTTCTCCACCAATTGATCTCCCAACCTCTCGATCCACCAATTTCTTCCGAGCCCGATTCTACTACAAATATTCCCATTGCATTACGCAAAGGTACGCATTCTTGTGTCGGTCAACCCAATTCTCGATTTGCTCCCTAACTTGGTTTGTCTAGTCGTACACATACTCGTTACCCTCTTTCTCGTTTTTATCCTACGATTGTCTTTCTCCTATATATTCCTTGTTTGTTGCTTCTTTATTTCTTTGTATCCGTGCCGAGCATTGTTGCGAAGCTCTTACCCATCTAGGTTGGCGGCAAGCTATGGAGGATGAAATGCGGGCGCTACTGAGAATAATGGGACATGGCGGCTTACACCGTTACACGATGGCAAACAGGTTGTGGGGTGCCGTTGGATTTTCACAATAAAGTTTCAATCAAATGGGTCCGTTGAGCGTCCGAAGGCGCGTCCGGTTGCCAAAGGTTACACCCAAACCTATGGAATTGATTATGATGATACATTCTCTCCTGTCGCAAAGATACCTTCAGTTCGTGTTTTCATCTCTCTTGCTGCTCGATATGGTTGGACTCTCCATCAGCTTGATGTCAAGAATGCCTTTCTTCATGGCGACTTGACGGAAGAGATATATATGGAGCAATCCCCCGGGTTTGTTGCTCGGGGGAGCCTACTAGTGTTTGTCGCCGCACAAAGCATTATATGGTTTGAAACAGTCTCCTCGTGCCGATTTGGCCGTTTCGGTGATGTAGTTATTCGGTTCGGTTTGCAACGTTGTATCGTGGATCATTCTGTTTTTAGCTCCACTTCTCCTAGGGGTGGCGTGCTCCTGGTTGTATATGTGGACGATATTATCATCCTTTGGTAGTGATTTTGTAGGTATACAAAAGTTGAAACAATTTTTACAGGGCGAGTTCAAGACAAAAGATATGGGTAATCTGCGGTATTTCTTGGGCATTGAGGTAGCCTACTCGCATAATGGTATCTCCTTATCATAGCGAAAATATGTTCTGGATATTCGAGTGAGGTTGGTTTTCTTGGAGCAAAGCCTGTTGATACTCCAATGAATCCTAATGTGAAACTTGATGCGAGAACAAGGTGACTTACTTCATGATCCAAGTAAGTATTGGAGGCTAGTGGGTAAGCTCAACTATTTAAGCTGTCACTCGACCGGATATATCTTTTGCTTTTAGCGTGGTTAGTCAATTTATGAGTGCTCCTCGCACTACACATTGGGAAGCGAGTGCTACATGTTGTTAAGTACTTGAAGGGAGCATCGGGTAAAAGTCTTTTGTTCAAGAATCATGGACATCTTAATGTCATTGGCTACTCGATCTGATTGGGCTGTGTGTAGTATTGATAGAAGATCGACTTCCGGCTATTGTGTGTTCTTGGGAGGCAATCTTGTGAGTTGGAAGAGTAAGAAGCAACGAGGTTGTGTCTCGATCAAGTGCGGAGGTGGAATATCGGGCCATGGCTCATCCGACTAGCGAGTTGCTTTGGTTGAGATTGTTGTTATCCGAACTCAGCATGCCATCCTCATCTCCCTCAATTACGTGTTGTGATAACCGATCCGCTATGCATATTGCTTCAAATCTAGTTTTTCATGAACGCACGAAGCATATTGAAGTAGATTGCCATTTTGTGCGAGAAAAGATTCGGAACAAAGAAATAACACTTGAATACACACGGACCGAGGATCAACTTGCCGATCTTTTCACTAAGTCATTGCGGGGTAGTAGAGTGATTACATTGTGTAACAAGTTGTGGCTCTTTGATATCTATGCACCAACTTGAGGGGGAGTATTGAAACGTTAATTATTGGGGTTATTTGTTAATAAGGGTATTTTGGTCTTTTCATTTATTTCTAAGCTATACATATTGATGTAATCCACAATTATCAAATAACAATTCTTTTTTCTCTCTTTCGTTTTCACGCTTTCAACAATCCTCCGGTTCTTGTTAAGAGTTCACAGCATTTTGTCTCTTTGGATGATAGCTTCGTCGTAAAGTACTTCATTGGACCATCCACCACTTTTACACAACAAATTGATAGAAAGGAAAATCGTCAAGGGAAGAATACAACAAACAGGGAGAAAATTGGTAATACCCCGGAAGTACGTAGGTGGTTCAAGTATCCATCATCCTCATTATCTCCATGATATTGTCCTCCATGGCTAGGACCTTCAAATATGTATGTTAACCACTCCACGAAGCAGATTTCATTTTTCCTGTAGCAGTAAACCACATATATTGACCTGCAGCCGCCAATTTGAAACTTTATACTGGTGAAAAGCGAGAACAAACTAGCTTTATTTGATAAATCTTGCCCTCTAGACCAAAAAATGAAAGCCCATAACAATAATTTAGCAAATTAGAAGTGGAGTGAACCTGTTAAGTTCCATATGGGAGCTTGCATCACACCAGCAAAAGGGTGCTCGAAATTCACTTGCAGATACGAGACTCGTCCATTCTCAAAGAGAGGAGCTCTCACATGGGTCTTAAAGATGTTTCCGAATTCAACGTCATTAAAGGTAAAGATACGTTACCAAAAGTTATAATGCAACCAATCCAATCACCCAAGACTTTGATCACTAAAAAGCTGTAGACACTAAGGGTGCGTGTGATAACAGTTTTGGAAGTGGTCAATTAATTATTGACCACCGCCCATCGCCACCCGCGACCACCGTTAATGGCCGACCATCGCCCGTCGCCGCCCATTGCAAACCTCGCTAGCCGCCACCCACCGGCCGCTAACTACCACCGGACACCGCCGACCACCGCTCGTGACCACCGTCGCCAACTAACAAGCTGCGGTCGGCCGGACCAACGCGCTTGCCACCCATCGTCAACCACTACTAGCCGCGCCGCCCATCGCTGCCCCTCACCGCCAACCACCACACATGCCGACCACTGTCCACCCCCGCCTACTACCTCCAACAATCGACCATCGCCCCGCACGCCGCCACCGCCGAGTGGCCGTCTCCCGTCGCCGGAGCAAAAATAAATAATATTTTTAATAATAAAAAATATTTTTTAAAAAATTTAAAAAGTTAAAAAATGAAGTTTTAGAAATTTTTTGGCCGCCGATAATAATTTTTCATAGATGATTTCGAAGTAGAAATTTTCAACCAAACGAATTTCTCTAATCGGAAATCGACGAGGGTGAGAGATAGGTCGGCGGGAGTCGCCGAGCCTCGGCCGGTGGCCGGCGACCCCTGGCTGGTGGTTGGCGTGCTCGACCTCCCGGATCCGGGCAAGGTCGAGCCCCATTGGGGCTAGACGACATCCGGCCGCGGCCGAGCAAAACCGACCTCGCTAAGTGACGGCTAGACTAGGAAAATAAAAAAATATTGAAATCGGATGTTGGTAGGGGTGAGGGCTTGCATAACCCTTGCCATCGCCTCCCCACCATCACTACCGGCAATGGCCGGCGAGGGCCGTCGTTGGGCGAGGTCGACGTCATCCAGCTGTGGTTAGGCCGATGTTGCCCGGCCCCGACGGGGCTTGACCTCAATCTGCGAGGTCGAGCCCATGCCGCCCACCGGCGAAGGCCGCGAGCCACCGGCCGAGGCTCGGCGACCCCCGCTGGCCCATCCCCCACCCTTGCCGGCCATTGCCGAAGGTGGTGGGGCGGCGGCGGCTTGGGCATAGCCCTCACCGCTACAGCGGACTAATATCTACTTTTGTTTTTATTGGTTTTCTTAATTTTAGCTTATTTTTTAGTTATTTAGCTTTTTTTCAAAAAATTTCAATATTATGTGGAATTTTTTTTAAAATTTTGCCTTTTTTTGCCATATGTATTGCGCTTTTTTTAAAACAAATCCACGTAATATTAAAAAATTAATAAAAAATGCAACGTGTCTTGTTTGACCGAAATTAGCACTTAAGTGATTATTTTTGGCGGATTTGGCACTTAAGTGATCGTTTTTCTCCGATTTGACACTTAAGTGATCCAAAAAAATATATTAGCACCAAAGTGAGCGTCATACACAAATATTGGCCTTTGCGGTGTCCTTTTGCCCTAATGTCTAAAACAAACTTCATGAAAAGGTTTAAGGGCACTAACCTTTGGGCCATATTTCCTCCAACCATAGTAGAAACATTCCACAATCCATGCCTTCAATTGGCGAATTCAGTTATGAACGTCATTCGTGTGTGTGTCTATAGTAAAATTGCAGGTTGATGATGTCCATTATTAGTTAATCATGGGAAAAAAATTGAACTTATTTACGAATTTGTCCATAAATTAAATGTTTGTAAAACATATTTTTTAGCATATTCAAGAAAGTAAAATAATAATTGAGATCCTTTAAGATCTTTGCTTTGTATAAGAGCATAGATATGGGTTCGTTCAATTTCTTTTGATACAAACAAAAAAGTTTTTTTGGCTTAAAAAATGAAACTCAGAAAGGAAAGGCGTAAATAGGGGCGTTGGCTGAAAAAGGACGGGCAGTTAGGATTGCATTCTTCTTCTTCATCCTCTAATTGAGCTTCTCCCGACCTGAAAGGTAAGATTTTCAACTTCATTATAAGCAGAATAGAATGTTTAGCTGAGGGAGTCGGGAGTAAGGGATATAAAAAACCTCTATCCAGCAGACAAGTTTGAAGGGGGCAAAGCAAATTTTTATAATATAATGGAATGATCGGACTAGACCCGAAAGGTCTTGGTAGTTTTCTGGATATTAAATACTATTGGGTGGCATTTGCTATGCTAGATCGCAGCCTCGTATGACGCTTGTGTGTATTCCTGTAACTACGCTAAGCCAAACCGGGTAGGCTAGAGGTCTAGCCCACTTTGTCATGCACAAGCCTTTCCGTTAATTATAAAATACTCCACAGGCTTGGAAATCATATAAAAGTAAACATGGCTATTCAGTAAATGGATAATTCTGCAGTGTCTGACCTGAGTCTGAACTGAATCTGACCCCCAATGCTGTACACACATCCATCATTCAAACTGGTGACCACATCCGATAGGCACTCTCCGCATGGAGAAGGAGAAATCGCCGCATCGCATGTTTCATGGCCGAAATAAGGATCATTATCTTCATTGGCCTCACTGTAATAATCGAAGTAAGAACGTGGAGTATTATCAACTAAACTGATCATAACTGGCTGATCATTTCCTTCGTAAGGAGAGAATGGCCCAAATTTTCTACCGTTGCATATCATGCTCAATACAATATTGTCTCAATCACTCCTCACAGCACCGAGAATGAGAAAAAGTGAAGTTAGGACTACTGCTGGAATCCTTTGAAAAGTGGCATTTTGCTGACTCTATAGCTAATCAACTAGAATATATATAAGGGTTTGTCTTGAAATTATCTCCACGAACTACAAAATTACTTTAATAAGCGGTTACGAGAAATGCTTCCTTAACTTTTATCGAAGTTCAACTTCTTATGTTGAACTTTTTATTGATCATTCAGCTGAAAATTTAGTTGATTAACTAGCGGTGCACAGTTAACGTGTAGGGAGAATTTCCAAAAAAAGCCTTAAACCTATTACAATTAAGTTAAATTTTTTTTTTTACCAATTGAGTCCTAAATTTTTTATATTTTTGCTAGTTTAGTCCATCGATTGGAAATTGCTAACGGGGACTCGGGCATTCCGCGAAGCGTGGTCGGGGTTAACATGGATAATTTTTAATTATATTTTGATATTTTTTAGAATTATTTTTTTCCTTTTTTTCCTTTTCTTTTTGTTTCCTTCCTTTATTTCACTATCCGATCATCAAACCTTGATGACTAGCCAAATGCGAGGGCCGTCAAGGTCAACCTCAACCATCACTAGGATGGCGAGGCTTGCCCTAGCCGGCCCTTGCCTCGGCGGATTGTCGAGGTCTAGTGTCCGGCTAGTAGGGGTGAGACAATTGAACGATCGGATTGAGAACGACTTGGGCTAAACCGAACCGGCTATTCCAACGATCTCGTCCCTTGCCTATGGCCTCGCCGGCCGTTGTCGTGGCCGATGACCGGCCAAAGAAGAAGGAAAAAAGAAGGAAAAAAACAAAGAGATAGAAAAGAGAAAAATAAGAATAAAAATAAAAAAGAATTAAATATTTGATTTTAAAAAGGAAAATAAAAATAAAAATGAAAATAATTAAAAAGAGTGCATCAAGAAAAACTTGCTTCACCTCGATGAAAGAAAGAAAAAAGAGAAATTCATTTCCTCCACTTTTAAATTTTTTTTTTATGAAAAATATTTTCCTTGACTCATTTATTTTCCGTGAACCAAACATCAAAAAATCCGAAAAACATTTTCCTTGGAGTTTTTTTCCACGAAATAGATGGAGCCTAATAATAAGATTAGACAAGTTATAAGTTTAAGCACTTGACTGAAAAAAGTGTATAAATGCCATGTTGAAAAGTGAATTTTGGGGAATTTACCAAAAAATCCAAATCCTATGGCACTTATCCCAATTCAATCTAAACCTTTCAATTTGACCAATTCGGTCTTAAGCTTTCAAATGCCAATTTAGTCCTACCTTTTGACGATTTGTCAATTTAATTCTTCCAACAAATTTATCGAAAATTGTTGGAGTGACGGTCCGATCGGCATTGGTCACCCTACGTGGTTTGGTTGGCGTTGATGTGGACAATAATTTAATTTTTAATTTTTATGAATTTATTTTTCTTTTTTCTTTTTTTTCCTTTTATTTCTAACCTTGAGCCGGCGACCCTCACCGATCTTGGCGAAGGCCAGGATGCCCTCACTTGGATCTCGGCAAGGGCTACGCATTCGCCGACCAATAGGAAAGGGTCACGGCCCTCGCCTGGATCTAGACAATGGCCCACAGTCCCTCGTTTGTGGCCGGTGAGGGTTAGTAGAAGGAAATAGGAAAAAAGAAAAAATAATTAAAAAAGCCAGAAAAATTTTAAAAACATTATCTATGTTAGCACTAGCCGCGCCATGTAAGATCTGTCGATACCGACTAGACCGTCACATTAGCAATTTCTTATCAAAATTGGCTGGAAGAACTAAATTAACAAATCATCAAGATGTTTCGTTCGAATTGAAAAGTTGTTAAAAGGTTTGTGACTAGATTGGAAAAATTAAAATGATTAGAAACTAAATTGGTACAAAAACAATAGGTTTATCACATTTTGGGTTTGGAAATATGGACCTTCATCTTCGGAAAGGTAGAAAAAAAATTGAACACAATCGCATTATTGTTAAATCAATGGGAGAAGTGACACATAAGTATATGCACTATTTGCAAAATAGGACAATGTCATGTTCGCATTTATCTCAATCACATATGTTTGCTAGTTCATATTTTGATTTGGAGTGAAAAAATTAAAGTGACGGTGACAATGTATGAATTAAAGAACTGAAAAATCAAAATCTCTTATGTTGGAATTATGCACTGCTCATTCAGGTATCCTTATGTACCAATATATCTCAACTTGAATCTTCATCAATACCCATCGAGCCACCCAAGGAGTTATAAACCAATTTGGATATATTAACCGGTCAACACAACATTAATTGTTCGATGTGGGGCTTCTCTAACATAACTCACATGTGTGTCTTAACATCTTCATGAGAAAAGCCCATCATCCCTAGATATCCACTCCAGCTTTTCCAAACACCATTCTCAACTCTCTGTGAAAGAGAGGAGCAAGATTGACCATGGAAACTAGAGAGCTACATGATCTAAAGACACTCGATTTCTTTTGGCTGTTCTATTGATCTTGTAAATGCTGGGGTTTGTGTTTGTAATTATATGTTTCTGTGCTACAAGAGCTTTTTATGGGAATAAAGCCATAACAAAGAGTAATGTTTTGATCAAGCATAACACCAGGACCATGGCAACGGCCTTCTTCGTCGTGTTTGTGTATTTCAATGTGGTCTGCAGCTATCGATCCTCTTCGTTGTGCTCGACAGCGCGAGAGAAAGAGTGCCTCAAGTAGGAATTCGAGTGACAGGCCTCTTGTTGATGTCAATGCCTATTCTATTTGGATATGTCGCCATGATGGTGATGTGCTTCGTCTGCGAGTTCGACGTCAACCTCCATGAGAATGTTGACAAATCTTTCTTGGCTGAGCATCGCCAAGGCATATCTAGGAGAGTATGTGCCTTTGAAGATTGAGGGAAACATAGAGATTGCGTAGACCTTGTATTTAATTGTACTTTGTCAGAAAAATTCAGTGTGTGTTAGTCCAATTAAGTGTATTCTTCAATGGTGATTTGCATCGAATGCTACAAGTATAATTTGGAGAACAATATGGTGAAGAATTTTCCTAGACACATAGGCATCCATTTGATTGGTCTGTATATCTTTCATGAACCAATGGCTGCTTTTATTGCAATCGTACTTACCGAACGATATTGATATGCCTAATTAACTAATTTCTTGCTAATTAAGGTCATTTGTAAGAGGAAATTGACCGGAGATTCAATATAGACAAACACTTGTTTCTATAGAAACAAACGAGACAGATGTTAACTTGGTTGGATGCACTCAGTCAACTGAAGGAGATTTCGTTTCTGTTCACTACTTTGGTACCTTCGCTTGCCGGATTTGTCGTTTGTCTCCCCAAAAAGAAATCCATAGCCAACTTTGTTTTCACCTCAAAATCGCACCCCTGAAGACTATGCAGCTACATTCCAATTTATGGACGTACATAGATCCAATGAACTAGACGATAAATCGTCTCGTCTAAGAGGGTTAATATTCAATTGAAAGATAAAGTGTTAAACTGCTAATCTCTTCCAAATATTATAACACGAGACACAAAAAGATATGAATTGGATTGAGATTCAAGTCAATTTATTCCTTATATCGGGAGGATAATAATGATAGTTACATGATATTAACGTGTAATTTGTTTGTTTTGTACGCATCAACTGTGTTCTATCTATAAAACCCTCAGTCTTGAAGCTCCACATATTCAAGACATTAGAGGATGGATCGAGAGCAAGAGGAGAGGCGATCTCTTGGTTTCTTTGGCATCGTCAAGGAATCCATCAAGATCATCTTCACATGGCGGAAGATCTTCAGCCAAATCACACTGGCCTTCATCCTTCCTCTTGCCCTCATCTTCTTAGCTCACATGGAGATTTCCGCCATCCTCCTTGCAAAGATCCACCATGACGAGCGTCCGCTTGGCCACTCCGAAACCGACACTCCCCGATACAACAAGCTCTCCGATTTCGTAACCTCGAACACAATCGAGCTCTTGCTGTTCATGGTCGTTGCCTTCGTCCTGGTTGGAGTCTTTTCTCTTCTTTCCACATCCGCGGTGGTGTGCACGACTGCGAGCGTTTACACCTTGAAATCCATCGCTTTCGGGGGAGTGATGAGGGTCCTCCCGAAGGTGTGGAAGAGACTCTTGATCACGTACTTATGGAGTTTTCTTGCTTTCTTCGTCTACATCGTCGTGGCTACAGCGATCTTCTATCTCTTCGCTCTTATTCCCTCTCCCGCCATTGTACTGGCCCTAGATTTCATCTTCCTCATCTTATACCTCTCTGGGCTGGTGTATATCAGCGTCATTTGGGGCTTGGCAGATGTGATTTCAGTGGTAGAGGACATCTATGGGATCCAGGCCATGTTCAAGAGCAAAAACCTGATCAAGGGTAAACTGGGGGTTTCGATAGCCATCAACCTCTTGCTATTGATCGTGTCCATGGCAATCCAAACAGTGTTCTACGTCTTTGTGGCCCAGGGACATGGATCGGGGTTCCTAAGGTTAGGGGTTGCAATTCTCTGTTTCTTGTTTCTGGTCAATTTGCTCCTCTTCGTCCCCGTCGTGCAAACCGTGATCTACTTCGTGTGTAAGTCGTATCACCACGAGAACATCGACAAGTCGCCGCTGGTGGATCATCTCGAGGTCCATCTTTTGGCCGACTACCTTCCTCCTAAAGCCAACGATGTATAAGTGGAACAAGTCGACGTATAAGCTGGCGTTCGTATATTCCAATAATGTAAGAGCTTGGGGCTGCATCTCGTCTTGTATGCCCACATGCCAAAGTTTCCTTCACCTTAATGTACTATGAGAGTGATTATTACCTTCTTGGGCTACTTGCAACTCGCAAGTCCTCTTCTTGCTACTAGCATTTCACTTAATTTTCCATGTGCCACATTGTTGGCTGGTGTTCGTTCGCTGCCATTTGAGATGGTTCAACGGAAAAGTAATTCTCCTTAATGCCTTTTCACACTTACTTTTTATGATTGCCGACTAATAACCCCTCAAGCAAACTCAATTACATTTACAAAGGGATAATTCTTAGCCAAAAGAACTAAATTGCCAAACCATCTAAGGTGTAGGACTAAATTGATCAGATTAGAAAAGTTTATAACTTAATTTACGACCATTTTGGAAACAATATTCTCTCTCCCGAAATTTTTTTGGACAATATTCTCTCTCCCGAAATTATGGAAACAACTATAAGCTTTTCACTATATTGATCATTTTAATCAGCCGTGGAACTTTGATTCACTAATTTGTTGTTCACAAATTTTATCTCTTATGGAATTTAATTCATAAAACCTATAAATGGGATATTTTGAAAAACAAAATATAGAGAATAACCTTCAAGAAATCAATTAGTTCAAAATTAAATTGAAATTTGAAAATTAACAGACTAGTATTACGTGTTCACAATAACTAAATAAAAGTGACTGTCCTTACTTAGAAATTACTTATTTTTCCACGTGGTTATTAGCTTTTCTAAAGCAGAGTTTTTTTTCTTTTCACGGCAAATAAAAATTGTATCCGTAATCGAACAAGTACACAAATGGTACAGATGCAAGAGGGAAAGGGTCTTGAAACATAACAGAAACAGCTTTAAGTAACCCTAAGAAACACAAATTCACAACTCAATAGAAGCTGAAGGCCGTGGAGGCCCCAAACATAATACGACTGATGCGTGGAAAACATTTTTCATCCACAATTTAGTCCTATTATGTAGGCCACAACTAATTCGTTGGGAAAATTACCAACATAAATCTATTATACTTGTACCAATTCAATCATAACTCTCTCAAATTGATCAATTTATTAATAAATTTTTTGATGATTTGCTAATATAGTCATTTGGGCTAGCTTCGTTGGCAACCACTGATGTGGACACCGGCCATCCTATATGGTATAGTGGATGCTGACTTGCACAATTTTTGTATTTTTTAAAATTGTTCTAAACTTTTTATAATTTTTTTTCTTTTCATTATTTTTCCCCTTCTTCCTTTAAGGGTCACCAGGCCTCGGCGATTGGCCATAGGCAAGGGCGGGCGAGACTCGACCTCATTAGACGACCTCTCTGGTAGCCGGTCGCCGACCATGGTGATTGGTAGAGGAAGAAGGGGGAAAAAAGGAAGAAAGAAAAAATTAATATATATATATAGAGAAAAACTAAAGAAAAAAGTCTTCCACATCAACATCGACCATATCATGTATGATGGACAGCGTTAAGTCGTTGATTACCAAGTAAACTTGGCGGGAAGAGTTACATTAACAAATCATCAAAATGTTTAGGACTTATTTGGTCAAATTAAATGGTTTAAATTAAATTGGCATTCGTGTAATAAATATATAATTTTTTTTATCAATTATCTCCAAATTCGTCGAATCATAGAACTTCATCGGATTAGATGAGGTAAGTTCCTAGCTGAAAGTAACATCTTGTTAATAATCTACGCGGGGACCAAGATTAAAGAACTGAAAAGTCAAACTCTCTTCTTCAAGGGAAATGTCCATCATTCCTATCCACACGTGATAATTTGTGATTGAGTTACAAAAAGAAAAAATATGCATGCCAGCCTAATACTTTCTCCCTTTTGAACTCTCACTGTGTGGGAGAGGACTAAAATTGACCATTGAGACTAGAGAGCTAGATGATATAAATACACTCAAATTTCTTCGTCATCTTCCGTGAATCCTTCGAAATCACAACTATTCACCACCTGATCATTCTTACCCTCGTTCCCTCTTGGATGATTATCCAAAAATTCCTAAACTTATTATACGATAACCAATTTAGTCATAAACCTTTAAATTATGTGAATTTAATCCTAAATCTTTTGGTGATTTGTCAATTTAGTCATATACCTTTTCAATTGTGTCAATTTAGTTCTAAATCTTTTGAAATTTTGCTAATTTAGTTCTAAACCTATAAATTGGATAATTGGTCAAATTGACTATATTGACAAATGGGACCATGGAATCGGTCTTCTTAAATAATAACTGGAGTGACATGCTTCTTGTTGATGTCAATGGTGACTCTCTTCGGATAAGTCGCGGAGACGGCTGATATACTTTGTCTGCAAGCTCGATGTCAGCCTCCATGAGAATGTTGACAAATCTTTCTTGGCTGAGCATCTCCAGGGCACATATCTAGGAGTGTATGTGCCTTTGAAGATTAAGGATGACATGGAGATTGTATAGACAAAGACTTGTTTCATCAGATTGACTTTGGTACCTTCGCTTGCAGGATTTGCCGTCAGCATGATAACTAGGTAATATTGTATGATTGATTTGTTTTGTATGCATATATTCATTTCTTTGTTGATACAGCACCATCATGCATATATAAGTTCACTTAAGACAATTTAATCAATGCCTCTAAACTGTGTTCTATTTATAACACCCTCTGTCTTGAATCTCCACAAATTTTCAGAAATTAGAAGATGGATCGAGAGCAAGAGGAGATGCAATTTCTTGGTTTCTTTGGCATCATCAAGGGCTCCATCAAGATAATCTTCACATGGAGGAAGATCTTCAGCCAAATCATGCTTGCCCTCGTCCTCCGTCTTTCCTTCATCTTCTTAGCTTATGCTGAGATTTCCGATTTCCTCATGGCAAAGATCCAGCCTGACCAGCATGCACTCAACCGCGCCAAAGCCGACTCTCCCAAATACAATAAGCTCTTGAACCCAGTGACCTCGGACAAAATCAACCTCTGTCTTTCTAGGGTGGTCTACTACATCTTTGTTCTAACCTTTTCTCTTCTTTCGATGCCCACGGTCGTGAATGCTGTCGCGTGCGTGTACACCTCGAGACCCATCTGTTTTGGGAGAGTGATTAGCGTCGTCCCAAAGGTGTGGAAGAGACTCATGATCACACTCATGTGGAGTTCTCTTGCTGTCTTCATCTACATCATCTACATCGTCATGACTATTGTATTCTGCTGTCTCTTGTTTGATCTTATTCACTCTCCTGCCATTGGGATAACCCTAGGTTTCATCCGCCTTATCTTATTCCTCTTTGGGTTGGTGTGTATCAGTGTCATTTTGGACTTGGCAGGTGTGATTGCTGTGCTACAGGACATCTATGGTATTCAGGCCGTGTTTAAGTGCATAAACCTGATCAAGGGTAAAATGTGGATTTCAATAGCTATCAACTTCTTGCTAGCGATTGGTTCCATGGCGATCCATAAAGCAATAATCACCTCTCTCTCTTTCTCTAGATCCTGCTTGACTAGTCCCACATGTAGCTTCACTATTCGTGTTTATGTGTAGGCAAGTTTTCATGATCGTTTCGTACGAAGTAAGGTGAAATAAGAAAAGAGCCTATTCGTCTCCTTCTCTTCCTCAAATTGTGAGTGTTTTCACCTTGAAATTATCTTATCGGAAAAGTAGTATCAGTGTTGCACCTCTAAAGTTCAACAAGTGGTATCGAGCATGTGGTCGAGGGTCATGAACCCAATGATCCAGAGCGTGGTATGCATAGACAGTAGTCGGGGACCATTGTGCGTGAGAGGCCGTGGAGGACCAAAGTAGGCCGAAATTTTGCCATTGCACAGTCAAGGATTATGATCGATTGGTCTAGGACAAAGCTTCCTTGGTGTAGTGTCGGGCATTATACCCAAGCTAGATGGCACATATTTCAATTTCGATGAACGATGTCGAGAAAACTTAACAATAATTGAAGTACCCGTATGCAGTTTTATCTGTTCGGTTAAGATCTATGGGATTTTGTTAGCAGCGACTACACCACACCATCCACGAACAATGGTGACTTAAGAGATGAATTATTGCAGCACATAAAGAGCACGCAGAGGCATGCGATAACTTGGTGGCATTGCTCACGAGGTCGAACGATGCCAAATTGCAAAGGTTGAAGAACAAGCTATTGTCGGTGTTGCAACAAAATATGATGGTGAGTCAATTCTTCTCCAAAGTCAAATCTATTTGTGAAGAAATTTCAAAGTTAGATCGTCCTAACGTCAACTCTAAGACTAGGATGAAAAGAATTATCATTCACGGAGTTAAGGCTGAAGTATAAGCGTATTGTTACGGCCAATTGTGGATGGGCAAATGAGCCTATTTTGATCGAGTTGGAGAATATATTGGCCAACTAAGAGGCTTTATATAGAAAAAGGTCTAAGGTCTCGATTGAGGAAGAAAAAATGCCCTCTTCGGACAATAAAAGATGGTTCAATGGTCAAAGGAGAATTGATGCGGGCATAACGGATGGCAAACAGAGAAAAAAAAAATTCATGGAGAATGGCAAAAGCAACTAGAAGCGTTCGGTTAGTGGGAGCTTGCCGAGATTGTGATGAAGTGACAATGAAGATAAGAGCAATAGAAGGCGTAATGGACGATGTTACATCTGCGGCAAAGCAGTGTCATTTTTCCGGAGACCTGTCAAGTCAAAAGAGCTGAAGGAAACTTTGCAACATCTAAGGAGAATGATAGCAAAGAGGGATGGGATACTCTAAGTGTTCATTGCAGTGGAGGAACAAGGAGCACTTACATCCTCTTCAACCATGAAGTAAAAACAAGCGATGGCTCTCATCACGATAAGTGATAAATTGATCAATTATTATTTTGATTGGATAGTTAATTCGGGGTGCTCTAATCATATGACCGGAGATCAAGGCAAGCTATCAAACATGTCTCGAGTACCTTTGGTGGATGAGTAGTTGTCATCAAACACAAATCAAGGCCGTCGATTACTCGTGTCACCCAAATAGTAATAATGCTCCAATTTAGTTCATATCAAGTTGAACTGAAAATTGTGTATCACATGCCGAGAATGAAGAAAAATGTTTTGTTCATGAACATCTTGGAAATCGAAAAGAAAGCCGAATGAATTACGATAGTATCAACCATAAGTTCATACTATTGAGACCCAATGGGAAGAACTGGACAAGATTTTTCAATTTATGGCCGTTTAGGCTTGAATAGGAAGACCTTAAGAGGCAAATCCTAATGAGTTCTACTAGTCCCAAATTTACCGTTGTTTCTTCAAATGGAGAAACTCATCATCGAGTGATGGCTTATAATTCCAGGAAAGAGGGGATGCCAATGTTGCAGCTTAGATTCAAGGCTCTACATATGACTTTCAAGCTTGTTTGAGTAAACTTACTCTTCAATTACAACATCTTATCCAATCCGACAAGTATAAAACCTTCCATTGGGGATTTTACCACTTTGGTTCAGTCCAATAATTCCTGGGCTCTTCGGACTTTTTGTCCAAAAAGTTCTTTTATTGTTGATTTGAGCGCCGATGGTCATATGTGCAGAGTTACTCTTATTGAATATTTGATTTTCGTATCATTTCGAGAGTTCTCATGGTCTCATTACTATGGCCAATGATACTTAGGTTTTGATCAAAGGACAGCGCACCATTAATTTATTTTATACTTCTTGTGATGTGTTATTTGTGTCGGCTTTACCTTCAAATATGTTATACGTCGAGTAAACTTACTAAAGAATTGGGCTGCATTGTTCTTTTTTTCCATCAAAAGGTAGTGGTTCAAGATAGACTCACAAGGTGGACAATTGGTGAAGGGCGTTTTCAGTAGGTCTCTATGTGGTTGATTTTCCAAGTGAGGCTATTTCACAACTCTAGTATTTACGCATGGGCCACCTCTCATTTAATGTGTTGCATAATTTGAGTTCTGATTTTTCTCTTGATTCGAGTCATTGTGAAACTTGTTATTCGAAGCAACATAAATTGCTTTTCACCTCTAGCATACATGTTTCATAAGAACAATTTCAATTAGTACCCGATGATGTATAAGGTATTGCTCCTGTTGACTCTCGTGATGGTTTTAGTTATTTTATTACTTTTAATGATAATAAGCCCGACACCATTTGGCTTTATTTGTTAACTTCTAAGAGTGAAGTGTTGAAAGTATTCCAAGAATTTTGTAATATGGTTCACACTCAGTATTGCCGTCATATCAAGATTCTCTCGAATTGATAATGGGATTGGATAAACAAACCATCTCTTTGAGTCCTTTCTTAAGTCTTTGGGAATTATTCATCAAACCTCCTATATTGGCACTCGTCAACGGAATGGGGTAGATGAATGAAAAGATCGTCATCTACTTGAAGCGATAGAGTTATGCTATTTCATGGTAACTTTCCAAAGATATATTAGTCGGATGTAGTGTAGCGAGATCTATTTGATGCTAAAAAAGAACTTGTTACCTTTCTTGAAGCCGGAAGTTTTTAAGTGTAGTGAGATGCTATGAAAGAAGAGCTAGAAGCACTCGATACAAATCACACTTGGATACCATTACCTTACCCAAAGTAAAGTGTTACGTAGGCTGCAATGAGTATATGACATTAAATATAAGAGTGATGGTTCCATTGAGCGTCTCAAGGCAAGACTTATTGCCAAGGGTTACACTCAAACATATGGTGCATATTGCCAAGAAATGCTTGCTCCTATAGCAAAATTGAACACAATGATAGTACCGATGTCCATAGAAGTAAATTGTGATTCTCTTAAAAGGTGAATTGGTATAAGATCATATGAACACTCCTCCTAGACATTCTTGAGAAAATCAACCCAATGCAGTATGCAAGCTTAGTAAAGCCATCTACAATCTCAAACAATCACCATGTGTGTGGTATGAAAAATGAAGTTTCGCTCTTGAAGGTGGTTTTGAAAAAGTGTTATTCGAATTCCTCCTTGTTTGTAAAGCGAAGTGCAAAACGAACGGTTGTTGTCCATGTCTACAGGGGTGATATATAATTATTAGTGATAATGTTCATGAAATTTAGACTCGAAGAATGTGAAATTTGATGACAAGGATTTGGGACATCTACGCTGTTTTCTTAGTATAGAGGTGGCTTACTCTAGTAAAGGATTATTTATCTCTAAAAGGAAATAACTCTTGCCTTGTTAAAAGAGACTCGAAAACTTAGAGCTGCTCCTGCAGAGTCTCCCATGTATTGTAATAATAAGTTTGTGGACAACGTCACCCCATTAACCGATATTGGTCGGTTTTAAAGGTTGGTTGGACGGTTGATCTACTTAATCATTACTCGTTCCTATATTGCTTGATATTGGTTATGCAAAGCCAATTCATGCATACTACTCTTGAAGGACATATGGCGCTTGTAGATTGCGTACTTTGGTTCCTAAAGTCTAGTCTAGGTTGGGGTATTTTGATGGAGAAACATTAACTTAATGGTTTTGTAGGGTATGCTTATGCGGATTGGTTGGGAGCCCTATGGACGAGAAAATCAATTACATGCTTCGCACCTTTATAGGCCGCAACTTAGTTGTCGCGACCTAAAAATCAGTTAAGACCTTAGGTAAATGGATTATTAGGCTAATTAGAGACTAACCTAGTACGAATTCTCACAAGCCCTACCAAATCGCAACTTTGGTTAATTAGAATGATTTAGAATTCGGAGTCCCCACTAACCATTTTTGGTAGGTTGATTAGAAACCTAAATAAAATAGCGGGAGAACTATTTTATTCCTACAAACCAGAGATTAAGGATTCGGAGATTTGATTACATTAACTAATTAAAGTTAATGCCCTTTCGGTACCTTAATTCCATGAGATATCTTAGGTTTGGCAACTCAAGCTTGACCGATCTTTACTTTAAGTTCGAATGGGGTGTTTTTGTATTTTCATTTATTTAGAATGAATGCAATGGTATGAATGAATGAATGCAATGAAACTATCTAAAATGACAAGATATGCAAAGCATGTAAATTTAGAGTCAAGTGACCCTATATGCAAAAGTTAACTACTCAAATTAAGGCAGGCAAATGACATATGGCTTATATGCAATAACAATGGCTTTAAGCAAAAATCATGGAAGACATAGATGATATGCAAGCAATCATAGAAGCGAACAAACTAAACGTGTAAGTTTAATTTATTAGCTTTAAGTGCATGAAGACTAAACATGATTTCTACATAGCATAACACATAAAAATGACATATTAAGTGATGCATTGCATGATTTTCGGAAATTATAATGAATGATTTTACGATTTTTGAAAATATGGTAGGTGATGCATTGATACTCGAAAACATGACATATTATATAGCATGAAAATATGCATGGATGATATGACATGAGATATGGATATGCATGATATATGCAGAAAATATGCAAGATATGTATGAGATATGCAAGATAACATGAGCTGATTTTTTTTGGGTTTTATGATAATCGAAATATGCATGGATATAAATGGTATATTAAAAATATGGAATGCAAGATATGATACTCGAAAATATGAAGTGGATATGCAAGATATGCATAAAATTCGATATATGTACAAGAATGACATGAGATATCCAAGATATGCTAAATATGCAATGAGATAATGCGAGATATGCATGACAAAATTTTCCGATTTTGTCCCTTTTCTTTTGGATTCTCGGCCGATTAAGAAAATTCCGATTTGATTCTCTTGACCTAAATTTTATAGATAAACTTAATGAGATAAATTTTTTAGGAAACCTTATCTTTCTAAAGATTTAATTAGACATGGTTTATAAGAAACCATATCTCACTAAATTTTTTAAGGATTTTTTAAAAGTTTATCGGAAATTTAAATTAGACCGAGATATCAATCAAGAACAGAATATCAACCCAATCGGTTAATCCAAGATAGCAATCCGGATAAATTGAGGCAAATCAAAACATATCTTCTTGCAATTTTTTCAAAAAAATGATATTCATAAATCTAAATTTGGCTTTTTGAAGATAGCGAATCGGATCTAAACGGCGATAGATCGATTAACTAAATTTCCATCTTTACTAAGTTGGAGAGTTGTATCCGAACAACGACAGACAAGTTTATCCAACTTAACATAGATGTTGTCTACTAGAAAATAAAATTTTCTAATTTAGATTTAGAATTTTTTATTCTGAAAACATGTCCAATAAGTCCAATTAAAATCAATTTTCGAAATTTGTGATAAAATTAAGGTTTTGATATTTAGATCATACAAAAATAATTGCTTCTCGAATTTTCGAAAATCTGCGTTTTGCCTCAATGATAGCATCAAAACAACATTTAACACATGTAAATAAGCGATTAAGACAAGTCAAAGACTTACCGTTTTAGCTCCCTGCAAAATTCTGCATGAGTTAGTAGCATGAATTACACAAAACAGCTTGTTTCGGAAGAAAATAACATGTTAATAATGCAGAAACAATGTGTGAACAGTGGCAAAACAGCATAGCAAACACTTCAAAATAGCATCGAATTGACCCTAAAAGTATATAGAGACTGCCTTGAATTGAGCCCAAAAATCTACACCTCAAAAGCTGTGAGTTCGCCCTAATATCAGCACTTCTTGGCCTTGATTTGCGGCAAAGCGAGACCCAAAACAGCAAATAAACTTCCCTAAAAAATGGCACAAAGTGCCGTCGGGATGGCAACGGCGGAGGCGGATCTCGGGAGGGTAATGGCTCGTGTTGACTTCGGCGGAGTGTCTCGCACGTCCATGCTCGAGAAACCAAGTATCATGCACCTCAAGAATTGGTTCGATGATACTCATTGGATTCGCAACGAAGGGACTCCCTCGGCTTCGCAGATCGACGATGGCGAAGGTTGTTTGTTCACGGCTGATTCGACCATCGGTGGTGTCGATGACTCGATGGAACTTGGTTTGGTAAGGCGCCGCAAGGAAAAGAAGTCAAACTTGTGGCGGCAATTGGATACAAAAGACAACAAAAAATCCTAGGAGTTTATTAAATCGGTGATGTTGGACCACCGTCAAAACCATGAAGCTTTCTCAATTCCAAGAACGGCATGTTATTCTTGTGGTTGGATGCCCCAGGGCATACTTCCCCACAAGCCCTTCGTCACTTCAATCACGAACCGTCACCTACACATAAAAAAAATCTTTCTTTTTCTAATTCAATGACTAACCTTCGGTGGACATAACGACCACTAGATCTCTAACATGGATGTTGGGAAGGGAATAGCGACATCGAGGCTAGCTCCCGATCACGGCTAGCTAGAATTTGGCACCGCAAGATCATGGCCAAGCAGATGGCGCCATGGATATGCAACTCGTCGTCGCCTCAGTATGGTAGGAATTTGGCTAGTGTTGCTCACGGTGAGGGCCGAGTGGTTGGTTTTACCTTCAAGCTTGCAATCATCAATAGAGAAGTACTGGAGCCGTGACAATCATGGATGGGCAGCCAACGTGAAGAAAACAGTCAATAAGCTTGATCCGGAATTCCCACTAGAGACCTCTTTCTTTCCCCTCTCTCTACGTTGACCTCTCCCCCTAACGAGGTTCCTAAGTGGCCGTATTTGACAAATTGTGTGGCCCCCTCTTTGTGAACCCTAGACATGTTTATTTATAGGAACAAATTTAGGGTTACAAATTTCCAAATTATTGCCCAAGTTTTCTTTTAATAAATTAATTTTCCTACTTGGCAATTTTATTACCAATTTTCGGCTCCCTATCGATAGTCATGGATTTTGCCCAAATTTGGTGCTCTTGCGAGCTCAATCCAAATAATTCAAATCATTCAATTAAGCCCAAAATCTCAAAATAAGTCCATCCACTGTTGATCCAATCAAATGCAATGGATGCTAAAAATAAACATGAAAGATGATTTTGTTATTTTTGTTTAGAACTAAAATTAGTTCTAATTTTTTATACATAAATGACTGAAAAAGATTAGTCAAAATTTAGGTGTCAACATTAGTCAATTGATATTATGAAAATGAAAAAAAGATTATTGTGGCGAGGTCCAATGCAAAGGTCAAATACGGGCCGTGGCCTCAACTACAAATGAAATAGTTTGGTTTCGATTGCTTTTGCAAGAATTGGGGTTTGAAATTTTGAGTCTCATATTAAGTTATTTAGTGATAATCAAGTTGCAATTCATATTGCTTCAAATCCAATTTTCTTTGAACAGACGAAACATATAGAATTCGATTGTTCCTTTGTTAGTAAGAAAATTCATGTGACGACTTGGATTTTCCGCCAAATTAGATTTATGAGCGAAATAGTGAATGTCGGGTTTAAAGGCAAAAGTACACTTTTAGTGCCAAAAGTTGTGTACAGAGATCACTT
Source organism: Rhodamnia rubescens (assembly GCA_021437795.1). Taxonomy (NCBI): domain Eukaryota; kingdom Viridiplantae; phylum Streptophyta; class Magnoliopsida; order Myrtales; family Myrtaceae; genus Rhodamnia; species Rhodamnia rubescens. The sequence goes on from JAILYA010000088.1 coordinate 752,215, forward strand.
TAGTGTCAAAAGTTTCAAACGGATCATTTTAGTGCCAAGTTTTTTGAAAAACGATCGGTTTAGTGCTAAGTCGATTTGGGTCGTCGAAAAGCTGATGTAGCCTTATTTTATGAATAAAAGATGTCTATGTGGCACGCGGAGAGTCCAGTCTTCAGCTATAAACATAACAATGTCATTTTGGAGATTTATTTGACCATAAATCAGCCGATTGAAGAACAAATCTCCAAATTTCGAACCCCGATCCCCAATTTCGCACCGTAGCCCCCAATTTCGATTTAGCCTAAGAAATCACATCGTATACTTGGAAATGAAGGGCTTCACGAGCGGCTTCAGTGATGTCATAAACCCTAAATCAGCCAATTCAAGAAAATCCCCAATTTTAAAGGCTAATGACTTCAATGAGATGGTCAAACTTGAAAATGGGGGGTTTCACGAGCAAGCACCAACGGTTTCAAAGCAAGGTCTCAAACTCTAACCCCAATTCTTCCTTAAGCAAAGAAGACGAATGTTATTGTTATTGTGGGTTACCAAGTCCAATAAAATTATATTGGACTCGGTTGAATCCAGGGAGACGATTCAATGGATGCGCCCGGTATGGAGAAGGCTTGAAGTGCAATTACTTCAAGTGAATCAACGCAAAATTCTCCGGACGAGCGGCGAGGTGATATTAGAGCTTCTTGAAGGACGGCATCAACCTTTACCGACATTAGTGGACGAGTTGGAGAACATTGATGTTCGGTCAATGCAAGCTGAAAATAAGGCTTTCGCATCTTTGGCCAACCATTTCAAGAAGGAAGTTTCAAGCACGAAAATTGAAATAATTTGTTCTCGAGCATTGATTGTGTTATTGTTTTGTTGTCTAGCCTATTTCATGGGCAAATATAAAGGGATTAATGAGAATAGGTTTCTCGGTTTACCATGAATGTTTGGGTATTTTGTAGTTGTGTTGTTCGTTTGATGTAGTTGTACATTGTCAAATTCATTGCTTTGTTTGTGAATGAAATGTTAGTTGTTGATGATTGAGTTTGCTACAATTTCTTTCTCGCAAACGCGATGAATTGAAAGAATCATGGTTTGCTCAAGGTGAAAACTTCAAGTGCCGGTCGAGGTTAAAAAATTTATACTTTAGTACCAACTTTTTATTGAAGTAATCACTTAAGTGCTAAGTTTTTGTTAAAATGATCACTTTAATGCTAAGTTTAAGTGAAAATGGCCATTCCAATGCCAACAGGGGTTAGATTATGACCATTTTAGTGCCATCAACAGCAACAACTCGAAAATAAAATGCAGCCGCCGCTGATGCAAACTGCTACACCAAGCATCGGTGGTGCACCAGGCTAGCATTGCTATTGCTAGTGCAATATTGTACCACATGCAAGACTAGCAGCTAGTATCTGTTGGTACACGCACTAACTTGCAACAACAAGAATCGCGTGGCTAGTGCACGCACCAGCCTTACACCAACATTGTTCTTTGTGCTAATGTAGCTTCAAGTGCTATTGCTAGTGCACCTACTTCTACGATTCTTTGGTGCACAGTGCAAAGCTCCGTAGTCACGAGCAGTGGCATAAGCCAACCTACATAGATAAGTGCTCCGGCAACATCATCCCAAGTGATATAACATCAAGAAATATCATTTCCATTGACATTCAACCGATAATTACAAAACAAAAACCTCCATCAATCATGTCAAATTATCCTTCACAAAAAAAACCTCCATCGGTCATGCCAAATGATCCTTCACAAACATCCATCGAAAATGCTTTCCACCATAATTCATTGTTCGTCTCCCATTAAACATGTCAAAAAAGCAACAAAAAAATACATAACAACATGAAACTCAATCAATATCCACCACCATCGTAGATTTTTTTTTCCTTTCGATGACTTTTTGACTTGATTCATGATCCTTGAACTCTTTCTAACCCATCGTTGAGGTTCTTCACTTGGGCTTGTAGGTGGTTCGTCATCGTGACGTGCAAGTTCTTCAACCGGAGCTGGTACTTCAACCGCCATTGTTGTTCCATACACCTTCTTCGCACAAGCTCTAGTAATTGGTGGCTATTTTAGAGTTGCAGCAGCTTTTTCTTCTTTGGAGCACTCTTCCTTTAGGACAACAAAGGAAGAAAAAAAGTTATTGCGTGTTGGAATCACAACCCAACTTTTCCGAGCAATAGGTTTAGACAACAAAACAAACGCGAGACAACATATTATAACATGGAGGTCCCCATCGAGCAATTTCTAAAAATAAATTCAAAAAATCCCTAACTACTTATGAAAAGAGCCACAAAAGTAATCTTGAGGCCCCCACCAAGCCCTATCTTGTCTTACGCAACATATTGGCTATACCCCCAAACCTTTTTTTTTTGTATAAAATGGCGACCAAATGCTGAAAACACCAACGTTTTTTTCACGTGGAGGTCCCCACATAGCTACACATTCACAATAATTTGTTACAAATTCCACAAAAGTTATATGGAGATCCCTACCAACCCCTATCTTCTCTGTGCAATACTTTGGGGGTACCACCGAGCCCTTTTTTTGCATCGAGGTCCCATTGAACCCTACTTTTATGGGCAATTTCCTTAGCGCCCAATCGTTCGCTCTCAAGCTACCACGAGATATGGAGAAAGCCCTACGGAGCCCTGATTTTGCTCCACTGCCGAAAGCCCTCATTTTTCAATCCAATCGAGCCCTAAATTTCCATTTCCATTGAAAATTGCGAGCAATGAGGGAAGCCACATACTAGAAATAGAGTGCAACAGATTGAAAAGGCGAGCGACGCCGAGCGTCGTCGACCGGTGGCCACTAACGGCGGTGATTGCTGGCATGGCAACATAGAACTCTCAAGGGGAACCTCGTGGGCAACAACCGTGAAGTGTGCATGCGATGGGTTGGAGAAGATGGCTTGGAGAAGCGATGCCGTTTGACAATCAACTTCATTTTTTGTTTTATAATCCGTAAACGAAACGTTGCCGCTTCTATATGTCTTGCCACGTTGGACGAAACGGCGTCGTTTCTTAACGTCCACATAGATTGAACGACTTCAATATTTTACAAGTAAGCAATGACTTTTAATTGAAAAGGCCACGTATTTTTTTTTGTTGGAAATTCTGCCGGAGGCACCAAAGCGATCTTTTTTCTCCGACTTGGCACTAAAATGATCCGTTTGAAACTTTTGGCACTAAAGTGATCTCCGTACATAATTTTTTGCACTAAAAGTGTACTTTTGCTCAGGTTTAAATTATCGAGATTGTGATTTGGGAGATATAATTACTTGGATAGTGGATCATTGGACTTAAATTTGGTGATGGGCAAGAAGAAATTAAAATTGGTGGACCGTTAAATTGTCGATAGTCACTTTGGACTCCGATAGAACTGTTCGCACCAAAATTGGTTTGAGATTTGACTATGAAGCCTCATCCAACCAACCTAGCCTAATCCACTACATATAGATACCCAAGTTTCTCTCTCACTCTCTAATTCTCACTCTCGGTTTACCCCGACCCGACGCCCTCTTGCTCTTCCTCACCAACCTAACGCCGTCCCCCCCTCTCGTGTGGCAAGACAAGGATGAGCATGGTGCGGCGAGGATTCCCCTGGTGATTTTCTTGTGCGAAATCAAGGCGAGTAGACCTCTAACTCGTCAAATTCTTGGATTATCGGTTTCGGTGTACATGTGTCGATCTTACTATCCATGTTGCTCGATTGAGCTTTGTTAACATCCCTATGAGTTGGGTAAGGGTAATCGATAGTTAGATCATCGGAACTCGGTTCGAAATGTGATTACCGTGCAAGATAGAGTTCGGTTTTGGCTTGAGGAGTATTTGATTGACTTGTACGTTGTTCCAAATGGATTGATTATTGTCCTTGAGAGTTGGATTAGAGAGATTAGTAAGTGAATCGTGGAAAATGGGTGACAACTAGTGGAGGCCGAGAAATGTGAGGTGGGGTTCTGGTTTGTGGTGCACCAAAGTGTTATGCATATTGATTCTATAAGAGTAATTGGTGTCCTCAAATGTCAAGCAAGTGAGATTAACGGATGGATCATTAAACTTGAATGGCGAACAGTGGAAACCGAGAGAGGAAGTGTTCAATTTTGTTGGTTTTAGAACTCAATGGACTTCGATTGACTTGATTGCTGTACATATTGGAAAGGTGAGAGCCCTTGGAGATAGGATTAATGGATTTTGTGGTCGATTCGTCGAATTTGGTGATGAAATGATATTGGCCGTGTAGTGGGTGGTTTGGCGGTGAGCTATATAAGAGCAAATGTGCAATTTTGTGTTTGATATGTGGAGTATGACGTCTTGAACAATTTGTTCGAGTATCTATTGTTGTTACCATGCATTATAAATCGATTTGAACACATTTAATGCCATGAGGTGTGACTATTGCTTGTTTAACATATGAAGATGTGTTACATAGCGTAGCATAAACACGTAATTGCATTGCATTTGAGAAATGAATTGTGATAATGACATCGATGATTAATGCTGATGAAGCCCCGTGGTAGCCAAGATTGGAAATCGGGTTGCCTTCGTTGTGTGAATTTGGAGAGTTCCTGTGCGTTGTGAATTCGGGGAAGCCTCAAAGTGAGATGCCTGTGGACATGGCTATCCGTAAAAGTCCGGTCAACAAATCGAAATGACCCACATGGGCTGGTCAAGCAAACTAGTAGTGTCATTAGATGAATTTGGACTTTGAAATGCAATAACTAATGAATTCTTATGCACATGACATATAGTAATGCATCTGGATGATAGAAAGTCAAGTGTCCATGTTGTATTAGGTCTGTTTGGTCATATAGTGAGAGCTGGCATGTTTGTTATGAAATTGATATACATGATTTTTTATGTGTTAGACTTTTACTCGTTGAGCTTTAAGCTCACTTACGTTGATTTGTGGTTTTCGGATAATAAGTAGCATGCATCCACCGACACCTGCGGTTCCCATGGTGCATTACGAGACACCCGTGAATTTTACTAGTTCGTGGGAAGAGAATGTCATGACAGCTTGAATTTTTACTAGAATTTGGATTAATGAGCGAAATGGCAATTCGGAGTTAATTTATGCACAACAGATTATTAAACTTTAGTTTATCAATAGGCACAATCATAATGCGATTGGTAAAAAGTGTGAGGCGAGGACTATTTTGGAATCATAAGGGAATTCCGCATGAAGTTCGTTCACGGTATGGACGTGAAGCTTTCTCGCCCAACCCACCATTTATTTAAACCTCTCATTCTCTCCACTTACTCTCTCTCCTACTCGGTCCCACCTCAAGCAAACGCTCACCTCTTACCTCTACCTCACGAACTTCGCCCGCCCTCTCCCTCCTCTCGGCTTCTCCTCCTTTCGCTCTCGCCCGACCTACAATGGCACCACCAACTCGACGCTAACGACAACGAGCTCTCACCCCCAGCTCTTCCGCTGCTGCTCCATCGTTGTCATCGTTCTTTGCGGCGACGTCGCCCTTGGGTTGAACCGCATGCGACCTAGAAGAAGAATAAGACCGACCTTGTTCCGACACCATTTTTGCTTCTGTTTCTTCTAAAAACGTCAATCTCGGGCAAGTGTATATCTAGTTTTACAACTAGACAATTTAATTAGAGTTCAACCAAGCTCAAATTGCCAATTCCCGCTCATGTAAGTGTGGTTTCAGATTTGGGTGTCAAGGAGGAGTAAACATTGATGCATGGGTAATCTGCTGTCATAGGTAGTGTTATGAGGACATGGGTAGCTTGACTACATTGGTTGATTGTTAAGTTTAACGTCGATTCAAGATAGATTCCAAGGTAGGTGGTAGGATGTGTTTGGCGATGGTAAGTCCAACGTACGCGAACCGTGTAGCTTTGTGAGTTGTTTGATAATTCTATTGGTCTATTGTAATGTCATAATTTGAGGGTGGATGGAATCAAAGTGAAATCGGTTGAAACGAGGTTAGCCGAAGCTATTTCGTGGACTAGCCTTTATAGTATCTTGGTTGTGGGTTAGGGGAGTTTTGGAGCAACCGTATTGTTGCTTAGTTAAGAGGTAGTGCTACCATTAGAAGGTTTTGCAGTGATACGGTTCGGAGAAAATAGTTTATCATGTTACATGTTTGCCTTAAGGCCTCTTGTCGATCAAAGGGTCAATTGATGAGTCCGGTTGTTTGATTAGATGCATGCCTTGCTGAGTTATCTACTCACCCCTTGTGGGTCTTATTCTTTCGGTTGACAGCTATGCCGATTACACTCCCAACTTCTAGTTTCATTTATAGTGCTCCCTTCGACTTTTCATATGTTATGAAGAACATCACTAGCCGAGGTGGTTCTGTCACTTGTATTGTGAGACTGGTGATGACATTGGAGCTTGCGGTGGAGTCAAACAGGTTTGTTATGTACGGGTTCTTTGTTGTATTTGAGAGACACGATGATGGCAGACTTACGGGACCGATCCCATTTGTGAGGTTCGATAGTGGGGACTCGCAGAGGACACGAGGACGAAGCTTAGGGATGTTCAAGTAAGCTTTTGAAGTTCGGGTGAGACGACAGCTACTTTTTGACCGAAGTCGTGTGGTAGTTATGGGTGGACGACGAAGGATGCCGACGATGGTGGTAGTAGGTGATGGGGAGTTATCATCTTTTTGCTTTAGCCTCTCGGGTGTCTGTTTTTATTTCACTTGAACAATGTATTTAAAGCTCTTGTTATATATAAAAGTATCTATTTTCGAAATTTGTTGATTGATCCGATTGTGTGTATGTTATACGGAGTTAAGGAAACCTATGTATAAGGACAGAACTTTTAGGTGTCGTGCCCGCCTATTGTTTGGAATGCACTTGTATTTAGTTCGGTCTTCCGCATGCGCCCTATTATATGAAATAAAAGATTAAAACAGAATGCGATTAGAGCATGGATTAAGGTCGGGGTCCCGATATTATTGGTATCGGAGCATGGATTAAGGGCGGGTCCCGACACTTGTAGACCCATTTTTTTCGAATGTACCTTTTAGGGTGCTCTTGTGAGATTTGTGGGTAGACGTGGGGTTAACCACGGGTCCTATACCCTATCGTTTTGTAGCCGTTAATGTGCTAGCCTATGGTGGAAGTTTGCTTTGGGACCTCTTCCCTTTGTACAAGGTGAAAATAGTAGTAATAAGGCTAGTACGCAGGTGGAGGTGGGGATGTGATAGCGGGACTTTTGGTTGAACGCACAGCAAGTACCTTTTTGGCAAGCCGTGGTGGTATGAAGATGGACGAGGGCAATAGTCGTGGTGATGTGGTGGCAGCCATGATATAGTTTTCCCGACCTCCCAGCTATCTTTTGACTATGTCATATATGGAATTGACATAACTTATATAAAAATAGAATAAGATGTTTACGATATTTGTTGAATGACCTTATTGATTTAGGCAATACTTTCTTAAGTATCGTGTCTACTTCCCCTTATTGCCCTTGTATGATGGCATGATGTGTTTGTTTCGACAGTCTTCTACATGCACCTTGATATATATATATATAGACACACACAATCGGATTAAAAAGAGCTCGTTAGTAGGTGGCGATCCGGGACGCTAGAGTTCAAGACAAGACAATTGAAACTCCCTATGTCCGTGGTGATAAGGAACTTGCAGACATATTCACCAAGGATCTCTCTAAAGATTTTTCCCAAACTACAGTATCCAAGCTAATCTTTGATGACATCTTCGTTTCAGCTTGGAGGGGGAGCGTTGGAACAATAACGACACCATATCATCTTAATCCCAATATAGAAGGAGATTTGGTTGGGTTGTACGATCGCTGTACTTATCAAATTTATTACTGTAACTCATTGTATTGCTCTCTGTTAAAAGATAATGAGTCATCCCTAAAGAAAACAAGATGAATTGGAGATTTACTAGGGTGGATGTAAGCTTCCAAGGGATTATGCAGTTGGTCATCTGAATCACGTTCCTTTGAGTGTCCCTCATCTCTTCTTTTATCTCTCTTCTATACATAATCATCATTAAATCACATTTTCATCGGCAATGTAAACCTTCCTCGGATTAGATTCCCAAGCATACGGTATTGCCTTGTTACTAGCCCAAGTTCTTTGTTAAAGCCACAACCCCGGTCAACCCGTTCGCTGTGCTTGATGTTGCGATTGAAAGAGTGCTTCAAATAGGAATTGGAGTGACGTGCTTCTTGTTGACGTCCATGGCGACTCTCTTCGGACACGTCGCCGAGACGGTGATGTGCTTCGTCTGCAAGTTCGATGTTGGCCTCCATGGGAATGTTGACAAATCTTTTTGGCTGAGCATCTCCAGGCATATCTAGGAGTTTATGCGACTCAGAAGATCAAAGATTTACATAGAGATTGTACAGACCTCATAATTAATTGTACTTCCCAGGAAAAATGCAGTGCGAGTCAGTCCAATCAAGTGTATAATTATTTGATGATTTGTGTTAATGCCGAGTAGCTGGAGTTTTGTTTAACCATAAATCTTCATGAGATTAATATACATGGACATATATGCATGCACATAGATCCATGAACATGCTTTGAGTCATCGACGGACTTGTAAATCATGTCTCTTCTGCCATGTCATCATCATAACTTTTTTAAATAATATTAGGGAGATGTTACCTAAAAGTTATAGGCATTCATGGGATTGGTCTATGTATCTTTCATGATCAATGGCTGACCTTACGATACGTATAATTAACTGATTTCTTGGTCATCTAGGTCATTTCGAGAGGGTACTTGAGAGGAGATTCAATCTAGACAAAACCCTTGTTTCCATAGATTATTGACTTTGGTACCTTCGCTTGCCGGATTTACCGTTTCGCTTCCCAAATAGAAATGCATTGCTTACTTTCTCTTTCCCCGAAATATGACACACTTGAAGACTCCGCGGATATATTCCAATTCTTGTATATATGTAGATCCGATGAATCGAAGGATAAATCCTGTCTTCTAAGAAGGATTAATATTCAATTTATAAACTCAAAGTGCTAATCTCTTCCACATACCATAAGGCGAGAGACTCAAAAAAAAAAATGAACTGGTTGGAAGATTCGAGCAAACTATTCCTTAAATTGGGGAAAAGTGTTAAAAGAATCTCAAACCTATTGCATTTGTGCTAATTGAGTTCTAAACTTTTTAATTATACAAATCTAGTTCTAAACATTTTGTATTTGTGTCCATTAAATCCATTCAGTGAATTTTGGTCGAAAGTCGTTGACGGGAACACCAATCGTCCTATGTGGCTCGGCTAGCATTGATGTGGACACCTTTTTTCATAATTTTTTAATAATTTTTTTGGTTTTTTCCTCCTTTTTTTCTTTTTCTTCTTGTTACTCTTTTTTTATATATATATTGAGGCCGGTGACCTTCATCGGAACTAGGCGAGGGCCGCGACACCCTCGCTATATGTGGGCTAGGTAAGGGCGCCACGGCCCTCGCGGTGTTTGGGCGAGGGCCTCACCGGCCCTCAATCTTAAAAAAGTAAAGAATAGAAAAAGAAGAAAAGAAGAAAAACCCACAATAAAATATATATTAAAAATTATGGAAAAATGTCCACGTCAGCTATTCTACGATCAAAGTTAGCCGAATGAAAATAATTGGCTCAATTATAAAAGGTTTGGGACTAAATTACCGTAATTAAAATGTTTAGAACTAAATTTGTATACATGCAATAGGTTTATGACTTTTTGGACACTTTTCCCTTTCAAATTGAGAGAAACTAATATTGATGTCCGGATGTACATAGGTATACATGGTAGGAAGAGAAGGCCGTCAGCATGATTATTACATAATATATTAAGCATGATTGGTTTGTTTTGTACGCATTAACTTATCTCTTTTTATATAAACTCACTTGGACGATTAATCATTGCCTAAAGCCCGTGTTCTATTTGTAACACCCTCAGTCTTGAAGCTCCACAAATTTGGGGAATCAGAGGATGGATCGAGAGCAAGAGGAGATGCAATTCCTTGGTTTGTTTGGCATCATCAAGGAATCCATCAAGATCATCTTCACATGGAGGGAGATCTTCAGCCAAATCACACTCGCCCTCATCCTCCCTCTTTCCTTCATCTTCTTAGCTCACATCGAGATCTCCGACTTGCTCTTCGGAAAGATCCACCACGATGAGGGCAAACTCGACCGCACCATAGCCGACACCCCCACATACAATAAGGTCGTCAACCACCTGACCTCGGACAGAATCGAGCTCTGGTTCTTTAGGGCCGTCTACTTCATCCTGTATCTCATCTTCTCTCTTCTTTGCACGTCCGCGGTTGTGTACACGATCGCATGCGTGTACACCTCGAAACCGATTACTTTCCGGAGAGTGATAAGCGTCGTCCCGAAGGTGTGGAAGAGGCTCATGATCACATTCATATGGAGTTTTCTCGCTGTCTCCGTCTACAACCTCGTGACTTTTCTAGTCTTCTACCTCTTGCTTTCTCTTATCGACTCTGCCGCCATCAGAATAGCCCTATTCTTCATCCTCCTCATCTTATACCTCTCTGGGTTTGTGTATATCTCAGTAATTTGGCACTTGGCTTGTGTGATCTCAGTCCTAGAGGACATCCATGGTATTCAGGCCATGTTCAAGAGCAAGGACCTGATCAAGGGTAAACTCGGGGTGTCGATAGCTATCATCCTCTTGCTAACGATTGGGTCCGCAGCAATCCAAACAATGTTCAACGTCTTTGTGGCCTACGGATCCGGATCAGGGTTTGTGAGGTTAGGGTTTGCGGTCCTTTGTTTCTTGCTCCTGTTCAAGCTGTTCCTCTTCGGCCTCGTTGTGCAGACCGTGATCTACTTCGTGTGCAAGTCGTACCACCACGAGAACATCGACAAGTCAGCGCTCGCAGATCATCTCGAGGTTTATCTCTTGGCCGAATACGTCCCTCTCAAATCCCAGGACCTACAGCTAGAGCGAATAGACGCATGACCCGACCTTTCTAATATTGTCCAGAGGTTCCGGGTGCATCTGTCCTTCACGACCCTACACCAAGATGATCACGGAAACAATAAAGAAGCAAAACAAGATGCTCACCTCTAGGCTCTAGTTTAGACGTAATTGCTACCTACTTGAGTCATCTATTTACTTCATCTAGTTTTCTATGAGAGTGATTGTTACATTCTTGGATTACACGCAGTTGGCAAGTTGTCTTTTAAATATTTGATATGTGTTCGATTGTTTTTGGCCCTTTACTCCGTGTCATTTTATGTAAATAAGACATCATCGGCCGGTTTTCATCCATGGCTATGCGAGATTCTATTCTTGTTGTAAGATGGGTAAAAGGGTAAAAATACCCACGTTTGTATCGATATTCCGGCGACATCTCCAAAGTAGTGAGAGAATTTTGTGATGTTGACTGAAGCAACGAACACTTTTTCATCCTCCCCCGTCCTTCAACGCCGATTGAGGGCCGACCAGGACTATTATAGCGACAGTTTGGTTCTTCTGCTGATTGTCCGGCCCGAGACATCTCCAAAGTAGTAAGTTTTATGTCATTTCACACTTGCTTTTTTATGATTGTCGAATCGTCACATCAGCCACTCTCGATCCGATTTGGTTAATTTTACATCTCTCCTCATAAAATTACGGAGACAACAGCCTTAATTTGATAATTTGTTGCCACACAAAATTTTTTTCGGATGGAGATTAGCAAAGCTGTGTGTTCTGAAAATAATGTAGAAAGAAAAGTTCATGGAATCAATTTGAATTGAGTACTGAAGTAAGATTGGAAAATCAACAAACTAATGTTATGTTTTATCAATAAATAAGTAAAAGTAACTTTCTTTACTTAGAAATTAGTTAGTTTTCCAAGTGGCAAGTAGCTTTTTTTATAGCAAATTTTTTTCCGCAGCAAATAAAATACTATATGGTTATATCCGTAATCCAACAAATACATACATGAGAAAACAATTACCAAAAAAGTTTAAAATTTATTGCAATTGTGCCAATTCAATTCTAAATTTTTTTTTTGCCAATCCAATCCTAAATTTTTTACATTTATGTCAATTCTATTTATTTGCCCAATTGGCGCCGACGTAGAGCTAACATGTCCAATTTTTAACAATATCTTAATACTTTTGCAATTGTTATTATTTATTTAAGTTTTTTTTTCTCTTTTTTTCTTCCTTCTTCCTCTTGCCTACCACCAAGCCCGACGACCGGCCAAGGGATGAAGGCCGCCGAGGCACGACCTCGCGGGGGCCGGTCGTCAAGCTCGACGGGTAGCTAGAGGAAGAATGGAGGAAAAAATGAAAAAAAAAAGAAAAGGAATAAATAAATAAATTCAAAAAAATTAAAATATTAGTAAAGATAGGTCACGCTAGAGCCGACAATATCATGTCAATCGGCAAGCCAAATTGATTGAATTAGCACAAATATAAGAGGTTTAGAATTAAATTGACAAAAAAAAGAATTAAGACTAAATTAGCATAATTACAATAAATTAATGATTTTTTTGGTAACTTTTCCACACAAACGATAGAGATATAGGAGTTAAGGGGTGCTGAAACATAACAACCCAATAATAGTTAATAACAATGATCCCAGCAACTCAAACTATGAAAGCCCCATGGCCTCTCTTCTTGGCATAAGCATGTCAACGGCACCACCATGGCGACCCTTCACATATCTTCATTTTTATAAATCCCATTCACTTACTAAGCATAACCCGAAATTGAATAGATCAAACTCCCTCTCCTAGATGGTTTTGAATGCTTTTAACGAGGGTAAGGATATATCAATTTCGAAAAGGAAATGACATTTTCATTAGGGACACAAGAATAATGGGCGTGAAAGTACAACGTGGTCTTCCCAAATATGATTCAAATATGTCTTTGGCATTCTCCAATGTAGATGTATGAAATATGGTCATGCGGTAAGTTTTACGAAGTATTGTTTTGGAATAATTTTTATAAGACATTTGATAAACTTGTCATAGTTATTGCACCCCATAATTACCGCATTCTTTAGGAAGTTGTTTAACCTATTTCTTAGTTTACATAGTTTTAAAATATATATTATCAAATGCACAAATCACAACAGTTAATAGCCTGGCTACGACGTGGCTTAGCCATACTCAACACCAAAATAACACTCAGTCTCGAAAAGTAAGAAATTTAACTTGGTTGATAACCTATGCAAGGGATTAGTAAGTTCTCGTATAAGTAATAATATTGGATATATCTAAAATCAGTCTTATTTATAGGTAACTATTAACTTAGAACCTGTAATAAAATAACTACCGACATATCTAATGCATAGTCATCAACTTCTCTGTATTATAATTAAGTAGTAATTTTATCTATTTTTACATGGCAACACATAATTATTCAGCGCATGACATCATTTTTACTTTGAAAATCAACTTATTGAAGAAGTTGATTTTTCCACTTTTGTTTAGGAGCAAAATTTGACTTTTTTTTTTTTTTACTTATGAAAGTAGCTTGGAAATAGAAAAATGAAGTTACGTGATCAAATCGAGTTATACTCTAGAAGTTGCGTTATCAAATAGATTTTTCTTGCGAAAGATGATGTAAATAAGAGCGATTTCCTTTTAAAAAAAACTAGATAACGACAATTAAACTAGATAACGACACATAAATAGTTTTTTAGTAAGAGAAGATCGATATTTCGTTTTTGAAAAAAAAATGTACAAAGTGTCTTTGAACCAAGAGTACGTACTTGACAAGTCGGTTCAAAGACACTCCTGAAGTCGAGACGATGAAGTCGAAACTTTGATAATTCATTCCAAGCATGGGACGCTATTACACGACTCTACTCGGCGGTAGTTATCCAAAAATGACATGAAGTCTCATTTCCCCACCATCACCCTCAAGTTGAGAGAAAATATTTTTCTTCCCTTAATCCTAGATAATACCTCTCGAATTTTAGGTTTAAAGTTCAAACGAAGCAATTTAAAGACTTTTACTCAATCCAATAGTGGTGTTTTTCATAATTTCGTAAAAAATGGAAACGAAAAGATTGGTTGTTTTTTTTTTTGGTGGAAAAAGAAAAGGAAGATGATGACGATGAAGGGCTTTTTTTTCAAATTAGGCTAAAAAGGAAATTACCAAATAGGTCGAAAAAGAAGTATTTGCGGAATGGGTGTTGCTCGGCACCCGAGTGCCGAGCAACAAGCTTGCTCGGCGGTTTAAGTGATGAGCAAGCCTTTGCCCTGCACTACCATTTCTATTTTTTAAAAGAAACAAGAAAAAAATAATTTTTTTGGGAGGGGGTTTGACTTATTTTCGTAAAAAAAAATTTAGTCCTAAATCGGAGTATTTGCGGGCGCCTAAAAAATTAAAATAAAAAACAATCAAATCATTTTTTCTTATATTCTTACTTGCGAATTGTGAGTATTTTATCTAGGGTTTTTCTATTTATTTAAATTAATTTTTGGCGTATTTTCTTTTTGTCCACGTGATAATAACTCTTTGCGAAATTTTAAGTGCTCGATTATGTAGAAGTGCGGAACAAGAAGATCAAAGAGTATAATAATCAACCACAACCCTTGATAGAGAGAAGTCTCGAAATATTTGCGCGTGATTAGAAATGAGAATGTCAAAATACAACCTGGCCGTAGACACGTAACGATGGAATACCGGCTCGAGTTGCGGGATGCGTTTAAGTCAAATATCGCACGATTTTTCCCGAATCTAATTGCATCGTTGGTTTGGCGTTGGTGTGATTCATCAAGTTAGATTCGAGTTTAATAAATCAATGTAAACTTTATTTGCAGTAGCGGCGAGCAATCGCGAAGATTAGCTCACGTATAACAAATTGAATAATAACAAAAATGATTAAAAGAAAACAAGAAAAAGAAACTGAAAAATGTTTAAAAGACAAGAAAAATGTGCTGAGCAAAGGCTTGCTCCGCAGTTTGAGTGCCGAGTGAGACCCATTTTGGTAAATTATTTTTTTACCTATTTTGATAATTTCCTTTTTTGTTTTTAGCCTAATTTGGATAAAAGCCCGACGATGAAAATCTCTCTTGTCCCCAAGAAATTGCAGACAGCTGACAATGGGGACACGCCATTACAACTGCAGAGCACCCATTTCTCATCTCCTTCCTGGGCATCCTCCAAGCTCGAAACCCCCAAGTATCCACCCTCAGACCGTGAACCCACCACCCTCCGTTTCACGGACCAAGAACCCCTCGAGCAGACGGCTCTTCCTCCTCTCTCTTTCCCGGCGCGCGCTCTCCTCCTCGCCGCGGCCACCAACGACGCGGCCAACGTCCTCCATTGCTACGCTTTGGAGGGTTTCGACCCCGTGAGCCCCGATGAACGAAGCGCGAGCGCCGCCAAGTCTCGGAGGGTAGCGGAGGCTGTGGGGCTGCTGGAGAAAGGGCGAGAATTGCAGGCTCAGGGTGATTTTGGCAAAGCCCTCTTCTACTTCACTCAGGTGTGTCTGCCTTTTTTTTATCTCTTGAACTTTTTTTTGGTTCTTGTTGAATCCTGCGTTTGCTCCTGTTAGTGTGAGGACTTAGCTGGAATGCGTGCTGCGAGAGCGTTGAGGCATAGTGAAGTCGAATCGCGCACTGGAGCTTTTAGAACAGTTTGTAACGGTGTTAACGTGATTTTTGAATCTCGATACTCGCCTCGGTTCTTAATTTTTTCCTGCGAGATTCCGAACTGGTGGGAGTAATCGAAAGGTGCCTGCTTTTTAGTTTGTGAGTGGTGTTCTTGATTGGATTTTTTAGAAGTTGATTGAGTGTATAACATTGAAAGAGGAACTCGATCCCATCATCATCAGTTAGATATGATTGATACTTCTCTGGTATCTTTGACCATTTGTGAAACGTCAACTGTACTGGAGTCGTCTATTACGCGGAAGTCCTGCTCCTGTCACAAGAATCTTTTGAATTTTCACGTATATGAAATTAAAGTTCCTACTAGGTTAAGTAGAAGGAAATGACACCTACGGTGATCTGTATGAGAAGGTATTATTGAGGAAGAATGAACTCTTATCAATGCAAGCCAGTGATATCTGTGACTCCCTTCATCCCCTCGGTGCAGGAGCCTCTTGCATTGGCCTTGATATCTAGTCAACATTCCGTTTGTACTTGAATATTGCGAAAACATTTGAAGTTCCTAATTTGACTTTGTTTTTCATCTAATTCAAGGTGATCGAAGGTTATAAAGATTTCGCATTATCAGAATATGCAAGAGTCGGGAGGGCGTTAGCGTTGTATGAGGTTGGTGATAGGGAAGAAGCCATTGCAGAGATGGAGGATGTTTCCATATCATTGAAGGGATATCCAGGTACTTGTGAAAAATTAACATTGGTGCAATCCTTGAGAAATGAAAAGTTTGGTGTTCCCATAGGGATAATGTTTTGCAATGTATGTACAGAAGTCCATGCAGCTCTTGCAGCAGCCTTATACGTGGACAAGCATGCCCCCTTGCTTGCTGAAAACCAGTTCACAATTGCAACCCTACTGGATCCCCACTACACAGATCTTTCGTATGTAAAAGAGACGAAGCACTGGCCCCCGAGTTTAGTCAGTTCATTACAGCAATTCATCACACTTACATAAACAAATAGTTATCATGTTTCCTACGCAGCTGATCAGCAAGAACTGATTCGCATTGTCGTATAAGTGTTTATATCTTATTCTTTTTGGACCTGTATGTAATCCAATTCGCCGAGAGAAAGTTAGGCTGTATAGTAGAGCACATGACTGAGATGGATCATTGTACTCGCTCTTTGATGACCTTTGCAGCAAAATGGCGCCTGATGATTTTTCTACCCCCGTTATCTGTGCTAAATCCTTTATCTTTGTGCTCTGTGTGATTATGAAAAATTGCACTTAGCTTTGCCTCAAAGGACAAACTGCATCTTGATCGTTACTGCTATTTTTGAGCTGTAGATGTATGGGCTATGGATAAATATTTGTGGTAGCTACTTTTGTAAGCTTGCTTGTTCACCATCAATTTTTTATACTTTCTTGTCTATTGACGGATGACCTCTTTGATGTACTGACTCTGACTATCAGCGGAAAAAAGATATCAGCATGCCTGTTTGGCTGCACTACCCATGAGAATTGTCTTTACCTCTAAAAGTAATGCAGAGAAGGGGAAACAAACAATGCGGCTATCTGTGGACGTTTTCATTAGCATTAGGATGGGAAGAAGCATTCATAGGATGGTTAGCGTTTACCTAGAGAATGCCAAATTTGTCATTCTAACCATCTTCAGGGACACTTTGTCAAGTGCTAATACCAACATACTGTTTGCGCTTTGGGAAAGCAATCATTGGGCAACAAGTCATGGCAACAACATGCTACAGCATTCCCTTGAATTAGTTTGCTGTAGTTCAAATTCTAAAGCAAGTAGGATATACTTTGACCCTTGGACTTTTGTCACTCATATCCCGAACCATGCCTGGAAGCTTCAGTGAATTCGGTGGTTCGTCTGATACACATTTGGGATTTGTTTTCATTGCAGGATGGCAGGAGGACAGCTCCCTTTCCTTAATTTCGTCTTGGTCATACTGAGAGACCTCTTTTTTTTGCGCATATGAAAATATATCCCCAAGAAACCCTTTTAAGTGCTCTATCCTATATTATGAGGTACTTGCTCTTGATTACATATCCAGCATGTAAAGTGTTTTAATTTTTTGCTCTTGCCAAGAATGCTTGAACTTGAGATGCTTGCTTTTTGACCCTACTCCTCGAGTGTGATTGTTACTATTGTTATCATCACTATTATTATGTTTGGCGTGAGGATTGTTAACTATTTCCCATTAGTTTGAAAGTGCTTTTGGAGCTGCAAATTGTCCTTCTGTTTTGCCTTTCCTGCAAGAAACAGGGGGCTCTTTTTACCAACCCAGTTTATAGCATAGACAACAATCACACTGAAAGGTTACGCCCATACACTCTACAGTCATATTGACAGATACCTACTATGATTCTTTTATTCTTGATTGCATGTTTTTGTTTGTGGGTCTTTTTTTAAAAAAATTTTTTAACGTCGTACCTACCAGGAACCTCCTTCTAGATGGACTTCACATCAAAGAACATGCACGCGTGAGAGTTAATACGAAGTCTCTGTCTTTCTGGTAAAAATTGGTTTTCATGTGGGTGCCAATCACACCATGTGCATGCCTTTATCGAGTGATTTCGGGCACATGTTTTGTTATGTTTGGACGGGTTGCTTGATGCTACTGTTTAGGCATGTAGGAGAAGTCTTCAAAGTTCTTGGTTTGAATTTCTTCTGTCCACGGAGTTTGGTAGCTGCATTGGGTCACCTAAGCAAAGTTCAACGGACTGCTCTGTGACTTGTAATCTCCTTTCAACTTGGCAAACTGACCTATCTGTATCTGTTTGTGAAGACCTAAAGAGCAGAGCAGTTGCAGATTAGCTTATATTAGCAAGAACTTCGGCAAGATGTGTAAAGCGGACAAGGCTATGCTTTTTTCGTATAAATAGCATTGAATGGTTAAACGATAGTTCGAGTCATTCAGATAAGAGAACTCTGGCCAGTTTAGACATTCTCAAATTGACAAGGTTCTGATTTCTGCCATGTTCAAGTTACTTAACCAACGGTGAATGTTGCAATAGCACCATACTTCTGTCTTCTTTTCTTGTGTTTTTTGGCATGTTCTTGCAGTTTTTGAAAGAAGGGGGGGGGTGGGGGGGTGTGGAGTAAGGACAACATCCCCTTGAACTAGATGATTCCATGTTGAAAATTCATGATACCCTTCCCCTTGTCGATGTCGCATGACGTGCTCCACACTGTTGTGATGTTGACTCAATAAAGCCTAATTGGCATGGCTCGAGGATTTTTATGCATGTATTCCCAAAAGGCCTTTTGCTTTAACCTGTCGTGAATTCCACTTGTGGCTAGTGCCAGTCCCAATTCCACATTAGACAGCTACTTTAGGACATATCGGTTCTGGGAAAGTCAACAATACTTGAACTTAGCCTGCTTGCTTTTGACCCTTGTTCCGAAAGGATGGTCGGTTCTCTGTCGTTGAAGCATGGGAGTGCTTTGCTGTTGCTCCTGTAGTCAAGTCCTTCATGCAAGAGAAATTAGGGCTGCCGCCTACTGGTTCATTTTATGGGCTGAAAGCGTGGACCCCCTTTCTTCGAAAAACCTCCCTCTTTTTCATATGCTTCAGTGATATTTTGGTTCAGTTTCCGCACATCAAACTAAGCCGACCGCTCCAACTCGGACTCGGTAACAGACCGGCTAGCAAATTGGGACTAAGGAACTTGCGGAAATTCTCTTTCTCATGACCCAAGAAGCATAACAGTCTCTTAAGTTTGTATTGTTTGTGTCTTTTTGTCGGTACGGAACACCGGTTCTTGAAGAAAACTTCTGATGTTGGTATTCAATTTATCAATCAACATATGTTGGTCTTTAAACCACTCTTTCTTTGGTGTCTTTACCTCAAGGTTGGGGTTAGGTAAAGTGCATTCTTGATCATGCGTTGAATGACCGGCCAAAATGGAGACTTTTGCTCAAAGCATCTAATTTTAAAGCTGATTGAGTGGATCCATAAGCAAGGGATGGAAAAGATTTGGACAAATGACTCTTGTTTGTTTCGCTAAACAATGTTAGATAATGTACACTCACGTTAATATTATACGACATAAGAGCTAGCAATTTGAACTCAAAAAGCAGGCCGGCAACCTCGGCGAAGAAATCCCGGTATGAGATTTCTGAATGAGCTTAGCTACAGAGAAGGTTCATTCAAGAGCACTCCTTACTTCACCCTTTTTTATTATGTGCCTATAAACTTAGCTGGATTTTTCAGAAAGCAAAGTGAGCGAGCGTTCTCTGAAAATCTCGAGCATCAGACATTTTAAAGAGGGTTTTTTTTTTTTTTTTTTTGGTTTGTTTTTTGGCTTTGACTAAATGATACTAATATGAGCACCATAGTCTTTGTGAAAGACTCTTCTTTTTTTGTTTGAACCGGAACTATAGCAGGTACTGATGATTTTCCTAATAGTTCTTAAAAAGACCCAACTTTTTCCAGGGCCACCGTTGCATCCAGAATATACTCGAAAACAGTTGCTTTCTCCGAAATCTTATTAGAGTTGTTGAGACAGAAATTGATATTTATATAGGGGATGATGTTACATGAAATATAGACAATACCAGTAAAGGGAGTGAGTGATGGCAAATCATAATCAAGATCCACATAGACATCAGATCAGACATCCTAATCAAGTCCCAGTATTCAACAATTCCTGCTTTGATTCCCCTTTTTTTCTATAGCATACATGTTTTTCCTTTTTGCTTTGATGTTTTTTCTCCCGGGACTAGATAGATGATCCAAGCACTTTGAGCAGCATCCTGGCCTTTGTCTTGGTCCTACCACTACACTGGCTTTGTAGAAGAAACAGCAGCTGTGTCAAAACTCCTGCCCTGATTGCCTCTTCACGTGCCGAAGATGAATCACAACATATGATCATAAGGGAATCGACCGCGCTGTCGCTCCCTTCATGACTTGATGCTCCAAAGACCATCCTGACGAGAGAGGATATGCCGTTTGGGTTATCGAGCAATGCCTCTTTCGCCTGGCCATTCACTTGAAGCAGTCGCTCTATCGCGGACACCGCTAGTGGAGAGAAGCATCTTTCGCGTCTCTCCTTTTCGGCGGACAAAGCTGAAATGTGGGCAACCAGTCCATCCACCGCGCCTTCTCTCACCAGATTCCTCCCATTCGACTCTAGGGAACATAGCGACCATACCGCCCTGACTGCCACCTCGGAAACTCCGGAGTTTTCGGGAAGGAGGAGAATTATTTGACTAAGGAAATTGCGGTTTCTGCCGAGAACAGCACAGAGATCTTTCGTTTCTGAAGATGACGAGATTGTATCCACAACTTGGCAAATGCCGAGCTTGATACTATTTGTGCCGTGTTTGAACAAATTCACCAACGATGCTTGTTTAGAGTCTTCTTTGAGTATGTCCAGTGACTTCACTCCTCCATTGGCCAGCAATTGCAGAGTACAAGCCAGTGCTTGTTCTAGGAACTTTACATAGTCAAGGGAGAGTTCGGATTCCACTTTCCCAAGGATCAGTTCCAACAACAAAGGGATGAAACCCAGCTGGAGAAACAAACTACACCTCGACGTGGATTCCTCGCACAGAACACTGATTTCCTCTAGAGCTTGGAGCTTACTGACCACGCTCGCCTCCTGGGACTCAAGTGTACTCTTCAGTGTGGCCACCAGGGAGTGATCAGGATCAACTGTCTCGAGACCGGTATTGAACTGGTGGCGGGTCTCTAGCCACCGTTCTATCAGATGGCGGAGAGTGTGGTTGGGGACGACGGACAAGTCGTGGAGCTTCTGCATTGTAACGGGGCAGGTGAGGTTGCCGGCAGCTAGCCATTTCTCAATGCTGGGTCTGTCATAGGTCTGGCCAGTGCAAAGAGTGACTGGATCTGTGAACAAGTCGAGGCTTATCGGGCATCTGAACAAATGGGGCATGCCCGTTTCAGCCTTCTTCATGAGGATCAAGATCAACCTCAATCGAAAAACCAAGGAACAAACGATGGTGCCGGTGACGCGAAGTCGCAACTCCACGCTAGCAATGAAGAGCAAGATAGGCAAGACAGGGAGTGCAGAAAGTTAAAGATCTTAGGTGGAAGGAATCAGATGAGAACACCAGCATGAAGACACTAGATGAGAAAGAGAGCTAGGGAGAGGGAGACGAGGCCAAAAGATGGGTCTTATCCTTGGTGAAAAGAGCAAGAGACGGCCACTAGAAATATGGAATAACATTTGGAAGATGGTCCCCCCGCTCAACTTTCTCCATCGCTCTCTCAGACTGCAATGTATCCATCAAATTGGTCAAACTGACGCACTGAAGAGGGAAAGTTGGGCGTTTTCTTTGAACTGTGATTCTTCATAAATAGGTTGGCTTGATATGTGTCTGTGCGAGCGAGTGAGAGAGAGAGAGAAGTGTAAATCACTCCGACGTCCATCGTATGTTGACCAAATTCTTGGGGAACTTATTACTTTGAAATCTAAATAGCTGCATATTTCTGTCAATACATCCAGAGAATCCATCGAAAGAAATTCGAATTCATCGCGATGAATAAAGTTACTAAGCGAACAAGGGGCATATATAGTTAGAATACACTAAACTCCTATATAAGAGGGATACGAGACTTCATCGTGCATAACGACTGGTTTGCTTTAATGAAAAAAAAAAAAAACAAATGGCCCAATCGGTTAAGCTAATTCACACTTTTACTTCCACAGGGCTAATTAACACAACTTTGAGATTGAGGTACACAGTGTGAATATACACATACACACGCATATTTTATTAAGTGGATGGCAGAGTGCCCAGGACATCATGTCATCAAACAAAATATCTTAGAGACAGGTCCCTCCCTGATCTTCACATGAAAGAACAACATAACAAAACAAAGTAGAGCCGCAAGAATATAAAACAGCCCATGTTTTCAGGGATGACTTTCAATCCCCACTTATGATTTGGAGCCACATTTACATATACTACAGTAAATTTGAAGCCAGACCAGAACAATCAACTCTTTACTAAAAACCAAAAAAGGGTATCGGATAGTAGATTCTCTTGATCTTGGAATACTGACAAGACTTCCTCCTCACATAACTTTCAACACATGTGCTGCAAGTTTCTAGAAATGGAGAGCTACCCTCCACACTCCGCACCTAAATTTTTTTTGCTTTTTGACTCATTTAGTTCAACAAACCCTCCTCCTCTTCCTCTTCTTTTTTTTTTTTTTTTTTTATTGGCAACTTTAGGAAGCGTGAAAAATTCGTTAAAAAATTAAGAATCAATTTACTTTCTCAATTAAAAGAAACTTCTTAATATGATTCAACAAGATGAGTACTCAATAGTTTTACTTTTATCTCCTTGGTTGTGATTACTTAGCAATGCCGATAAGCTAGTAGATAAATCTTCTATTATGTGAACATGAGCTCTATTAGGAGTAAAAGTGAGTATGTGTTTGGAGAAAATAAGAAACTTAATGTTTCTTTCCTTGCATGATGACCCAAATGAATGCATTATGCAAAATTTTGCACTCATTCGGTGCTCAAGTATTTATTTGAATAAGTGTACTTAATTAGTGATTGGTACAAGAAACTTAGAAATGTTGACATGGTCATTGCAAAATTTAATTTGTAAGATTAAGAGTACTTACTAATCTGAACATCCGTGAAATAGAATTGCACTACATTTAACAAAAGTCTCATTTATTATTTTTATGCACAGTAATTTTGTAATATCTCATGATTTTTTGTTCTTCTTTTGGTGATTAAGCAAAATTCTTTTCATTTTTAGTGGAACATTTACCGATTGAAATTTCATTATCTTATCTTTTGGTTTTTAATTTCTTCCTCCCCGCTCCGCCCGCTGCCACCAACTCTCCGCCATCGGCCGCGCCCTAACCACTATCGACACCGCGAGTAAAAAATAAATAATATTTTATTTTTCAATAGTAAATAATATTTTCTAATAATAAAAATTTATTTTTTAAAAGAAATTTAAATTTTTGAAAATGAAGTAGAAATTTTTCATAAAATATTTTGTGCTAATAATATTTTAGAGTTAGAAATTTTCAACCGTTATCAAACGGACTACGTTCCATAAACATAAATTTTATGTCGTTATCAAAGACGTTTTGTTGCTCAAAAACTCATCCAGAAACTAAAAATAGAAAAATCTCTCGAAATTGTTTCTAGAAATAAAATGGTTATCATGCACGGCCTTAGTTTCTCAATAGTTCATAGGAATACTTTGAACTCCCATCCGACCATATGTTGCTAAATGTTTCGACTTTGGACATGGGAGTTGGAACATGGCCAACTTAAACGGTTTTTTATTAACTTCATTTCTTCTTTTGATAAACAAAATAAAAACATTTCCACAAATTAGGGTCTCCATTGTGGATTTTTCATAAAACACGTTAGAGCAATAAGGTTGTGTCTATATATATAGCCAATTAGTAATTTTAATCAAGATAAAATCAATTAGATCTGAATTTTTTCTTACAAGTTTGATTTGTATGCTTTTCTTTAGGTTCCCAATTCCTTTGTCCAATGTGAGAAATGCATGTGCTTGCACTTTAGAAAAAAAAAATGAATGCGATAGAGAGAAAGAGAGAGAGCGAGAGAGAGCACGCCAAGTAACACCAAAGAGACAAACCAAAAGACGAAAAGAGGCCACTAACCTCCATCAAAACCTTGCTAAACTAGAGTTTAGATGTGAATAAAAGTTTGACCTTTGACCGCTAAGTTGTCTGGAATTGGCGTTAGGTAATGATGATGTCGATTAAAGTTCAATAGCATAACTTGCTGGTCAAAATCGACTTCGCTGTCGACCTTCACAAATCATTGGCCGAGCAATTGGCGTACGGCATTTATTTTTATTGCTTGCCATTAACAAATAGCACACAATACAAAATTATCAAATTACCCTTTGGATTAAAATAATAAAAAAATATTTAATTTAAAGTGTGGTAGAGGCATTAAGGACAAACTTCCATTAACTTTCTTTCCCTTCAACTTGATGGTCGTGCTTCGACCCAAAAAAAAAAAAAACAACTACACACACCCCTTGATGGTCGTGCTGATTGCTACAGGTTAATCTGTGGTCTCTGACAATGACCACGGACACATAGTCTCCCAATTAATTTGGTCGAACTATTGCTTGGACCATACATAGATAGATGGTTAATTTTTCAAGCCCCCCTGTCCCTTTTCACGTGCAATTGCCGTAGGTGGAGGTAACACACCACAAGCATAGTACGGGTCAAAGTAAAACTCTAGGATCTTTTCGACGAAAATTGATTGGAAGGAGAAGAAAATTTTCATCGTCAAGACTTTGAATCCACGCCCTATTTATCGAAGGAAAAAATCGTACCAAAAAAGAAGGAGATCACAACTCTAGTTTGAGTGCGATTATTAGTCTTCACTAATCATTTGCTAATGCCCTGATAATTGATTTCAATTGAACCGAGTCATGTCAAGCCGGCCGCTATATTTAGTATTTCTTCGAGTTTATGTTTATAAAATTGTTTAGCTTTTCAATTTTGCAACTTGTTTTAATATAATGCCTTTTTAGAAATTATCCTATTGTTTAATTAAATAGTAGCATTTTGCCTGTTCAGGAAATAAAACAACACCAACGCATGTCATGAGAAAACTCAATGCAGCAGAAATCACAAACTAATCTGTTGCTCAAAATTATGTTAAAAGCGCTTTTCAATAAATCCCAAATTGATTAAACCGGAAAGGACTAATAATTGAAACTTTTTTGTTTAGCTCTTTTCATTGCCAAAAGCTCCAACCATTAGTGATTTTATATACGGTAATCAAAGTCATTTTCTCATATCATATGCGGGCATGAGTGACACCTCCATCGTAATCTCCTTTGGTCAAAGAGTGGGACAATTTGAGTTATAGAATATGATAGGTTGATTAGGTAATAAGAGCCATGTCATGACTGACTCATGAAGCATGGACTCTGTTTACCATTTCATGCTTAAATCTATCACTTTGATTGGTCAATCCGGCTTTATTCTATTAGCACCTTACTTTCTGTGCGGCTTGGGTTTGGTCCTCCAAGATGAACTAGTTAGCCAAGAGTTTATCAAATTAATTAGATGAACTACTTAGATCTAACTGATCGAACGGGCATGTTTAACAAAGTTTAGTCGATGTTTTATTAAACCTAACACATGCTTTTAAGTAGGGGTGATTGATTTCCAGTCTCGCCGATTGAACCAACTGAATTGGAATCGGACCCAATTGGTCCGCTCCATTTTCCCGAGTCGGTCCAATCATTGGACCTGTGCACTTTTTTTTTTGGGTGATTTGTAGTTAAATTTTTCTTGTTAACGACATATTCATTGGATCACCTCTCGTTAATTACATCGTAGTGTCGCTATACCTAAAAGTCATACTAAGTATTCTTAGCATATTAGGTTAGGTATAGGTTTACATTTAGAATTTCTTTTTAAGAAAAAAAAATATTCAATCGGTTGGTCTGGTTCTCCTTGGAAGCGGAAACAAGATCAATCGGAACCGATTCCAATTTTATGGAATTGGAAACCAATCGAAATCCCAGAAATCGGACCAAACTGGCCGGTTCGATGCCGGTATGAGATCTTTTCTAGCCGGTCGGTCCATTATGCGTACCCCTACTTTTTTAGGGTTACCATAGGCCTTCAAAAGCAAGAAGCGCATAGCATCATTGTTCAAAAGAACATAGATCATTGTTCAACGATATGTCGCATGAATGACCTAAATAAATTTCTTCTCATTGTTATGAGTCCCAGATAATATGAAGATCATATTATTGGAACTTATCATATTTTTAGGTGATTCAGGTAATTACCCACAAAAGGCACTAAGAAAGAGGAATCATAGATGAAGTGACAAAGTGGGGGTAGGTCTCAGGATTAAACCTGATAATTTAGATTAATATGGAACATTGCTAGGTTTGAGATTTCATTTCGACTTTTTTCATGATGGGTTTAATTTTATCCACCCTCACATTTTAGAAGATTTGTGAGCTGGACTCAAGAGAAACCAAGTCTGGACAATTCAAGGAAGACGTCACCTTCACCCTTCACCAGTCAAGGAAGCGACAAAACCAGCCGCCAACAGCACATGAAGTTGACGAGAAGTTGCAGAAGTACGACCTTTTCTTCCCACTTGGTGACAAATTTATCAAAAGGGCTTCCGGCAAGACGTGTTCTGAATGCGCATTTCCTGAAGAAAACACACATTGAAGGCCCTAAGTTTTCTTTTTCGCTTCCTTATGGATGCTCTCATGCTAGCTTCTTCTTCTTCTTCTGATTTGGTCGCTTGCAACGCGTGATGTGAGCGCCAGAATGCGAGCCGTCGAAGCTTCAAACAATTCTCAAGCCGTGTCGGGTCGTATAGAATAAAAAGATTGGGACCTTCCACTTCCAAAGGGTTTATCTGAATGTGACGTCAGTACAAGCATATTACGACCAGGAAGATCGGTACAAGATTACGGACATGTGCGTGATTTATACGTGATCCATACTAATGTTTTCCCCTAAAGGTATATGATCTGCTGCTGCAAGCATGGCTTTGATGTATTAGACATATCCGTCCATTGTTTGATACGGACGAGCTTGTTCGATTGAGTCCTGTTTCACGAACTAGTTGTTCCTAGGAAGGCTCAAGATGTCCTTTCTATTGTGATACCAATTTAGAGAGGAAGCATGGAAGAAATGAAGGAGACGGAAACATGTTTCAGCTACCGAGATTTAGTAAATGATAAAAACACAGATTCATTCTGTACAATGGCTTGACAATGCATCAAGCCAGACGAAATACAGTCCTTTCTCTTTTTGACCACCAAAATTCTGTGTACATATCAATTTGAAGGAGGCATTGCAGTCGTTAAAATCTACGAACACATGCCCCGGTTAGCCGCAAAACACAAGAACCGAAACCAAATTCTGTCCTTCTTCCCCTGCTCAGTGGTCACGCTTGCCGCATATTGTCCTTATACAGGTAAAGCGGTTGTCTCCAGAGTTCTCTTTCCCGAATCGAAGTTTGATTTATGGTCCCCCTTTAGGATCCTGAGCTGTCCCAAGATGCTGCACCCTGAAGTTCAAGGGCTATAACCCCGTGGTGGTGGTGGTGGTGGTGACCGCCGATTCATATGGCCAAATTGAAGGTCATTTGAGTCCCCAGGGCTGTCTGGTGTTCCAACGCCTTCTCCCTGCGGTCCTACACCGACATACTGTTGCACTACGAGTACCGACACGGTTGCAGCGAAATCCGATGATGCTAACAAATCTCCAATTGCTCCAAGTTCGGGGCACTCGCTCCAGTCCGTGAGCCCTGCTGTGAGTGGTGATATCATCCCTTGCCCTCTCCCCACTATGAAAAGATCGTGTGAACTATCGATCGACCGTATTGCCGCGACTGTCTCCTCCCCATTGTTCACTATCTTCTCAGCATAAACAATCGACTCATCATTTGCATTCTTCATCCTGAACTCGTTTACATACTCTTCGTCAAGCTGCTTATCCTTGTCACTGTCTGTCACAATCGATAATATCCTGGAGTCACCCAATTCGTTGGTGGACCCGGCTGTTGTGTCCATCGCCTCCTCACCTGGCACAAACCTCATCACCGTGAGGTTGATTCCGGGATGTTCGCACATCCTCCATCCATACGCTAATGCCTCGCGATCATCAGGTCCCCCGAAGAACAAGACTGCAATATGATGGGCTACTTGGTTTGCTGCCAAGCGGGTAGACCCATTTAGGCCTCTGTCTACGAGAATCCCGACGGAGCATGGGCTGTTTGCCAGTACGTTTTGGTTGATCATTCTGAAAGCGGGGTTGGTGGCTTCCATCCCTCCATCAACCGTTTGCTGTTTGTGGAAAGGGATGATGATGAAAGCCGCTCGCTTATCCTCTGCCAAGTTGCAGATGTCCTCATGCATCGTGGAGTACGGTGATATGGCTGTGAGGGGCTGGACAGTCACACAACCGGCATGTTGTTCGTAGTTTTCAAAGGCATTGATGATGTGGTCAGACTGAGCCTGTGTACGGTTCAGGGCCGGTCGACCTGATTTCCGAGTATTGTGGACAATGAGCATGGCAGATGCACGCCCAGTGAGCTCGACTAGGTGGAGCACATAGACACAGATTGGAGATTTTTTGGTGGGGTTGGAAGCCTCCAGGAGGTTGATGATTGTTGGCACATTTCGAGGTGTGTGGACGCAGACAAGCATGCGAAACTCCGAATCGGGCTTCGACCTTTGAATAGTTCGACGCTTATAAGGTATGAATCTCCTGGCAGGCCTGTAAATTACCGTAACGGCGGGTGTGATGATTGCGGTGACGAACACGGCTACAATCACCATGGCTGCAAATGATTTGTCATCCAAAACCTGCAAAATCCCAAGTTTCATTTCATCTTTTCAGTCCAATGGCATGCGCAAACAGATGATAGCACCCCAAAGCTGAATCTCATGCAAGGAATTGCAAGTCATGTTCATACCTTTTGGTCCTTGCCCACGTTAAGAATAATCATTTCGACTAGGCCCTTAGTGTTCATGAGCAAACCAAGTGTAATTCCTTCTCGGACCGGCATCTGGTAGAATGTGGAAACTATGAGAGTCCCGCCAATCTTGCCTAAGCTGGAAAGAAAAATGATGAGCCCTAGAGCCCCCCAGCTTGTCGCCCCCGCAATCTTGCTTACATCTGTCCTAAGCCCACTGATTGCGAAGTATAGAGGAAGCAGAAGCCCCGAAACGAAGTCCTCAAGCTTTTCGATCAGAGTAACTCCGAGTGGCCCGTTTGGAATGATCAGTCCAAAGACGAATGCTCCGAAGACAGAATGCGTTCCTATGGCGTCTGTAATGAAGCCCGATATC
This sequence comes from Rhodamnia rubescens, assembly GCA_021437795.1. Classification (NCBI taxonomy): domain Eukaryota; kingdom Viridiplantae; phylum Streptophyta; class Magnoliopsida; order Myrtales; family Myrtaceae; genus Rhodamnia; species Rhodamnia rubescens. Next base: position 781,593 of record JAILYA010000088.1, read on the forward strand.
ATTACCCCGGTGAGAATCAGGCATATGTAGAACTCACTATAGGTTTCTCCCTCTGGGGTCCGCCGAATCATCCAGGCAATCGCGGGTCGCACTATGAAAATGCACACGAGGACAAAAGCGACGCTAGATAGCACCACCCATAGGGATGCAAGGGAAGCACTCTGATTTTCTGCCAATGCAATGGCCAATGCTAGGAGCACCCAAGCGCACATATCGTTAATAAGAGCAGACGACATTGCAACCCGTCCTAATTCCGTGTTAATTAGTTTGAGCTCGGCAAGTATCCGTGCAAGTACCGGAAACGCAGTCACTGAGAGAGCTACCCCGAAGAACAGGATATAAGTGCCTTGGGAGATGCCTCCTCCCTTAGGGCTCAACAGGAAGGAGAAACCGACTCCGAACATGAAGGGCAGGATCATACCCGCGAGGGCAATTGCTAAAGACTTCCTCCCCGTGCGCTTGATCACCGACATGTCCATCTCTACTCCGACCAAAAAGAGGAAGTAGAGCAGCCCCACGTTCGCCATCGTCTCGAGGACCATCACGCTTCTGAGTGGGAAGATCGTATTCGCGAACATCTTGCTCCTGCCGAGGACCGACGGCCCTAGCAGTATTCCTCCCTGTTTCAAAAGATCAAATCCAATTAAATGTGGTTATCAGCACAAGTTCGAAGTCGACGACCCTGGAAAAATACATGTGCATGCAGAAACTTTTGCAGCACCATACTTTTCCTTTTGCCTCTCTGTAATTAATGCAGTGGCCTGATTCATGTCAAATTCCCCTATGTTTTGATAACAAACAGGATTTAGGCGATTCTTCTGCCGCATTAACCTGGAGTCTATTGATGAAAAGATGATCAGCAAATGCAATTTGATTGGTTGAATGATGATAATACAATCCACATAAAAAGCAGAACCCAGAATTGGTCATTGAATCATATCCACATTGATGTCAGGAAAGAAAAACACAGGTTCATGAAGTTGTCGCACATTGAAATTAAGGGTCGGAAATCGGACCGCATTTCTTTTCTTCGCTGCCAAAGGTGACGTTAAGTCACCATAGACCAACTTACCACGATCTCGGAGATAACTCGCGGCTGGCGTAAAGGTCTGAGTATGTACACCATAACACGCGTGACGATGACCACCAAGGTCAATTGCAAAATGAAGAGGGGCAGGGAATAATCCAGGGGATTATCGCCTTGCCATATGCCGTTCGTGGTGATCATGGTTGGCGCGTAACAGACGATCGAGTCTTCCGATTCATTCGCGTCCGCCATTGCTTGCTTTATCTTCCTATTCCCTCTGTTGTTCCTCCAACAAGACTCCTGCCACCTAAATACCACCTGCTACTTCGACAAATGAGTCAGAACAAGATGTTCATGGCAAGTTTTGCAGAGCAAGATACGAATTTCTTCATCATCGTTGGGTAGATTTTCGTGTTCTTTTCCCTTTTGGGTTCGTCACGTGAAGAGATTCACAATTGCTGCTAGAGAGAGAGAGGGGGGGGAGAGGGAGAGAGAGAGAGAGAGAGAGGCAGGTAATTCGTTAACATTCCTTGGCTAAGCGACCTATTGGGTGCTCTGGGTTATGTGGCTAAGGTAGTTGTGGATTGTGAAGATGCCTCTTTTTAAGGTCAAGGGCACATCACACTTTATTACCTGGGAGTCTTGAATCTCAAAGCTGGCGGTTCATGGTGTCTTTGAGGTGATAAATTCTTTTCTATCATAACTGCATTTCAGACATGATTTTCCTTCCTAGTACCTGTAGCAAAAACCAGATATAAAGAAATTGGTTTAGTTATTTCGATTAGGTAGCGACCCGACTGACTAATCTTCCGGGCACTCCATCCAAACATCGTGCATAGGACAAGGATTTGGCAGTCTAATCAAAATGGGAAAGGCTGGATGTTAGCCATTCAAGTCATGGACTGTGGACATGGCCGCTCCAATTAAGTAATGAGTCACACATCAAGCCATGAAAATCGATTAAATCGGTGATTTATAGACAGAGACCAATTCGAATATTTAAAATAGTTAGCATTCACTTTATCATACATGTGCGACATTTGTATGTGTGTACGTATAATTTTCCCTTTAACTGAAAATCCGTATGGCATGGTCCCAATACAACTTAAGAGACTGCCTAGTTGGTTTAGCCGTACATCTGTTCTACTAACCATACAGTGAGACACTTCATCAAATCCTTGGGAACATTCACAATGAATGCAAGTGCTTCACTCTCTGAATTGCTTGCTTCACCTTGGCCAAGGGCTCCTCGTACAATATCGCGGGGTCATCGAACTTAGACGCCAGACTCGGCTCCCCAAGGAAAGCTCGGAAAGAGTCCGCTACAGAATAAGAGAGTGATTGGAGGTTGTATCCTCCTTCCAGAAAGAAAACGCAGCGTCCCCGCAAAGTTCTTTCGCAAGTTGCTTGATGTTGGAGGCGAGTGCGTAATAGGTTCCCGTGGTGAACTGCAAACTTGCTAGTGGATCCAACACATGAGCATCATACCTTCGGTTGCAGACAGACAGAGACGATGTCAGACAGTTGATGGAGCTCAAAGAAATGCACAGAATTTCATGTTCTCCTCAGTAGAGATATGCAAAGAAAATGGCTCCCTCACCCGGCCGAGACAAGGATGATGTCTGGATTGAACCTTTGTGCACATGGTGCAATGACTTCATCAAACACAGTCCCCATAGCAATGTCTCCAGAGCCCCCAGGTAATGGCAGATTAAGGGTTGTGCCTTTCCCATCTGCAACACCTATCTCATCGATTTTACCCGTACCAGGGTAGCTTCCATCCTGCATTACCGCATGGAGTAAAGTACATGGTCTTTCATTTACGTTCCCTCAAGAGTTAAGAAAAATTGTCAAGTTAAAAATATACTAAGCTCACTAACTGCTGAGCACAAAGTTTGGTTTACATCTCTCTAAGCGTACTTGGAATCAAGTTACTTTAAATAGGGTAATGGAACCCTGGAAGTAAAAGGGAAACTCCCTTTGAAACCTTAAAATGTAGAAGTATTTACTTAGCTGCCCTCATCTTGTCAATTATAACTCAAAAGATTGAAGAGTTCAAGATACTTGAAATCTAGAGAAAAATCCACGCCGATCTTACTTGGTGTGTCGAAAGAAAGAATATGTCTGGATCATCATAGAAAGCATCGTTGGTCCCATTTCCATGATGAACATCAAAATCAATAATGAAGATGCGCTTCAATCCATGTACACGTTGAGCATAGCGAGCTGCTATAGCTATGTTTCCAAAAACGCAGAAACCCATTGGTCCTTTTGGAATGGCATGGTGGCCTGGAGGTCTAATCAAAGCAAAAGCTGTTGGTGGATTCGGGGTGATTCTGGATGCATCCACCTGGGAAATGTAGGGTTCAGTTTTAACATTAATTCACTTCTTCCTTCCATAAATGAAGTGTGTTTTTGCAAACAAAATTCAGCAATCACAAAAATAAAGACGGCAAACGTGATGAGATCTAAACATAAAAGAGACTAACGTGCTGGATTGGGACATCACCACTGAATCAACTAAAGCCATTCCAACTCCAGCTGCAACAAGTGACTCCTGGAATGTCTGCATTTGAAACCATCACTAGTTTAAGAAAGCGCTTGAAGAGGTTATCCATGCAGCTATGAGATAATTTTGAGCTTGGTATGAAGAAACCTATTGGTGACGTCTTTACTACATGCAATTGGATCATAATTTCATAAGATCAAGGATATCACTTTAGGTTGTGTGCATTTTATCACTATATATCAGCTGAGATACTCTCGCCAAGACAAGATGGTTAGCAGGAGATCTGCAGGATGGACTTCTACAGGACACTTCCAGATTCGTTTCTTGCCAAGGAGAAATGCTCTCTCATGACATTCCTCATTAAAAGGACAGCTTATGAACATATTGACGTTGACTGTTAAAGAGAAGTGATCTCTCCTGACATTCTTCATTAAAAGGACAGCTTCTTATTTAAACATATTGACATTGTCATGGCCATTGCTGATCATACTTCTAATAAACAATCCTATAGACTGGTTAGCAGCCCCTCTGCTCTTGACACAATATGCTCCTAAACAATGAAGTACTCTGGCTGCCTTATTTTTCCAGATCAACAATTGATATAATCAGTTTGACATGATCTAATCTATATAGGCAGTGAGATAGATTCCTCTAGTTTGCAACTATAGGTTGCTGGAATACTTCATACCATCAACACATTCCAAGAGACTGCAAGATTGCCCATCAAAGCTTATGCATTCAAATATGCATTTTAATTTTTCTGAATAAATTTTTATCGAAGCAGAAGATTACACATAAATCAATCAAAAGTATAATATAGCTTGAAAGAGAAATTGCATTTTTTAAGGAAAAAAAATTTCTATGCACTTGCTACCTTTCATCATAGGGATTCCACATCTGATGTACTTGAAGCTGTGAGAGAACTATTGACATTCCGTTATTTAGTAAAGCAAGATATATACATCGGTACTCAGCAACGAAACTAAACCATAACACTCCTAAAGACCAATTTACCCTTTATAGTTCTAACACTCCCCTCAAGCTGGAGCATGATATTAATCATGCCCAACTTGTTACAAATATATTCTATCCTCTCATTACATTACCAGAGGTTTAGTAAAAATGTATGCAAGTTGTTCGCCGGTTTTAACGTGACTGGAAAGAATCATTCCAATCTGTAGCTTCTCTCGAATAAATGACAATGAACTTCGATATGCTCTGTTCTCTCATGAAACACGAGGTTGGTAGCTATATGCATTGCAGCCTTATTATCACACCATAAAGGCATAGGAATTGAAGCTTTAAAGCCTAAGTCAGTCAATAACTGTTGAATCACACTAATTCACATGTCACTTGTCTCATGGGTCTATGTTCCGAGTCAGCACTGGAGCGAGCAACAACACTCTGTTTTTTACTCTTCCATGACACCAGATTTCCTCCAACCAAGGTACAATAGCCAGTAGTTGATTTCTTATCATATGGAGACCCTGCCTAATCAGTATCAGAAAACCTTCGACTCTGCTATGGCCATGGTTTTGGTAAACAATTCTTTTTCCTGAAGTCTTCTTCAAGTACCTATTACTGCATCCCAATGAGATGTACGAGGGGAAGACAAAAACTAACTTAACACACTAACTGGAAAGGCAATGTCTAGTCAAGTAACTATAAGATAATCTAGTTTGCCTACCAATCTTGTATATCTCTCAGGATTATCAAAAAGTCATCCTGCCTCAGAAACCAATTTAACCCCTTGTTCCATGGCTAAATCAACAGGCTTTGATCCCAGCATACTTTTCTTAGTGAGTAAATCTAGTACATACTTCCGCTGAGACAAAACAATAACTTTCCGTGACTATGCCATCTCAATTCTTAAGAAGTACTTCAATTTTCTTAAGTCCTTAGTTTGAAACTGTTTCTGAAGATAGATCTTTAGTTCAGCTATGCCAACCAAGTCATCTCCCATGTTGATAATATCATCCACATATACAATCAAAAACAACTTGCCTTTCTCTGACTGTTTATAAAAGAAAGAGTGATCACTGCCACATCTAGACAGTCCAAAAAAAAGTACAATCTTAGAAAATATTCCAAGCCATGCTCATGGAGACTGCTCCAAACCATAAAAGGATTTTTTTTTAGGTTGCAAACTAGTCCTCTAGACTTCCCCTAAGCAACAAACCCCGGAGGTTGCCCCATATAAACTTCTTCATGGAGGGCACCATGCAAAAAGGCATTCTTGACATCAAGCTGAAACATGGGCCAATTATAGGTGGCAACAAAAGAGATCAAAATGCGAACAGAAGTAAGCTTGGCAATAGAAGAGAGAATCTAGATAGTTAACCCCATACACCTAAGCATACCCTTTCGCAACAAGCATCGCTTTTAAGCGAGCAAGAGAACCATCGGGATTAACTTTCACAACATATACCCATCTGCAACTAATAGCAGTTTTTCCTGAAAGAAAAGGTACCAAGTCCCAAGTTTGATTCACCCGTAGAACCTTTAATTCTTCTTCCATATATGTCCTCCAGCCAAAACTTTGTAATGGCTCAGATACAGACTTAACGACAGGATATTGTTCAATAGTAGATAAAAAGGGTCGAAAGGTAGGAGACACAAGAGAGTGAAATAAAATTTGCAATAGAATATTGAGTACAAGCACGTGTACCTTTGCGATGGGTAATAAGAAGATCAAGATCAGACACGACAAGGATCAGCTAATGGCGGATTTGAGACAAAAGATGACGTAGTAGTAATAAACTTGTAGAGGAGGTGGTTCCTGTGTAGATACTAGTGAAACAGCTAGATTTATGGACCGAATGGTTGTCACATGCAAGTCTTCATCCAACTCGGACATAGTAATTGGAACGTCATAATAAGGAGTGGATTCAAAGAATGAAACATCAGCAGTTCTGAAGTATTTTCTCAGGAATGGAAATAGCAACGATATCCCCTTTTGGCACCCTCCATGAAGAAGTTTATATGGAGCAACCTCCAGGGTTTGGTCTAGGCTTGTGGAGGCTCTCCTAGGCTCGCGAGGCTGGGTCTAGGCTCGTCGAGGCTGTGCGATGCCGAGGCTTGCCGAGTTTGGGTCTGGGCTGGCTGAGGCTCGACAGATTTGAGCTCATCGATTTCAGAGGTAGTTGGTGGTCGATGGCGGTGGCTGGTGGTCAACAGCGGTGAGTGACTACTCTAGGGTTTCAACATGGCTCTAATACAATGTGAGAGAAATATTGATATTCTATTAGTTAGTAAAGAAAGATATATACATCGGTATTTAGCAACCAAACTAAACCCTAACAGTCCTAAAGACCAATTCATCCTTTATAGTTCTAACAGAAGCAATATCTTACATGACCATAACATATCAAAGCAGAGGTAGAAACTAATTTGTAAACACATGGCAACCATTACAGTTGAACTAATGTAATAAAACTGGAGCCTCCAACAATACTAATTCTTCCTAATGTGACATATTAGCCAAACTTACAGTAGCAGTGGCATACGTTGGTCCAGAGCCTTCAATGTAAATGATGCCCTTTTCTGAAGCCTTGTCCATGGCCTATAAAATAAAAGAGTTCATCAAACTTCAAGCTTTTGAACATGCTACCAAAGAAATTGTACAACCAAAAAGTCTTTTTAAGCAAATTTATCTGAGAACATAGAGGAACACAATAATACTAGCAACAAATGCATTGTACACTAACTGTCTGAGTTGTCCAACGAAACATGAGTACCAAAAATGGGAATCTCAATTCAGCAACTTGGGTAGTCTAACCTTGGAAGCCTAAGAGCTCAACAGAAAACTAAAATTTTGCTGGTGACTGGTCCCACTCAGATGGATTCAAGCATCAGCTTGTTTGTTTGTTGTCAAATTTTTTATTTTATCGTTTACTTTGTAATGTAATGCCTCTTTATATTCACTGATTGCCTTATGTACAGACACCCCCAATCAATTTAACAATCAATCATTTGCCATGATTAACTTTCCTCTTTCCATTTTACAAGTAGTTAGATATTGCAATTAGCAATAAAGCAGGGCATGACGAAGAATCAGCACTCCTCCCTCCCTCCCTCTCACATGGCCACAATTTAAATCGCTCTACAACCGTCCATACATGCTTTAATTGATTTCTATGGCTGTCAAACTACATGGGACAAACAAGCAAAACTCTTATACCAAAGGCCAACTTCTCTTTGATGCCAAGGACTAACATTACCGCTTGTGAACGTCGTAATGAAAGACAAAAAGAAAAGTGTGAGCCAAATAAAACTAATAGAGGTGACTTGGTGAAAGAAGCTACCTTCTGAAGACCCGATACATAAGCTCTTGTGTGAACATGCAATAGATCATCCACAGAAGCAGGCTTAACAATCGGAAGTTCAACAATGTCCACACCGCGAACCTGTAAGAAAAACCATTAGTATTTGGTGCATTGTGGCTTTATGGGCTATTTTATAGATACTAAAGCCTTGGCTTGATGGCAGCATATGTTGGGTCGTCAGTAATATTTTCCTCACATTAATCAAAAATAATTTTCCTTGAGTTGCTGAAGAAGCAGAGATTGGATTATCTAACTGCCAGATTTCAGGCACAATAGAAAACTCTACTCATTATATTATGAGTCGAACTTAAACAACATTTCTACAGTTTCTGGTCAAAGTCAATTAAGAAGTGCAGGACAGCAGATGTAAGAAAAAGGCAATCTATAATTAGTAAGGATAACTAAAGCGTGATTGATGGGATCATATGTAAGAGGAGTGCGATACCTTTGGAGTGAGTTCCATCTTCTCAAGAGCTGTAACAATTGCTGGGACCCTAAAATGAGATTCGGGATGGGACTCCTGCCATCGGTACATGCAGGCCATCATTCGCAGATATTTGAAACCACGAAGCAATTACAAACAAGAACAGGGGCCAATAAAAGCCCACTGGCACAACTCTTGAACCAACCACAGAAAAGGAAAAAGAGCAGCTCAAGACATGTTCAATCGTAAATCTTATTCCATGACAATCAATTATCATTTTAATCTGAATCCAATCACGAGCTTCACAATGGCTTGACCTTACTGCTGATATTTTTGGGTGATTTATGTTAATTGGCAAATGCTGCAATACCACCAAACTAATCAACCAAACCTTCTCGAAGATCTGATAACAGAGCTACATAAGTGATCATCTAAACTCGAACTTCCAATTAAATTATCTTGAAGAACCTCGTGTCAGTTTGTCTACATCTCAAACACAGAATCATCACTCAGACACCAAATGAGAACAGACTAAGCCAGGAAGCAATACGAACAAGAACCGACATGGCACAACAGTGACATGATCCGATTACTAGACCAACATTATCCTCTTCGAGAGTAACCTTCCGGTAAACCAAATGAAGAATCCAAAATCAAGTCCAACCTGGTTGTGACCCATGGCGGGGGCTACACCGTAGATAACACGCGCAGCAGCCAGCCGCGGATGCTTCTCCGTCTCATTCGAGCAACGAACCGGACCGCCGATTCCCGGCGAACGACATCTCCTCGGAGCCCCCCGAAATTTGGAGTCCAAGTGAAATCCAGCACGACTTTGCCGATTGCGAATATGATTCCACCCCAGAAACACCACATTCCCTAACACGAACCAACAGGTGTTCCTCCGCCATTAGCACGAGGCTCAACTATGCGATGTGAATTCACTCGCAGAAGTTTCATCAATCCATTCAGTGGCGCCATGAAACATAACGCTGTGCGATTGCCATGCGCATGCAAAGAATGGAAACGAGAGCGAGAAACAAGCGAGACGAAGAAGAAGAAGAACCAGCGAGGGAGGAAGCGCGCGGGGACGGGTGAAGCTCCATGTTCCGAGTCTGGAGTATCTCTGCCAGACCACACACACTGAGATTATTTATTAATTACTGAATTTCACGGATTTCTCCGGATGAGCTTATGTAACTGGCAGGCTGGCAGCCAAGTAACAACAACACTGACCCGATCCGACAAGATATTTTAAAATAAAAAAAAATTCTGACATATTACACACACTTTATATTAAATATTTATATATGTATATTATTAGTGATTTTTTTTTTGGTCATATTTTTTTAAGAATTTAATTTTTAAATTAGCTGGATGTATGAATTTTGATATGACTGATTATATATGACTTAGGTATATATATTTTTGATAAATTTATATTTTAATTTTTAATTTAGGGAAAATTTCAAAAAAAGACTTAAAATGCTCTTAATTTCTTTAAAAAAAAACTATGAAATGGATCTTATTTAAAAAAAAAAAATCTAAACAGAATATTTTCATTTTTTATTTTTTAAAATTTATTCCTTTTTTTTATTTTTCTATTTTCCTTTATTTTTCTTTTTCCTCTTCCCTTTGCCACCCATTGCCGGCCTTCGCTTCTCTTCAATGGTGGGCATCAGCTTGCTCTCTCCTCTGGACATCCTGAGCTGCATCAAATCAAGAATCGACTCAACTCAGCGAAGACCTGGCAAACGTTCGACAAGAAGCAAGAATCATCCATTTTTGTCCATTTCACTCGAAAAAGCGGCCCACGCCCGCTAGAAAAATCAAGATCCAGGAAGAAAACCGCCATGTTCTGTACTTGGCGAGGAACTCCGAAATGGGGGTGAGAGCAGAGGATCGGAGACTTCTTGCCGGGTGATACGAGCGATGTCCGGCTGTAGGTCCTCATAGGTGATCACGGGCATAGTTTTCTAGAAGGACTCGCGATCGATCTGGCCGTCAAGGCCGTAGCGACGCACGTACTTGATGCGAGCATTGAGACAGAGGATCTCGGCGAGGACCCGCCTCTAGAGCTCATCGGCGGCCGTGACGTCCTCAATGAACTGGAGGGCCTTCTTATTCTTGTCGTGGAGGTTGTGGTCGGCTGGGATTTGAGGAGGTAGGAGATGGAGACGAGGGAGGCATAGAAGGGGGTGGATCGAGGAATGTGACGTAAGAGCGGCAGGAGTTGCGGGGACCGTTGTAGGCGAAGCCCTCAGTGAAGTTGTCGTTGGTGGTGTCGTCGCAGGCAAGCTGGTTGTTTTTTATGTAGACTTGCTGAGAGAGGAGGGGTTGAGGTCGGTGGAAGAGAAGGAGAAGAAGGAGGAGGAAAGAGGGTAGAGAGAGATGGCGGACTCCATGGATTCCCGTGTTGCTCAAAATAAGAATTGGAGTTGCTGGAGGAAGAAGAAGAAGCCGGAGACGAAATGCAAATGGAAAAGAAAATAAAAAAATAGAAAATAAAAAAAGGAGAAAAAGAAAAGGAAAATAGAAAATATTAGAAAATATAAAAAGACGAAAATACCCTCTCTAAAGACTTTTTTGAAAACAAAAGGGCGTTTTATGTTTTTATTTGAAACGACGTCCACTTCACGCCTTTTTTTAGAAAATAAGGCACTCAGCCTTTTTTTGAAAAAAATTTCATTAATTTATTAAAAATTCTTAAAATTGATCACGTCTTTGTCGAAATTGTGGACTTACATGTCGTGTGTTCCGGAATCTAACCACGTATCGATCGCATATAAAAAAATGTCCGACAACATGGAAGGCCAAAGAATGTTGGTGCTTCCTAAACTGGCCGCAATCCAAAAAAGAAATCTCATTTTTCAATTACAAGTTATTATTATTATTTTGGTCGGAAGATAAAAATTATTTCAAAAATAAGATTTTCATCATTTTTAATTTGTGGAGTTTCTCTAATTAAATTTGCCGAAGGTTACGTTTGTTATCATCCTTTTCTATCCTAATTATTGCTTCAACATAAATTGAACATAATTAATATTGATCAATATTTAAATAAAATTCTAATTTGGCTTTGATGGTAAGTTTATAAGTAACAGTATTTTCGATCTCCAAAATCTGAATTCAATTTACAGAATTCAAAAAGATGAAGCATGTGTCCTATAGAGACCTCGATTTTTTTTTGAGAAAACTAAAATAAAAATATAAAAGTAATAAAAAATAATGATGAACTTAAATTATTTTTGCATTTTTCCTTATTATTGAATATTCAATTTGCCGTCCATGATTACTAATTGTGTTGTTCATATGAATTCTATGAGCTACCTTATTGTTGAAATATTCATCTCTTTATGGGATTTATATGATTTTTATATGCATGCGATTACGATCCACAATTATTTCTCGATGTGGACTTTGTAATACTTATAATATTCATATAGTGACACCAGCGATTAAAAAAAATAGAAAGTGACATGACAACTTCTAATTAAAAGCTGAGAGCAATCAACGAATTTTTTTTACGGATCAATATTCATATATAATTAGATAAAGCTTGAAAAGGGAAAAAAAGGATATAATGAATTTAAGAATTTTCACCAAGGATCAAAATTGTATTTAATTATTAGAATCACGGGTGGGCAAAAGACATCGTCCGCACCAATCGGTTCTGTCATATTCTCAATTCCATAAAATTAGAATTAGTTATTTTCGATAGGGGTGAACGATTCCAGGTTTCATAGAGATTTTACTTGAAATCGGAACCTACCCGAACATGTTCATTATTTTTTGGAACCTAAAATCACATATTTTGACTCGAAACTTACCTTGTCACAAGTTCCAGGTTCCCCACCGTTCCACTGTATTCATAATTTGACGATTACAACGAATTTTCACATTTAATAATCACCACTTATTGCTACAATTTAATAACTAAAACTCATATTTAGACACATGAATAAATAAAAAATATTAACAAATTAAAAGTCGCATTCATATATATCATTAAAAATAGAAGTTCGAACTAGTGTTTCCAAATTAGACACTCCTCATCGGGGACATAAAATATTGCGGGATCATACAAAAACATATACCAAGGAAAATACAAAAACCTATTACACATTCCAGGTTCCACCAACGTAAAACCTGGAACCTATTTATTGGAACATGTTCTCTATTTTTGGAACTTGAAACTTACTGCATATTTTGGAGCCTAGAATCGATTCTCTCCAATCCGATTCTTTGTTCAGGGGTAGAAAGACTACCTACACTAGATGGACTATTATTAAGGTTCTAATTTTAATTTTATTTTTTAAAAAATAGAAATAATTTAAATGTTATTATATAGATGTTCTCGCATTCTTTCTAATAGAATCTTCTCTTCTTAAATTCTTAATGTGGATTAATCTCAAACCCTCAAGGTAGCGGGAACCTTGTATCACGGCCTGACAAAATCCTCGTACAAGGATAAGCTGTGAAATGTATGTGAACCTAGTCATGAACCATGCCATGGACTAGCAGCTCAGATGATCTTGGTCAGCGAAGAATCATCCTAGGGGTTGTCCTGCAATGATGAGGGCATAGTTGATGGAGTCCTACAAAATGAGGGAAACGAGAGGAGTCTCACAAGGGATAACCCATGTGAAACGAATCATAGAAATCTAAATAAATAAGATAAGAGGAATAAGACAAGAAGAAAAAGATAAATTCGAGAAAATCGGAATGGGTCCCCCCTCTTGTAAAAATAAGAGTGCTCCCTTTCACTTGTAACACAATCAACATTGCAATAATAAACATATTCTATCCTACGAGCTATTCTCTCCTTTTATTTACGTTTCTCGAGTGAGTAATGAGTGAACGCTCGAATCTTGGAGATCGCTTAACTCGGGCAATCCAATGAGCAGCCGTCATGCCTATTTCTATCTAATGCATCGGCCAGTGACATTTGTTAGAGTAAAATCATGACTTATTTGCATGCTTGGGTCCCTCTTAAGTGGGGAAATCAGCTTGAGAGATGTAAGTTCTTCTCCATCAAAGCATGTTCTTTTGACCGGTAGAAAAAGGTCAAAAAGCGACGCAAAAGGACTTCTATCGATTGGATTTTCGATATCATGTTGAGACGGCAACAGTAATGCAATAATGATTTCAAACACATGTGATTGATTTCACCTAGACCATTCGAAAACTGTACGGACTGATCCGTACACCTCCGGTCTGATTCTCCATTTTGAAAATTAGGAATACATCCTTCCGGTCCGGTTTTCGGCTCGGGATGAACAACGGACCGAGACCAACCCTAATTAGAACAAGAATTTAATAGGACAACGGCGGTCGACACTGCGAGAGCGCGACAATCTTCTTCTTCCTCTTCCTCCTTCCCTCCTAGGCCCTTCCTGCTAAACCCCTAACTAAAATCTTCCATTTTCGCTCCTCTCTGTCTCCCTGTGCGACGCGGAACTCGACTAGCCACACAGCTTCGATACGATTCCACAACGGTAGCGAGCCATGAGGTCCCGATACGCCATGGTGTGTTCCTCGAACCAGAACCGCAGCATGGAGGCTCACGCCCTCCTCAAGAGGGAAGGCTTCGACGTGTCGTCGTACGGCACGGGGTCGCACGTCAAGCTCCCCGGTCCATCCCTTAGGGAGCCGAACGTTTACGACTTCGGGACTCCCTACAAGCACATGTTCGAAGAGCTCCGGCGCAAGGACCCCGATCTGTATCCTCTCATGTCACGATGATTCCTCGTTCGATTGCTGCTTTTTCGTTCGTGAAGTGACTCGCGCTTCTCATTGGATGCTCTTTCCCCTTCCGAACTGTGGGTTATATCGTGTAGGACCGTCGATTCTTAATTTGAATCCGGCGATATTGGGAAATTCGAGAACGACACGAATTGATAAAATCTTTTAGCATGTTCACTGGAAAGACGATATTTTTGCAATTGAAAGCCCTTAATTTGATAGATCTTCTTTTCTTTTCTTTTTTTTTTGGCTGATGAGAGGCAAATCATCGTTCCGTTGTGTTTATTTGTTTGATTGTTAGTGTGGAAGTTGCATATTTGTCTGGCTGTGAGAATACTAGTTCAGTTCAAATCGGTCATTTTGTGCCAAGGAGCTGGCTTGGTTGTGACGGAATGTTGTTTGGTTAAAGGTTCGAGTGGTCAAAGCTATCTGGTTATATTTCAAAGCGGAATTAGGACACTTTTCTTTTTCTGGCAATAAGCAAAGCAAGACCTTTACAAGAGTTTCAGCTACAAGCGCAATGGTATCTTACCTATGCTCAAGAGGAATATGTCTGTGAAATTAGCACCTCAAAGATGGCAAGAGAACTCTCCTGATGGCCCCTTCGATGTGGTGCTTACATTCGAAGAGAAGGTTTTCGATATGGTTCTTCAAGGTTCTTGTCTTTGCCCTTGCAGCTTCTGTCATTGGATATCTCTTATTCCGTTTCAGAAATTATGAGGTCTATTATCACATGATCTAACTTGCCGCTCTGTTAATTAATCTTTGAGTTTTGGCTTTTCATGTATATATGCCCATTACTCTATATTAGTGGGGGCAGATGCATGATATGGCAGAACTGCTTTGCTTGATCTGGAGAAACCTCAATAGACTGATACATCTTTATCTGTAATTGTTTTTCTTGAAAAGCATAACAAGATTGTTACTTTTTGAGAATATATTCTTTTCCGTCAAAGCAGTGTTTCTACTGCTATTCTATTCACAATTAATTTAACCTTGTTTGTTTAGTTTATCGCCTTTATCGCCCTTATAAAGTACTTGGTTGTTTCTATATCCATTCATCTGGACTTCTTTTGATTTCTCAAGTGCTTCATCAGCAAAAGCAACATTTGAATTCTTGTAATGCTTCTTAGATATTGTTGAAGGTGACTGCTCTAATAGAGCAAACTGCCACGAGAGGGATGTTAATACTTGCCTTCTCTTGTAACTATTAGCTCTATTAGTTCCCTTCTCTCTTTCTGCAACTTGTTCCATTCTTTAGCCCTTTAGTCAGGGCCAATTTGATTTTTATACTTAGCAGGGTATATAAGGATGCTAGCTGGTCTTATCTTTAATTGCTGGTATATAGATCTAAACCTAGTTTCTCATACATTTAGCCATGGTTTTTTGGCTTTGGCAATGGTTATATGAGATTTGATGCTGGTAATTTGTGACTTTTTGAAATTGTTATTTTTCTGGACCCTAGATTTTAGTAAAGATGGTATTTATTGTATTTCTCCTGCAATTATTTTCTTACGCTTCTCATTTTAAAGTGATATATAAGTTTTTCATATATATTAACTCTAGAAAGTTGAAAGCACAAGCCAGAAGCTGGGGGAGTAGTTTCTGCTTCTGTGGAGTAGCAAAAGTTTGCGGCAAAAAGCCCCCATATGACCCTTTGACTGGTCAATGTTTCTTGAAGTAAAAGAGCAGTTTTGTTCTAACTAGCTCTTGGGGAGTAACATGACATTCAACTATAAATGGGGTAGATACACGTCTTGCTCATGGAATGTTGACAAGACATTGAATGCATTGTTTGCAGATCTCAACAACCGAGAGCAGGTTCTTATGAAGACTGTACTTGTGATTAACTTGGAGGTAAAGGATAACCATGAGGAGGCAGCAACTGGAGCTCAGCTTGCTTTAGATCTTTGTCGAGAGGTCCTTGACTGGCTGTGCTTTATGTATTAATGATGGTATATGCTTAATATCTCTATGCTGAGAAATTGCTTATTGTAATTTCTGGTCCACAGATAGAAGCAGCCGAGTCTTGGGAGGAATCTATTGATGACATTGTGTCTAATTTTGAAAAGCAGAACAGGCGGAAATTATTATACAGCATTTCCTTCTATTGATGACTGCGGTGAGGGCAAGACTCGTGCTCTGAGAGCTCTATGATCCATGTTGCCATTCTGTTAGTGTTTTGTCTGCATATTTATATGTCGATGAACTTGAACTTTGGGTATCTTTTTGTCCATCTACTTGCACAAGTGGCAATATACTTCGACACATTAGTAGAGTTCCTCCAATGCTATTTCTGTCTGCTTTGCATGAAGCCTTTACTTCTTTATTCTCTTGACCCTGTGTGCCCTATGCACGAAACCTCTGGTCTTCACTTTAGAGAGTCAGTGTCCCACTTGCATACGTGGTAGAGATGTCCTCTCTGCTTCTCCACTCGAACTGGAAGGACAGAATGGAATATTCCATTACACAGTAATCTTTTTATTATACCATATCCAGAATTTGATCTCTTCTTATGTCAGGAAGATTGAATCGGGCTTTCTCATGTTTTTGCGCCTTCACTTCATCTAGGTATTCACAGTCCGTGCCAATTGTTGGGCTTAACGAGCACTGTCCTTGACTCCTCGTTTGGGGTAAGTGAATTTTCAACTGTTCCTCTCTTTGCATAATGAGAACTGCCATTCTCACGCTTTGAATGGAATGTACTACAAAATCTATTGTTTGCTGTTATCACCAAGCCTGTCATACTAATGTGCCGCACCTATCCACTTTCAGATAACATTGCATCGATGTGGAGAAGAAATTCTGATTCAAACCCCTTTCCATCACTTTCTCTGGAATGTCGACCCATAAAGATGTATCAGTAATTGGAAGCAAGCAGTCTTGCTTAGGAGTGAAAATTCTATTGTTGGTGTCCCCTAATGTTTTTTCAGTTACTTCCTTTATAAGGTTCCTTTGTAGAACGGAACTAATTCTGCGATGGTACTCATGCCGGGAGAGTGGGAAGAAAAAGAGTCTGGCGTATTGCATATAATTTATATGAATGCGACGTGTTGGAAGCTGCTTCTCTTGTCATTTTTCTGTCTTGTGGTGTGAAAAGAAAAATGAAACAACAGAACCAACCTAACCTGGTTAGTCATTTGATGATACGGTTCTGTATTTGTGGCAGGTTCACAGTTCAATCGATCCCACTTTATTTCAGATGAGTTGGTTTATCAAAAGAAAACAACTTATACAGCAGAACTTCTAATTTGATTATTTAGTAAAAAAAATAGTTCTATTTGACTTCGATGAAAATTTTTAGAACTTGAAAATTCTTTTTTATTAAATTTTGCGATGGTGGTCGTGGTGGCTGCGGTTGGTGGCGGGGTGGCCGAGGCGGCGTTTTGGGAAGTGAAAATCCTCAGTTTTTTTAAAATTTTATGATAGATTTTTATAAAACATTTTGAATAAATTTGTATTAGAAGTTGTCATTTTTCTGGCTGCCTTCTTGGTCATTCCTAGAACTGGCTTTGATCTCGACCTTTCACTTGCTTTCCTACCTTCTTGAATCAAAATTCCCTTGCTTATTCATTAAAAAAAAAAACAGGCTCCAATTGTTTGTCGACATTATCTAGTACTAATATGACTTGCACCAAGGTTGCAGTGTCACGCCTTGGAGGGGATGATGCTTTGCTCGAACTCGGCGCATGTGTCTTTTTTGAATGTTTCGAATACCTATCCCTGTTCTATTCTGCTGTTCCTTCAGGAGGATGTTGAGGCGTCAATTTGTAGAACACTTGACCTCTCCAATTAGTTCGTGGTACGGTCTGCACTAATCGTGTTAGCATTAGAGAGAGGAAAGAGAGTTGTTCTATCCACACGCGCATTTGTCTGACGTTATTAGTATGAATTATGAAGAGAAACCTAAGGATAATAACTCTCCATGAACTAACAAACAGCGGCATCAGCTGGCATTTCCATTTCGTTTGACATTAAGTCCGATTCGCTCAGCTCCTCATGGGCCTCGTAATCATCTGCAATGGCAACATAACCAGCTCGCTTCATCTGTCCTAGGAGAGATCTTAACAAAGAATAAATATTACCCTTATTAGGGTGCCTCTTGTCCTTGACAATAAAAACATGAACTTGACCCTGAATTTCTATCCAGCTACAACCAGGCTGCTTGACTACTCCCCGTTGCCTCATCAGCTTCCTTATTTTGATGACTTCGCCCCATTTTTTACGTTCTGCGTACATGTTTGAGAGCAGAACATAAGGTCCGGAGTTCGAAGGGTCGATCTCTAAGAGCTTCTCTGCTACATATTTTCCTAGCAGTATATCTTTATGAACTTTGCAGGCTGCAAGCAATGAACCCCAAACAACAGCATCAGCGTGCATGGGCATTGTCTCTATTAAGCCCTTTGCTTCATTGAGACAACCGGCTCGACCGAGCAAATCAACCATGCACGTATAATGGTCCTTTACCGGTGCCAAGATCATACCTCAACCATCAGCTTGAAATAATGGCGTCCCTCTTCGACCAGCCCTGCATGGCTGCATGCACTTAGAACCCCAATCATAGTGACACGGTCCGGTCTCTCGCCAGATACCAACATTTTCCTGAATAATTCAAGTGCCTCTATGCCATAACCGTTCTGCGCATATCCGACAATTATGGCATTCCACGAGACTTTGTCCCTGTCCAACATATTTTTGAACACCCATAAACCATCTTCTACAGCTCCACATTTAACGTACATGTCTATAAGAGAATTTCCAACAAAAATATCTGATTCTTCTCCAGACTGGAAGCGAAATCCATGCTTCAAGACATGAGCATGAGCCTGCTGCCCCAACTGCAGATCAGCAAGATTTGCACACGCATTGAGCAAATTTCCAAATGTGTAGTGCGTTGGCTCAATGGCTTCCCTCTTCAAAAGGCAGAATAAACCAAATGCTTCTTCATTCTCTCCATTCTGGGTGTACCCTGCCATGAGGGCATTCCAAGAAACTACATTTTTCTCCATCATCCTCGTGAACATTACTCTTGCAGTTTTTAGACTTGCTGCTTTTGCATACCCGCTTACCATGGAGGTTGCAGACACTATATTCCTGGTAGGCATTCTATCAAAAACTGATCTGGCTTCCCTAATTCTAGAGCACTTAGAGTACATATCAACTAAAGCATTTCCTAAAACAACATCATTCCTAAATTTGTCACATTTAACAACACGGGCATGAATTTGCATGCCTTCCTTTAGTGCTGACAAGCTAGCGCAGGCACTGACCACACTGGCTAAAGTAACCTCATCTAGTTCAAACCCACAATTCATCATGCTCACGAAAACCTCAAGAGCTTCACTGGCTGGACCATTTTGTTCATAACATGTAATCAAGCTGTTCCAAGAAACTATGTTTCGAGAACTCATTTCATCAAAAGCCCTCTGCGCACAAGCCACGTTCCCACACTTAGAGTACACATCGATAAGAGCAGAGCCCATATGAACATCAGACGAGCACTCGGACTTTGATATCAGAGCCTGAATCTGCCGGCCCAGATCGATATCAGCTAACCCAGCACACGCACTAAGAGCACTACCAAATGAGTACTCATTAAGCACATAATTCTCCCTATGCATCTTCCCAAAACATTGCAGGGCTTCTTCAAATCTTTCATGCTGCACATAACCTGACAGCATAGAATTCCACGAGCACTGATCGGGTTCAGGCATCGACCCAAATATCTTTTCTGCTTCATCAAGAGAACCCAATCTGATCAACGCACCTAAAATCGCATTCCACGTGAAAGTGTTCTTCTCGGGCATTCTATCGAACACTCTGCGGGCGTTGTCAGGACACCCGCATCTGGCGTAAACGTCGATGAGCCGGTTCTGGATAAAAACCTCCGCGGAGAACTGGGACTTGACGATCCGAGCGTGGATGCGGCGCACGTCCCGCGCCGACTTGGACTGGCCACAACCGTCCAAGAGTTTGGCGAATGGGGATGAGGTGGCGAAAGAGAGGTCGCCCACCAGAGCCTTGACGCGTGCATGCCTCGCCATTCCATCATATCATCGCAAGAAGTGAACTCTCGGAGAAGTTTCGCATAGAGTGGGAGACTGCGAATGGGAGTTTCTGTTGACCGTTATATGCTTCTCTTCAGCTAGACGCGCAGGAATGGTTAAAAGAGGGTTAACATGAAGAGGAGGGCAACATTGCAGCGGCAAATTGAACAAGTGAATTACTAGGAAATAATGTAGTCGGCCCACTAATTCAAGTTCATGGACACTTTGAACATTTTTTTTAATAGTTCAGGAATTTAGTTAAATATATTTCAAAAGTTTAGAGATCAAATTGAATAAATTGAAAGTTTAGGGATCACATTACTCATTGGACTAAAGTTCAAAGATCATATTAGTCAAATTAAAAGTTTAATGGTCACATTGCATATCGAGCTAAAATTTAGGGACCATTTGTGTCATTTTTCCTTCAGCAAATGTCAATTTCCCTCAAATGGTGGATAAACAAAATAATGTGTTATTATTTCCTCTCAATTAACATTTACTAATACTAAGAATTAAACACTAATAGCATCCATAATTAAATAGTCTATCAATTAGGCTCACAAATGTGAGTTAAACTTTGATTATGAGCAAACCTAAGCTATGAATTAAAACATGTGATAAGCTTTAATTCCTTGTTGTAAGCCACTTAATAATTCTTAACCATATTTATATGGTATAACCTATTATTGTTTTTAGTAAAATCGCAAATTAAGTACATAAAACACAAGTGAATTACTATAGGAAATAATGAATTATTTACATTTCAAACATAAATACTTGTTTGATAATTTTGATTATTCCGAATGAAAAACAAAAATTATAGTTTATGAAAATTGAAGCTGCTCCCGTATGCTTTAGCTCCTTGAAGCATGATGGATCGAGTAACGTCTCCGGAGATTTTAACCATTCACCATGGATGCTTAGCGTCTTTATCTTGAACGTCTATTAGATTAGGACAGGCCGATCAATGAAGTTTTGCGAGCTTTCTAAGATTGGTCAGGTCAGAGTGTCTCTCCAACGATAAAAGGCATGAAGGACATGGAAGAGTTCTCGGAGTCCTCAAGTTCTCCAATCCTTCAAGGCTTTGAAACTGTATTGGCTTTATCACGCAACCAAGAACCAGTCACAACTGAGAGTTTGTTTCAGGTTTAAGAGGTCTGCTGATGTTCGTCTTTCCTTGCAAAATCGGATATGCAAGACGAATGCCGAGGAAGCCTGGGTAAGGACCGGAGGTTCTCAAAACCGAGCGTAAGTTTCTTGAGAAGAGGGAGGAGAATGAGATTTGAAGATAGGGTGGTGATTTGCCGAGCTTGCAACTCCAAGGACTCCGTATTGCGTAACCTTCCAATCCTCCAAGGATCATGGAGCTTCCTTAAGTCCATAAGTGTTGGGTGGTTTTGAGCATCTCTCATTCCAAAACCTAACTCAAAAGATGAGGCTTTTCCTCACACTTATAAACCAACCACCAAGCCCCCTTCCACAACTTATATGAGATAACCCCAATAATCCCCCTCACACATTGGGCCATGGGTCGAAAACAATAACGACAACCCGTCTCTCTCGTGAGTATTTGTTGGGTCCAGATTTGTTGGTAACATAAGCTTCGATATCGGTGTTGGATGGTCTTGAGCTTCTCTCATCCCAAAAAGCTAACTCAAAGGATAAGACTTTTCTTTCATACTTATAAACCGACCATCAGCCCCTTTCACAATTGATGTGAGGCAACCCCAATAATAAGTGTCTTCGGGACGCCTCGACACAAACAAGCACATGCATCTCAAGTTTAATAGGTAGGAGAGATCCTTGGCAATGGGTACATTGAGAAAATTAAAAGCATAGATTAGTTTAGACTCTCAAGAAGCACAGAAAATATCGGAATCTTAGTTCTTGTTAGCCTCAAGATTTTTAAGGCTGCGTTTGATAGTCAAGATAAAAATCGGGATAAGATAAATTATATCCTATTCTATGTTTGGCTCTTGCCCAAGGCGGGACAAAGTGTGATATAAGATGGATATAGCATGAATAAAATTATCCCATGGGGAGGTGGGATAAAGGTAGATAGGATTTTTTATGTTTATAGTGTAAAAGCTATTTTTTTCTCAAATAACAAACTTCTCATTGAAAAACTAAAATAACAATTAAATATGAATCATGTTTGAATTCTAATGTTAAAAAGAAAATAAAACATGAAAATTAATTTTTTATATATTCCTATGTGTTTTTATAAATTTTAGTTTCTTTCTACGTTATAATATATATTTTGTGCATATATACACACACTTCATATCTATATCATCACATATTTTAGGTATGGTTATATATATATTGGTCGGAAGGTATGGTAGTACAATTTATTTTTTAATAAAATTTTTATTAAGAAATGATGTAACGAAATAAAAATAATGAAAAAGTGATATAAAAAAATAGGTAAATGAAAATGAAGTAGAAGAACACAGATTTTATGGGAACAAATTCGAACTTGAAAATGATCTTTCTAATTCTCGAGGATGTGAGCCAATGAAATTTCTAAAAAAAATAAACCAAGAAACCTCCATCTCAATTTCCTATGTATCGGTTCATGTTAAAGTTTCACCACTCCTATGTAAATTTTTTAGTTCACGTCAAAACTCTACGAAAACGGTGAGAGAGTAAAAGCTTCTTCTCTTTTGTAGACTTCTGGTTCACGCCAAAAGTCTATGAACAAGAAAGAGAGTCAAAACTCATTCTCCTCAATTACTTTGTGGTTCATGTTGAAATTTAAGAAAGTAGACAGAGAGGCTAAACTTTTTCTAATTGCAAATATGAGTGATCATATTTTCTCTCTCTTATTAGAGTTCATCGTTTTCTAGTGAATTATAAAAAAGAGATTCATTTTTTTTGGTAAATAATTATAAAGAGATTCTTATAATCTCCATTTGTGCATTTTCGAGTTCATTTACATTAATATGTCTATACCATTATAAAGAGATTTTTTTTTAAGATTATAAGAGGTATAACAATTGTTTGTTTTAATTATATTAAAAAATCAAATAATGGACATGACATGAATATAATCATATCCGACTTTATTACTGTAATTCATCAAATAATGGATATGCTTTGGTAAAATCCCTAGATTTCTTATCTTATTTTATCCAATCTTATCCTTGATTAGAAATCACTACCAAACGCAGCCTCAAAGATTTAAGTCTCCTAACATCAGTCGGAATTTCCCCCTTCATCGCCATTTATCGCTTCAAGCTTCTCCAACCATCGCCATTCAGATTAATCAAGTCTCCTACTGAATAAGGAATAGATGAGAGAAGGATAGGTCCCACCCCCTTTAGAGATTCCATCTTCCCCACCGTCTCTGGTAGAGTTTCTTACAGTACTTCTAGCTTAAGATAAGTACATGATTCAGTTGACGAATGGACTCATCAATTTGGACCAATCTTTCACCGTCTCTCAAGAATCAGTTGCTCCAAACTCGCATGACAAGAGAGGTTGGGAGTTCTGCACAAAACTTTTCACATCCAGCCGGATTTAGAACCTTCAAATGAATTTGCCAACGGTAAGGAGATCACAAACAAATCTCGCGTCTTCACGGGCAACAAGAGCAATCATTAAAAATTTTCAACTAATGGTATCGTACCTTGATGTTCCTCCATCTACCACTATTCCATGGCAGATCAAGGATAACCAGCTTCTGTAAGGAAAAAGTGTTCAGCCTAAAATTCTTGGGAATGTCGGTGCCGTGAAAGCCATCTCAACTTCAAAGAACAACGAGTGGATTCCTATGGCAACAGAAGATATGCCGAGAAATCCTTGTTAGAGGAACCTCAGAATAGGCTTTTAATTTCTTCATCCCTAAAGGATGCAAGAGATCAGTTGATTCTACAAATATTCGATGCACTGTTGCTTTGACGAGTTCTCGAATGTCAGCAAAGAAGCAACACGATGAAAACCATCTCAAAATTTATTCTAGACAATTTTGGCAAGTGTTGTCTTTCCAACACCACCCATTCCATCCATTCCGATAATGTTTGTTTCATAAGTGTGAGCGCCCAAGTCATGACTATCCACTGCAACCAAGAAATCTGATACTACCCAGAAGGCCCTTTTCAACTCCATCAGAACCTTCCTAACAACCTCCTTTGCAAACTCACCTTCCCTCCAATAGCATTCAATGCAAAAGAACCCGAGTGTGGAGAGTCTTCATCAAGTCGCTTCTTGTTTCCATGAGAATCAAAGGCTTGGCCGTGGAACCCATTTTGATATCGGTCCAACATCATGGAAAATGGGCATGATTTTCCTCTTGCTTTCTTGCACTCTGCCATCTGCACCAACTCATTGAGGCACCATTCACTGGCAGCATATCCTCTTGAGTAGATGGGCATCAAGGATTTTTAACTGCTCCATTGCTTGAAGAAGCTCCAGGCCCTCCCTGATGCAGAGCTCTTCATCATCTCTATATACTCGAATTCCAGCACCGTTCATGTAGGTATACAGGAAATCCGGCATGCCAGAGCGTATTCGGTCCTCTAAAGCTTAAGAATACTTCATAATCCTATTGACTTCTCCATTTTCCTGAATAGTAAGCTGCAACAATAGTAGCACATCTGTAATTAAGTTGTCAATGGCCATGATGCATCATCATAATTATCTGCTCTTCCTTTTTGGTACATTTCTGTCTCCAAGTCTACCCCCAAGAAATTCAATCCGCACCTGAATATGTTAAATATGTAGATGCAGTGATGATGAGGCCAATTTCTATCAAAAGTCAACGCAGAGATCTCTTCTGGGCTGATATAACAAGAACTGCATTGACAAAAGCATATTGTTTCTTGGCATTTTGTTTGCGCAATTAGTAAAGCACAGTACCCTTTTTCTTTATGTGCCTCATACAGTGAAAGGGGTAAAAAGGTACTAAGATATATGATATGTAACGATTTTCTCTGGAAAGATGACCAACTTTGACAACTTGGATTTACTATCCAGAATGCCTGTGTCTGTTTGTTATCTACATGGAAAAGCAGTACTCTATTCACCAAAAAGATGCAAACGCCATTCTGAGTAATGCTCCGAATGGCCATTGAAATAAGAAAGAACAGAAAAGTAGAGCAACATTAGCAGTCCGTTCATTTTTCTGCCTTATTAGTCTTTTGACGCACTACTAAGTTTAGTTTGATTAAGAAAGGAGTACGTATTATTTGGTCCTTAAGCTTTTCTGGTGAAGGCTCCACAATCAGGAAGCATTGCTCAAAGATTGCCTTCCTCTGCAGTCATATTCATTTTCTGTGACTGAACATATAATTGCAGGTCAAAGGAGGGTAATCTTAAGTGCAATTTGCCACAGAAAGTGCGAAGAATTCTACTTCAGTTATCTTCATAACCTCCCTTCTTTGACGTTATCCATATATTCAATAGTAAAATAATGTGGAAAGAACTTCTGACTAAAAATTTTGTCAAACGACTCAAGATCTTCTGGTTAGATACCATTTCTAGTTCATAAAGGAGCTGGGGTTTATCATAAGGAATTTCTCAAAAAGGCAGAAATTGATTGCCCACATTTGGCTTTGCTAGACTTTAATAAACTCGCAAATCAGCGGACAATTTAGTATTAATTAACTCAGGTAATAGTAGAGACATTGACATTCATTCATGAGAGAATAGGAAAGAAATAATAGTATGCCGGTTGACTTTCAACTGATGTAAAAGCAGAAACTGGTGTACTGAAGTTTGAGTAAAGTGACTGAAATCAATGGTTTTTTGTGTCTCTCATGTGCTGAAGTTCTCCAACTCTGCTATTATAGCATCTCACTAGTTCTGTTCTTATTTTCATATTCTTGAATCCCCGTGTACCAATTCATAAGAGACTACTGGTTGGCTGCAACGAAATCTCATTAGCCAAATGAAATCAGATAATTCCAACATAACTAATCTAAAGGTTACCTTGGAGACAGCCGAGGATGCATGGCAGCAGGTGAGGTGACGCTGAGGTCATGCGACCTCAGCAACCGCCGCCAAAGGGCTAGATCTCGGTCGCTCGACCCTTGACCTCGACTCACAGCGGCTCAGGCGAAGACAGAAGCTCCACAGTTGGCGCAACCCAAGCGAGGGCTGCCAAGGCTTCGCGACGCCAGGCAAGGTGACACCTATATAACTCCTAATTTTCTTCCTTTTCGTGAAAAAGGACAACTAGCCAAACTCTTGCCTGCTCTGAATGGTATACTTTACCTGTCTCATTTGTTTAGGTCAATGATACACTGCCCTCACAGTTGCTTCCTCTCTTCAGTGCATCAGTAAAAAATGGTTCATCCTTCCCCCTTTCGCACTGATCGGCAACTCCAAATAGGATATTGCATTAAGATCTTCTTACTGAATACCATCTCTCATGCAGAATCAACATTTCTCAATCAGTGTCTGAAACTTTAAGCCTTCATTCTTGTCTCCCTTCCAATGGGCAATCAATGACCCCAGGCTAATGTTTATACCCATTTAGTGGACTCTCCCATCCCCAAGAAGCCTTAGCCTCCAGCTCACAGCTTGCATAAACTCGCTCCTTAGAAAACTCACACACTTGGTAAGAATTTTTTTTGACACTTTTGACATCATCCACACAAAGTTGCATCTCTTTTAGAGAGAACATTTTGTCCTCGAGGTCATTAGTTTTAGATTGACCCCTTAGTTCTTTATGTCATCCTCTCTAACCAAATCAACCTTAAACATATCTAATTCTAAGCCTTTATTTTCCCCTTTCCATGTACTCTGATGAACAGCAGACATCCTAATATTTGAACAGCGAGACTACCGTAATGATATCGATAGTCTTTTCACATAGCAGACATGTTGCATAAGAAATGAAGGGCTTGTGGCAAGTAGAGTTGCCATCACATAACAAGCAATAGTAACTATCTTCGGCGCGAATTAGACAACCAGTTGTGCTTAAATTTGAAAATGGCCATGACAGCAAGGGAAGGGATCATGATTTCTGTGAATTAAAATCCTATAGACAGAATCGAGAATTAAGAAGAAGAGCGAGAGAGATTTGTAAACTGATTGGTTCATCATTAATTCTAAAGCAGTAATCATTACCCTCTTTACAGATCAATGTGTTGGTTAAATCCAATAGGTAAAAAGAAAAAAGTTCCTCTTTACCTGCCAACTCTGATTTCTTGGCTCGACCTATTTACTTCTCTGGCTCAGACTTAGTGACTGCCTTCAAAGCCCTCCAATCATCACATCCCAGCAAATCTTTTAGCTTCTTGCACTCATATATCCTCAAATATTTTAGCTTCTTGAAGCTTGATGGAACCGGTAGCTTTTCCAGATATCTGCAGAACTCAATACGAAGAATCTCCAATGATTCTAGTCTGCCTTGAATCTCGACCAGTTTAGGACAATTATAAAGTTCAAGTTTTGTGAGCTTGTTTAAGGTAGTGAGGTCAGGCAATTTCTCCAGTGATGGAACTCTAACAAGCTTCAACGATCTCAGGTTCTCCAAGCATTCAAGACCTTGAACCTCTGCTATTTCACAGCTTGTAACTTCTAAATCCGCTAGTGCCCTCAAGTTTGAAACATCTATCGATGTCTTCATTTCCCAACAACCTTTTATGACTAAAGCGCGACAAACTTGCAGGAACCCTTGGGAGGCATTTCACGTTCTCGCACCAGAGCTCAAGTTCCTTGAGTTGAGAAAGGAGGACGAGGTCTGAAGATAGAGTGGTCAGGTAAGGAGATTCCAGATATATAGACTCTAGCTTGTGTAACCATCCAATCCACCAAAGACTGGAAGCTTTCTCAAGTTCAGAAGGGTCCATTCTAGAACTCCACAAAACCAAACTCAATTCTCTCAAGTTCAACAGGTTTGAGAGATCCGGGAATGTCTTCATTGACCAAGTGCCAAAGTACAGACTGGTCAGACTTTCGGGAAGCTTAGGCAATCCCGAAACACCAGTGTATGTCAGTCTCAAGACCCTTAGAAACTTCAATCTCCCAATATTGCTCGGCATTTCCCCTTCCAAATATCCACAGCGGTCAGCATCTAACTCTTCAAGCTTATCCAACAGTCCTATGGCACTGGGTAGCTTTCTCAAGGGACAGCAGCGTATTCTCAGTACTTTCAAATTCTTCATGTTTCCTAACGAAGAAGGCAGCATTTGAATCTGTGAGTGGGATAGATCCAACTCGACTAGTGATTGCAAGTTCCCAATGGACTCTGGTAGTCGAATAATCTCAGTTGCTACCAATGAAAGCTTCAATAATGATGCTAAGTACCCAACTGAACTACAATTATTCAAATATTTACAATTATGGGCACTGAGAATTTCCAGTTTCTTCATTCCTTTCCATTCGGGAATTTCTTTTATTGATGTACCATCCACAAGAATTTCTGTCAAAGCTTCCAGTTTAGCAAGCTCATCTGGCAGCTTGCTGAGTTTAGTGCAGAACTTTAAGTTTAAGAAAACTAACTGCTTTAGCTGACCAATAGACCCATCAATATGGACCAACTTCTTACATCTTTCAAGAATTAATCTCTCTAAAGATACATGAGATGAGAAGTCGGGCGTTCTATTTAACTTCATGCATCCAGTCAAATTTAGAACCTTCAAATTCTTTGCCATCTGTAAGGGAGAACAACAAAATTTCAATCCCATTAACGAAAGAGGAAGTTAAAAAAACAAAACATCGAATTATTTTGAAACACCTCCTAGGCTCCTACCTTGATGTGGCTCCATCCACTCCATTTTTCTGTAATTTTACTCCATGATAGATCAAGAATCACTAGCTTTGTCAGGGAAAGAGCGGTCAGCTCAAAAGTTGCAGGAAAGTTATGCCATGAAAGCCATCTCAACATCCAAAGTATGTATGGACTCTTACGGGAAAAAATGGCTGGAAGAACATTCAGGCAGCAATCACACCGAAAAGACCTGACTTGAGCAAAACAATACGGAGATGTACTGGTCTCTTCGAAGTTTACGCCATCCACTTGAAGGAACCTTAGGTTTGATAGACTTGCAAATGCTTCAGATGTAATGTTGTATTCACAACTACTGTCAAACTCGAGACAAATTGCTTCAACATTTTCTAACCCCTGGTCATAGGAAAAGGGAAATAGCAGTTAGAAAGCGCATAGTTCTTGTTTGAAAAATTATATTTATTTGACGTTCTATCTTTCCTCGAAATTCATATGCTATGGTAGGAGATGTGTCGGTACTTTGAGTGGAAACGAAATAAGACACGTAAGAAATTCTTTAAATCGGTTCTCTCTTCAGAATGAATGACTTTGTATACTCACATTCGTCCTCATAAGAGGATCAAACACTTCCTCATGATTCCATACTCTGCTTTGCTTCTCCAATTTCATAGCACACTCTTGACGAA
This sequence comes from Rhodamnia rubescens, assembly GCA_021437795.1. NCBI lineage: Eukaryota > Viridiplantae > Streptophyta > Magnoliopsida > Myrtales > Myrtaceae > Rhodamnia > Rhodamnia rubescens. Next base: position 811,030 of record JAILYA010000088.1, read on the forward strand.
TGATTTCACGTCCAAGGTCTCGTAGCTGATCATGCATCCAAATACAGTCGTCTTCTTTAATCTTTATTAAAGACATCTGCTGGAGGACTTCAATGGCTTCTTCAGGAAAAAGCTCGCAACTTTCCCACATATGGATCACAATTCTTTTATCAAAACCAATGAAGAAGCAGGCGATATCAAGGAATATGCTCTTTTGTCTATCATCTAATGCCTCAAAACTGATCTTCAATTTCTTTTTTACGTCCTCATGAAGAACTATTTCCAGCTTGTTTTATCTTCAATGTAATATCCCACTGTGCTTTGCTCTTTCCAGATAAAAGCGAACCTACAACCTCCAGAGTCAAAGGTAGGCCGCCACTAATCTTTACGGCTTTTATGGAGTCAGGGAGGTACTCCTCCAAAGGATAATCTCTTCTAAATGCTTGTCTGCTGAAAAGTTGCAGAGAATGGTCAAAATCCATGCAGGGAAGTTCATAACTCCAATCAACTTTGGGCTCATGAAGAACATCCTTGTTTCTGGTGGTAATGATAAGCTTGCTTCCTTTGCCAAACCATTTGCGCTTCCCCAGGAGAGCATCCAGTTGAATCCTTTTGTCGACATCATCGAGTAGAAGTAGAGCTCTTTTAGAGAATAACCTCTCCTCAATCATCCTAATCCCTTCATCCACATTATCAATGTCCAGCCATTTCTTTCTAAGGAGCATAGAGATGAGCTGATTCTGCACATACTCAATACCCTTCTGCTCGGAAGTTTCTCGTATGTTAGAAAGGAAGCAACAACCATCAAAATGATGGGAGAGTTGGTTGTAGATGATTTTGGCAAGTGTCGTCTTCCCAACGCCACCCATGCCGTGAATTCCAACAATCGTAGTTTCATCGGTGTCGGCAAATACCAGTCTCATTATTTCATCCACATGATTGTCCATTTCAACCAAGCAATCAGACACTACTAAGTAGGCCTTTTTCAACTCAATCAAAACCTTGTTGACAACTTCCTTTAGGAACTCACCTTTTCCTCAAATAGCATTAGAAGCAAAAGAACATAGATATTAGATTAAGGTGCAAAAACACAAACCTACAGAAAAAAAAAAAAAAGAAGAAGAGAAAATTCATCTCTGGAGCAAAACAGACAATACACCATGATAAAGAGCAAGACCTGTTCGGATTGCTGTGGAAATCCCATCCCTTTAACGCTCCCACCTCATTGAGAGCAGCCTTCCACCCATGGATGGTGTTCTCATCAAACTGCTTCTTCTTCACGTGCGAAAGAAAGGCCTCCCCGTAATCCCCAATTTGGTTTCGAACCTCAGATGGCCTGACATCCAAGAAAATGGGCATGATCTTCTGCCCCGTAGCTCTCTTGCACTCCACCATCTGTTCCAGCTCCATAAGACACCACTTACTGTCGGCATAACCTTTGGAGAAGATGGGTATCGAGATTTTGGACTGCTCAATCGCTTGGAGAAGCAATGGACCGATCTCTTCCCCAGTACGGAGCTCTTCATCGTCTCTGTATGCTCGAATTCCAGCATCAATGAGACCCGTATACAGGATATCAGCAATGTCCAAGCGTGCATCCGGTCCTCTAAAGCTCAAGAACACTTCGTAACAACTTGACATGGCTTCACAACTTCCAGTGTTTGAGATGATTCATCAGAAGACAAGCAGCAGCAGAATCACCATCAGCAACTGTGATCACGGTGTCTGCTTTCACCTCTTCACGGGGTCGTGCAAAAAGATGGAAACGATGGAAGCTACGATCAAGGCCAAGTGCGAGGACCAACCTTGGTACACCATCTGAAGTATTAAAACAATGCTGTGATGATTTCTGTCGGGAAAGCGAAACAAATGTATGTCAGATCTGTTCAGGTCAATGACTGCTGTCAGCCTTTTTCTGAGAAACGTTGCATCTATAATATATCTATTATCTTCAGAAACTTAAGAAGGAAGCTTCTTCTTCACTTCAATCGAGGTACACACGATTTTTTTTTTTTGTCGGTCATATACATACACGATCGAGGGAGGAGAACCACGGAACATGCCGCAAACCTCCCCTCGGATCTAGTTGTAAGAGAAAATCTCTTATAATATTTTTAACATAACAAAATAATCAAATGTTACTAATACATTTATTGGTGCGTTGAATAAGGTGAAAGATACACAAACTATCATGTACATATCGTTTTAACAAAATGTATGAAAGTTATGAGTTTTCTATTAATTGTGAACGAGACGTTGAGCGTGGAGGTGTTTACAGGCTGGAGGTACCTGAAAATGGACCAAAAGATGGAAACTCAAGTGAAGTTTCGGATATTACATCTAAAGTTTGTATGTGTTCGAGACTCTTTGAGAAGTCTCCTCGGATACTAATGCAGGACGAGTTCGAGGCCGCTCGAGCTCAAAGGCCGACGGGCTCCGAAGGCTGGCGAGCTCAAACTTTGAAGAGAGTAAAAAAACCAACGTTCAAATTCAAATGTGAATTATTTTCACAACGGCTAGTGATCCGGCTTGGATTTCTTTCTTATGATAGACAAGCTATCTTCCATAAAAGAAGAACTCTACTTATGAAAACTTAGATTCGGATTATATCGGCGACTAAGAGCGCGCGCATAATAGCCATTATATTTATGAAATCAATTTTTGGCTAGAAGTAGATTTTTCTATTTCTAGTTTATGAATGGTTTTTTGAGCAAAAAATCGTGTTTGATAACGAAATCAAATTTATGTTCATGTAATGAAGTTTGTTTGATAACGATTAAAATTTTTTACTTATGGAATATTATTAATACAAAATCTTCTACAAAAAATTTATAGTTCATTTTTAATTTCTTTAATTTTCTTTTAAAAAATAATAATTATTAGAAAATATTATTTACTATTTAAAAATAAAAAAATATTATCTATTTTTTACTCCAGTGGCGGCGGTGGCTATAGCGGTCGACGGTGGTGGGCGTGTGGCGGAGGTCGACGGCAGCCCGCCAAAGGTTGGCGGTGGGTGGCGGTAATCGCCTATGCGATAGGGGGTAGTGGTGGTTGGTGTGGCGAGGTCGGTGGCCGTCGCGGCGGTGGACACGGCAGAGGGCGTGGTTGGCGGCGGGGGCTGCAGGGGACGACCTTCGTCGACGGCCGGCAGTGGTCGGCGGGGACGGGGTCGATGGCGATCCGGCGGAGGGCAATGGTTGGCGACTAGAAGGGGTCAAGGCGTCGCAGTGGCCACTTGTGGTCACAGTGGTGGCCGGTGGCGATCTACGGGGTGGTAACAACAGGTGGTTGCGGCGACGGGCATTGGTGACGGCCTCCCATGGGGGGGCGGTCGGCGGAGGTTGGCGAGAGGCGGCGATTAGCGGTGGTGGATGGCGATCGATAAAGAAAAGGCGAAAGAGAGAGTACGACAAGGATTTGAAAAAGAAATGAAGAGCTTTGGTAGGTTATTTCTCATTTTTGTTTCGAAATAGAAAAGCTACAATATTTAATTTCTCATTTCTCTTTTAGACATATTTTTGAAACAAAAATTTATTCCAAAAATAGAAAAATAAAATTGCATTATCAAATGAATTTCTATTCCAAACCTGTTCCTAAACAGGTTTGGAATAGAAACAAAGAAATAAAATGGTTATCATGCGCCCACTAAATCCACGGGGATTCTAATTTTATCTCTCAATGGCTACTAAGGGCATGCATGTCAATACTTCTACTTCGTAAATTAATTTTCGATCGAAGTTGATTTTTCTATTTCTACTTAAAAGCGTAAGTTGTTTTTTCTATTTTTTCTCCGTAAGTTAATTTCGATTATTAACACCTAAATTTTGATTAATTTTTGCATCAAAATTAGAATTAATTTTAGTTCTAAACAAAAATCATCTCGCATATTTATTTTTAGCGTACATTGCATTGGCATATAATTAGACGGGAAGAACATTTGAGCTTAAATTGACGGGAGTTTGGATTAGACATGAGGTGAAAAATACACCAAGAAGGTTTGGACTTGAAAGAAATATTTCCTTATGGACTGGATTGCAAATACTTAAAAATTCAGGGGCTAAATTACAAATACTTAGAATTTCAGAGATCGAAATGCAAATACTTAAAGTTTGAGGATTTATTTTGCAAATAACTAAGAGAAGAAGATAATAATGAAGGAAGATGGAGAAGAGAGGATAGAGAAGGAAAGATGGTGAAAAGAGGACGGAGAAATTTGGTTATAAGAGAGGGAGAATTCTTGAGAGAGGGGCAGAGTTTTAGTGATAGAAAAATTAGATGGTTCTTGGGAGAATTTTTGTGAGATAGAAAGGTGATCATTTAGAGTTCCAATCCCGTCGGCAATCTAGAGCAGTTTTACGCCAATTGATCTTGCGTCACCATCTCGTGCTCCGATCGACTCATGCCAAGTACCATGACATTTAGCATTCGACTATTTATCACTAGCGGCCGATTGTACATCAATCCGATAGCTAGAGCTTCCCATCCAAACCTCCGAAATTGTCCCTCATGCTACCCGTTTCAACCTACTATATGCCGGTTTGGAACCGTTGTCCAGCCGCTATTCGGTCTTGATTCGTGGATAATCACCCTCTATTTTCATGTCATTGGAGGATCTAACATTGCTATTATGTGTGATAGGTCAATTGGAAGTGGTCTCTAGCGAATTGGGCTCCGAAAAGTGCTAGTTTTTGGTGAAAATTTCAGCTTGTGCACGTGCAGATTTTTTTCTTGAAAAAGGAAAAATTCTCAACTTTTAATTGCTAATCTATGCTAGTTTAATTAGAAATTTGCATTGTTGTTCTTAGGTTTACCTTGACCATGTATGATTTTGTAATTAAAAGTGAAAAGTTAAGCTTTTTGCTAGTTTCTATGAAGAATCAAAAGCTGGACTTGGTTGGTTGAAAATTCAGATTTATCTAAAGTATGCTCAATTTGTTCCTTAAATT